>MU158711.1:459776-780038 GCA_015888305.1 Antheraea pernyi
CAGGCCAGGGCAATACCCGGATGTTCTCCGTTGCAAAGTATTCACTGGTTCGCCAAGCTGTATGTAAACGCGCATTGTCATGCATTAACCTAAAATCGGAGCCAAAGGTTTGTGCAAATGGTTAGACATAAGGTCTGAGAATATCCTCAATGTAATTTTCAGCATTCATGTTTCCATTTACAAAAATGAGCTCAGCTCGCCTGTTCTTTTGTTTTGTTGGCATTAAGCAATAGATTATTTAACGCAAACCAGTCGGAAATTTTATTTAAAGTATTATTTAGATAACTAAGCTCTGAATCTATTCTTTTTACCTTAAATATAATTGAAGTGTCGTCCGCGAAAAGAACCATGTCAGCACAGTTATCAACCACTAGCGGTAGATCATTTATATATACTAAGAACAAAAATGGCCCTAAAATAGAACCCTGTGGGACGCCAATTTGAGTCAGTGATCCAGCTGACGTAACCCCGTCTACACTAACTTTGTGACAACGATCTTCTAAATAGGACGCTAGAAGGTCGAGAGAAGCTCCACAAACACCATAGTGTTTTAATTTCAAAATAAGGGTACTATGGTCAACGCAGTCAAAAGCCTTAGACAGATCACTCACACTACTGCTTCAATTTTACACAACATATACACACATGTAAATAAAAAAGACATTTTGACATCTGTCAATAAAGGACTTCAAAACAGGTTGTAAAGGAGGTTGCTATGCTCGACTGTGTTTATTATTTTACTGTTACGTTCCAATTACCCTTTTTCATTCTACAATGATATTATAACATAATACCCTTTGACAAAAGAACCCTAATAAAATTCAAACTTTAAAAAATCAATGAACTATGGTCGATACTATCGAAGGGAAAATTATAGTGTCTACCTAGTTAAATACCATTTTCAAATTCAAATCCTACGGAAGACAATAGAGGACGGTACTTACCTAATAATAAGCATACAGGATGTTATTACAAAAAAGTTAAATACGTATTGCATACTTGCTTTAAAAAAGTTTGCATACTTACGCATTAAATGCACCGCGCTCGCCGAACGTTCGACATCTTGCTTTTTTCATTTATATTTGTAAAAAAGGATAACACAATCTTGACGCGGCAACCGTCGGCAAGCGCGGTGCATTTAAAACCAATTGCATTTTTAAACCAAGTATTCAATACGTATTTAACTTTTTTGTAATAACACGGATAAGGTGTGATTCATCACGCGCACCTACAGTTTGGATTCTTCCAGGCAGTATTGCTCTAGTACATATACCAGATACAAATGATCAAACTATTAATTTTACGATTTACATTTCAATAAATAGTATAACTGTCATAGTGCTTATCACAGTTGCCACAAAAACTCCCTGAAGAGTTGTAACAAGACGGCCACCATCTTGTTAGTTCATTAAAATGTTCGGAAGGAACTTGTATTGAGTTACCTACTCAACAATGGAAGTAATAATCTACTAGGGGACTGATTGTCAAGAATAAAACAAAAAGTTATTTGATTGATTCAATACAAATGCAGTTTTAATTTTGTAAAATGGAAAATAAACTAGCTGTATGGTAGAAGTATCTGGAACTATCGACGTGAATATATAATATTCGATTTATGCATCTAAAAGCAACGAAGCAATTTTGCGAAGACAAAGAAATTACATGCATTTTTGTTACATGTCGCAGTAAAATAGTGCACTAGTGTTAAATAGTTTTAACTTATGAAAATAGCACTAACTACCAACGTTTTGTTAGTGTAATCGTGCCATACAATCCTACGGTTCGTAACAATAACTATCATCTAACCCAAATTCTGCGGATGTTGCAGTTTTAAATATAAAAAAAGATTAAAAAGAATTCAACTTAACTCCACGCAGGAGATACCGTGAGGAACAAAAATGATGTAGAGCCGCGGTGACATCGATCGTTTATTATAATTTTCTTAGATTTATTACATAATTATATTTATTACATCAATTAAATTAAAAATTCAAACGTAACTCATATGCAAGTACAATTTATATCAATGGAAAATTATGATCCATATGGTTTCGTTTAAATTAACAATGTACCAAATGTACCTTATGAGTACAAACGAATGTATAAATAGTCACAAGAGTCAATATAATTACTTACGTCAAGCACTATAAGTATCTTGAATGGGTACAAAAAATAATGTAATACTAAAAAGAATAACGTACGTTGCCGCCATCTGTATCAACAAAATGTTGTTTTTAGCCTAAAAGGTTTTACATTAATATATGTATAGGTACGCGTGTATTTCAAATGATATTCCATTTGAATTCGTATCGTAACAAGGTTACCGACTTACAGTGTGGATATAAACAGCAATGTACATATAACGAAGTTGAATACTCACTAGAAACGTGTAATTTATTAACATACGTGGTTACATTTCTAAGGAATCAATTACATCTCAAATCAAATCAAAAATACTTTATTCAGTGTAGGCCCTAATAAGGCGCTTATGAACGTCAAAACTACCACCGGTTCGGAAAACAACCCAGTCACTGAGAAGAACCGGCAAGAAACTCGATTGGGTACATTTTTTTAACATATATATATATATATATCACATACATTATACGTTACAATACCGTTTTTAGTGGATGCACAGAGAGGAGCCAATTCCAGACGTCCCATCGTTCACGTATTGATCCACTCTATAGTAGCCTTTCGACGCTATAACCCGCTTGACATGGTGCTTACATTTACAGTCCGGCAAATCGGTAATATGTTTTGGGACTTTATTGTAAAACCTAACACTATTACCTCAGAAACTATTACTGGTTTTGAAATATGGGACGACCAGTTTGTCACAGTTTCTAGTATTTAGATCATGCCGGTCTTTTACAAAATGCAGATTTTGAAAGTTTTTACGGACATACATTAAATTAACAATTATCTACAATTTGTATATGGATAATTATATAATTTATAATCTATGTAAATAGAACTCAATTGCCAAATGTATGTAAGCGTATCACGTCACAACGATTGCACTTATTTGGATTTTTTTTGTATTTGCAATTATCAGGATAAGGTTTGTATGAAAGAAAATGTTTGAAACTTCTTAAGCAAGCGTGAAAAATTTATATTGCTATTAAAGTATCTAGTCTATACCCATATATATAAAAATTGTTGCAGGTGTCTAGGAACAACTAATAGAATACATTTCAATCATATTTAGAAATGTCTGTCTCTCTGTTTGTATAAAAACACATCACTGCTAAAGCACTGGGTTCACAATAATACCCCACGAAAATTATAAAGCATGTCCTCGAGAGTAACGTAGTCTTTGTTTCATTAAAATCGGTCCACTCTATCAAAAGTTATTGTAATTTGAACGACAGCTCGAGTTAAGTACGAGAGACGACTAGTAATCTATACTAATGTTATAAAGCTGGAGGGTCTGTTTGGTTGAACGCGCTAATCTTAGGAAGTACTGACTCGATTTCAAAAATTCTTTCAGTTTTAAATAGTTCATTTATCGAGGAAGGCTATAAGTTATATATCATCACGCTAAAATCAACAGGAGTTGCGCACCAATGAAGAATATTTCAAAATCGGGTCTCTTTTCTTTTGAGAGCTTCACTGCGTGTTAATGTTCGCCCAAAGTTACTATTCCACCCGGACGAAGTCGCGGGCAGAAGTTAGTAAAGAAATATAACTGAAGTGTCTGTTTGTAAATTGTAATGTCAGCTTTAATAAGTGAATACGAAATCATATACGACGATCAAAAAAAATTTTTTTTAATTTTTATTTAAATGTCTCTTTATTCTTCAGAAGATGTTATTCTCTATAACGTTTGGACCAATTTTGACCAGATTTTTACTGGGAGTTAGCTGATCTTATAATTGTAACTTAAGCTATTTAGAAAAGCATAATAAGGGTCCGCACAAATATTATTTTTGAAGATACAGGAGCAGACGAAGAAGACGAATAAAACTTCTGTCCTCACATTTTAACCAGTTACTTTCAGTAACCACGTAGTGTTACATATTGTATATACGGTATTACTGTAAATCGCTTAAATAAACGAATCAAATGTGTATAACATTAGTATTACATACTAGTAAACGCCCTCGAATTCGACTGCGCCTGTTAGATAATGACACCATAAATTATTATCTTGTAACTGTAACGATATTTATCGTTAGTTATTTTTAGTAGGATTTTTTCAAACTGTCATGACACTTATCATCATATATTGTAGAATTATAAATTGTAGTCTTTGAATGAAAAAGGGACCAACATCCATCCATCCTTAAAAACGTTGACGTTTATAGCATTAATAAGATCTTAAAGAAAATATACATAGTATAAATAACTGATCATACTATTAGAAAGATTTAGAAGAACTTTTTCATTGAATGAGTAAAAAAATAAATTTAATTAACAAGACAACGACTCCATAGATTTATTGCTCAAAAAACATATCCCAAAATCAATGAATCGTTGCCCCGACGAGTGCACTGTTCGCATTGCAGTGCGTTTTGTAAGGTCCTCGTGCCTGTGCAGGTGGCTTTGCAGGCTGATTCTGAAAAAAAACACGAGGTTTTAAAATGCATTATGTTTTGTAACAGTTGTATTTTCTGTACACTGCGCTGTGGAATACCACAGAGGTTGAACTTAAGTCACGCTTTGTTTTTATTGTAAAAAATATATTATGAAAACAATAGTTACTCTAATGATTTAACAGACATTAAATTATTATAAACTAACTGTTAACTACGACTTGGTCTGCGATGTTTATTATTTTAACAATATTTTATTGTATAACACAAAACAAACTCCACATCGCTCGGAGCACTTCTCCACGGTAAAGAACTATGCATCGTTGAACGCGTAGTGCTCAGAAAAATAGTAGTTACTTACAATTGTAATAACTTTATATTACTTTAAGATATCGTGATAATCTTCGATACGAAATACATATACGGGTTATTGAGTTATGTATGCTTGGTACAAACATATATTTCACTAACTCTTATATGTATGCATATGTAGCTTAACTTAGGTTAGCTCAGTTAGATTCGTGTTTTTTATGAAAACTAGGCAACAGCCCATTTTTTTTTTTTTTTACCGTGGGGAAATCCCTTATGGATACGCCACCCTCCCGGGGGAGAGGGTGGGTTATGTCCGAGTCGCACGGACTAAAACCCCACGGTGTACCGACAGACCGTTTTGTGGGGGCGGCAAGGGATCGTTCAAGCTAATCAACCTTGTAGAGCCGCCCCCACGGTCCGCCCGGCGGAAGGTGACCGCCGGGCTCCTACCTATAGAGGGACAGACCGGGTACACACCGGCTGCCCCCCCTCGTCCGCCGGACCCGTGCAATGAGGAGATGGGCCCCCCGGCCCATCCCCTCAGGTCCGGCTACGGTGGCAGGAGGAGTTGGGCGAAGCGCCTTCTCCTCCTGCCTGTCCTCCTTTGGCGGAGACGGCCACTTTGAGGGTCTGCCTCGCGGGCCCTCTCCGCCTCCTCCTTCTGCGAGATGACCTCCTCGCAGAAGGAGGCCATCGCTCGCCAAGCTTGTTCGCTGCCGAGCATGGCCGAAACCACGCTCGGCAGCAAAAGCCGAGGTGTGCCATGTACCCTTGAGCTAGTTGTCAAAATAGAATGGGCTAAGAGCTTTAAACGCTCGCCTTAGTATTCCGGTGAAGCTGTTAAGGTCTTGCTAGACCAATATCGTAGTCAGTTCGAAAAAAGAGATCGCGAAAATCATGGTGCTGAATATTTTCTTTATGCGATATTTGTATGTTGTAGTGGTTATTTATTTTAATATCAGCTTTTTTAGTTCACATTGGTGCATATAGATTCTTCATAAATAGTGTTAATTCATATTTCGTGTATTCGCCACTAGCTGTCCTAAGTAAATATTTTATTCTTTTAAATAAGGACCAAGTTTTTAATGATTAAAACTAGAAAATAATCAAAACCTACCTGGGTTTTTTTTGAGTGATGTGCGTACAACAAAAATCTTTAATAATTTATGTAAGAATATTTGTTAATAATCGCGGCCTTCGTTCTCGTAAGAAAATGACTTTACCGTCTCATTTAAATTATGTATTCTATTTGGATTGATTATTATTACTTTTATTAAATTTTAAGACTTCAAAAGAAACTCAAGGGGAAAGTGTATAAAACTGTAATAAGACCATAAGTTATAAGGCTCTGAGTACTGGGCTACGAAAGAGACGGATGAGAAAAGATTACATGTGGCAGAGGTACGAATGTTAATATGGATGTGTGGTGTAACTAGAATGGATAAGATTGAAGGTGGTAGAGCTACGTTGAAGCATGAATGGGCCGGCTCGTCCGGGGTAGTACCACCCAGGGTGGTATCCCACAGAAAAAATCGACGTGAAGTGCTTGCATTGTTACGTTTCGTTCTGTCTATGAGAGCGCCGGAGGCCCACCTCCCCTTCCCTCTCTTCTCCCCTCCCCTCCCATTCCCCCGAGCCTTCCCCCAAACACAGGCTGGCAACGCACTTGCGACTCCCCTGGTGTTACTAATGTCTATGGACGGCGGTGATCACTTAACACTAGGTGACCCGCCTGGTCGTTTGAATAATAAATAAAATAAAAAAAGATTATTTCAGAGGAAGTTTGAAAATAGTACCAGTGACAGAGAAGTAGATGAAAACTAGGTAACATGGAACGAGCATATTATGAGAAGAGATGAAAGTTATATAACAAGAAAACTTTTGGGTATGAAAGTGGACGGATATAGTAGTAGAGGAAGACCGAAAAAGGTGTGGATAGATTGTGTGAAAGATGACATGTGTATAAAAGGTGTGAATACATACTTAGATGATATGTTGTACCTACCCTTCTTAGGTGAGATAAGGGTAAGAAAATGACGATATTAAATTTTATGATTGTTGCTTAGCCTTTATAAAAAAACGTAATAATATCTTAGTGTAGACAATAATCTACAAAGTCTTCTATTGGTCAATTAAAGCCTCGTCAAAATCGATTCACCCATTTCATTAGGCCTTGAAAAACAACAGACACGCATTCAAATCAAAACAATGTTTAACAATTATTATAATTTATCACAAACAGGATTATCTACCTGTAGGCCCCTTTTAATACTATAACAACAAATCCCATTAATGGAATTAACATAATTAAATAATTTTTGGGAGGGTGTAAGCTTTTTAGATCCATTAATCGTTAATTATACAGCACCATTTTTTTTCTTCAAATCTCTTCTAAATTCGTAAAAATCGAGCGATATCTAATTTGTGATTTTTCACACTCGCCCACATATTATGGTATGTTTAGAACGTAATAGTTTTTTTTACGACTGAATATTTAAAATTTCTTTATTTAAAAAAAAAATTGCACTTTATAAATATCTAGCTATACTATTGGGTCGTCTCGCGAGAAGTACAAAGTGATTACTAAATATTTATTTTAATGCTTTTAATAGACAAGATTTATTAGTTAAAAGATTGAACAAAATTTGATATTGGAAAGGGTTAATACCTAATATGGTATGTATCTAGTACCTAAGTGATACATGCAAGGCCCGAAATACCAATAAGTGGTCTTTATTAATATACCCTTTTGTAATAGACTTTTATGAAATAGCGTGAAACGAAGCGATGATATCTCAGTGGCTAGTATTTTCGGTCACTGAGTCTCTTGACTTAGGTTCAAATCTTTACCAATGGAAACGCAGTTTCGAATGAAAAAAAAAGTGTGTGTGTACTTATGTACACGCGTTAGAAGTTAAACTTCTTTGGCTTTCTTTTGGTAACAAGATAAAAATCTTTTCAATAATTGTATCATTCGCCTTATTCTACGTTTGTAGAAGAAACGACACTAACAACAGAAAAAAGGTATTTAATACATTGAAAGTTTTAATACAAAGAAACAAAATGTTGACTATAGCTAACTTCAGGGGGATCGGTTTTTCGTGACGGTGTGCGAGCGCATCGTAAAAATTTGCTCTCATCAATTTCCCCTAAGGCGCCAAAAGAAGTATAACTTCAAAAAAACATCGTTATGTAAACATACAATAATGGTAGAGATTTTTCTAAGCCCGCCTGGCTAGCTACCATCCTCAATTGAAAAATCTGTCGCCAACGATATATAGGTGTATTCCAGCAGCTGCACGTGTGTCTACAATTTTAAACCACATCGTCATTTAACATAAGATTAGATTGTGGTCAAACACTAAAATCTATAAAGTAGAATAATCGAGCCGTCACGGGACGCCTGGCAGAGGTGAAACATCGAAATTATTTTGTATAAGTTACTAGCCTCTGCCCGCGACTTCATCCGCGAGATATTTGGGCTAACGCTAACACGCAACGGAAGCTCTTAAGGCGAAAAAACCCTCGATTTTAAAACATTCTTCATTGGTGTTCCGCTCCTATTGGTTTTTTTTTTTCTAACTGCCTACGCTATTGCCCAAGCAAGGTCTTAACAGCTTCACCGGACTACTAAGACGAGCGCTTAAGGCACTCAGCCGATTACTCCTATTGGTCTTAGCATGATGATAACCCATAACCTTCCTCGATATAATACTGATAGAATTTTTCAAATTGGACCAGTAGTTCCTGAGATTACCCCTACAACGTCACCAACTCACAACATCACAAATTCACAAACTATAACCTCTTTATTATATTAGTATAGATATGCATAAAAGAACAGATTACAACAGGAAACAGTTATGGTATAATGGAAAGATAAAGCATTACAAAAGACCCTCAAAGTGGCCGTCTCCGCCAACGAAGGACGGGCAGAAGGAGGCGTCAGTTTGACCGCCTCCTCCCACTGTAACCGGACCAGGGAAGATGGGTCGGGGGGCCCATCTTCCCATCGCACAGGTCCGGCGGACGAAGGAGATGGCCGGTGTGTACTCGGCTGTCTCCCGACAAGACGGGGCCCGGCGGCGGTGCTTTTGCTGCTGGGCCAACCGCTGGGGCGGCACGATGAAGTCTATAGAGATCTCATGCCGCCCCAACTATAGCGGAAGACGTACACCGTGGGGTTTTAGTCCGTGCGAGTCGAACATAACCCACCCTCTCCCCCGGGAGGGTGGTGTATCCATAAGGGATTTCCCTACGTTAAAAAAAAGATAGATCGGGAATTGCATGAAACAGGCAATAGCCAAGCCGAGGTGTGCCGTGCACCCTTGAGCTGGTTGCCCAAATAAAATTGGCTAAGTGCCTTAAGCGCTCGCCTTAGTAGTCCGGTGAAGCTGTTAAGACCTTGCTAGGTCAATAGCGTAGTCAGTTCGAGAAAAAAAAAAGTCTATAGATGTTTCACATCAAAAAATAGGATTTTGTAATTTCATTCACAGTTCAACAATGTACACATAGCGTATACATAAATACTTTCAATTGAAGGTGCTATTATCTAAAATCTTTAATTACGCCCCTAATCATTAATCATGATAAACCATATGTTAGTTGACCATCCCAACCGCATGCGGGTCCTACGTCACGCTAGTCCTTCTCGGTACAAATAAAAAGCAAAATTGTATAGTAAAAACCAGAGAGGCGGTTCTGGGGCGGCACGTTCCGAGACCTCAAACGTTGCGATTTTTTTTAAATATACTTTTTTCATTTACCAAAGAAACCAGCTGCTGTTTGATGACCACTCGTAGTGTCCAATTTTTTGTTCGCGCCGTGGATGTTAAGTGATACTATGATTGAAGTGAACTAAAGAAAGGTTGAGGAGACGTACGTGGCAGATGTGTTTGAAGTTGGTAACTTGCTTTTTGGCTGAAAACATAAAGCAAATGATTTCTTTACAGAAGTAAACAACTGCAAAGAGTATTTGTAAAACGTTTTATTATAACCTCTTTGGTAAGTTTTAATAATCTGTCCTAAATCTTATTTTAAAACGAACACAATACTAACTTTCTTTTTTTACTCAATTACATTTTAGAGTCCTACTCGACTTGTTTTTGTTGATTGAAAATAGTAATAAAATCATTAACAAAATGAGAATTTAATAATAACGGTAATATAAATATATTAAAAGAGAAAGAAATATATTTTTAATCTGCTAACGATTAAGCATCAACTGAGGCACGTTGAACACAGCCCTCGCCAACTTTTTATTTGCAGGATTAAAAAATATTAAGAAAAAAAACGTCCGTAATCCCCAAAACAAGCGGAGACGAGGGATATATTAAAATAAAAATTGATTTCACCGCCTTCTAGGAAGCGACCAAAATGCGACACTTGCTTAATCTGCCATCGCTACACATGCCGTTCTATTATTTCATTTCGACACGTGTTCGACTGTAGTCCTTTATTCTGTTTAGTAAAACAAATCTCTTTTTTTAAACCACCGTTTCTCGATTTTCATTCGAATACACTATATACGTATCTAACGAGATGCTTTATATAGGGTTCCAAATAATCTGAAAATTAAATAAATATTGTAGCTTAGATTCCCGTTACTAGATGCTTATTTTAGACAATAAATAAATTATTATGTACCATATAAGAATAATTCCAACGCAAAAAATATAATTCAAGTAATATGTTGAATTTAAGTCTATCGTAATCTAAGTATTATCAAACGAATTAAAAACAAAATTCAAGACAAATGGTAGGGGTCATAAATAATTTCATATCTTATGTGCAATCGACACCTAACCAAAACGCGTTGTAATTATGCTTTAGAATCATAATGGATTATTTTTTTTATTTCAAAACATCCATAAACATATAATATTGATTGCTTTATGCAGATACCTACGTGAATATTACACCTCCATACCATTACCAATACAATATGAAAATACTTTTGTTTTTTTTTTTAAAGAAGGTGTTGTTTTATTTTAAATGGTCTTTAAGCCTTCTATTACACTATTATTCAAATAAGAATGCCTTACATAATTTGGGCCCTGAGAAAGCACTTATGAATGTAAAAATGCTATCACCAGTTCAAAAAACAACCCAAACATAGAGAAAAGCCGATAGGAATTACAATCTGCCTTTGTGTTAATTTTTATTACAACTATAGGTACAAGTCATTGCTGTCACAATCGTTTTGGCGAATGTTCAGAGGTTATTGTTAGAGGGGGGGGGGGGGTCATTTCCAGACATCCCTGTCGTTCACGAAATAATCCGTCCTATCGCATTTTGCCATTAAAATGTGCTTTACACGGTGCTTGAACACTTACAAGAATTACTAATACTACAAGAAATAGTAATAGATCAAAATATCAATATCGTAATCAGTTCGAGAGAAAAAAACGGTTAGAACCATTGGGTAAAAGCCTACCATGACTACATACAGTAGTTTAACTGCATTCAATTCCATTTGGAATGGCACACTCAGTAGGGGAATAGAAGAGAGAATAAATTAAAAAAAGTCGAGGCATCCATAAGGACTGCCGACAGGAGTGAAAACTCAAAACAATGGAATTAAACTGTGTCTTTTTTAAATTTTTAAATTAACTAGTGGGCGCCCAGTGGTCGACATTCGACCATAGTTCATTGATTTTTTAAAGAGATAAATATTATAATAATAGTTGTATGTTATAATATCATTGTTGAATGTAGAATAAAAAAAGGTAATTGGAATGTAAGAGTAAAATAATACATACAGTCGAGCATAGCAACCTCCTTCACAACCTTTTTTGAAGTCCTTTATTGACGGATGTCAAAATGTCTTTTTTATTTACATGTGTGTATATATTCTGTAAAATTGAAGCAGTAGTGTGAGTAACGCATATTTTAATTAATTTAATGTATTTCTAATGCATTATATATAAAATATATAGCTTTCTGCACTTCTCCTCCATATAAACTTTAACTATGCCAAATTTCACGTCCATCCGTTCGCCCAATTCCGTTAAAAAGGGATACAAAGTTTAGCCTTCACGTATTAAAGTGTGAATTATTTAAATTTCATAATTAGTAAATTGAAATTATTATCGTTAGTCTCTCTTTCACATCTATTGGCACTCCGAATAATAATTATATACCCTTTTATACAGTTTATTAATTCATCAGACATATGGTGAGCTACACAAAATCAATACAACATGTCAATATTAGATGTACATAGGCGCGTCGCTAGTCTGACGCCAGCGCAATACAGTCGGTCACGCTTACTAGCATGTCATGACGGGAAATTATAAATTTATTTTAAAAAAATACCGCTCAACGCGCGTTAAGAAGTTTTCACTTCAAAAATTGATAAAACTGATTGTATTTATAGGTTAGTGTTTGAAAGATACCTTACGTCGAGACGTAACCCAAGGATGTAAAATAGATGTTACTAGTAAATACAATACCCGAAACATAACTAAAGATTCTTGACGTCAGATCATCGTATATTGTGTCTCACAAAATCTGATACGTCGTGACCGCGGTCCAGTCTAGGTCGAGAGTCGTACCGCCCCAAATAATTCATGAAACGGCTAACGATGTGGATCTTGATTTATACGTTTAGCTCGGCCACTACTGTTTTTTTCGTTAACATATCTCTCCACTCGCTACCGGGGAAGTAATAAATGCACTGATTGGAAATTCAAATGAGACCGGCCGGATTTATAGCCACGCTCGCCCTATTTCCTCCGATCCACCCTCTCCTATGTTTATACATAAACAAGTGAATGTAACTCCGGTTTTATGTAATTCCTTTGTTACCGGCCAGATGGAATCGTCGTAGTTTGACGAGAATAAAAAAAAACTCGCCAATTATTATTTCAAAACGAATATCTGTCAGGCGACGTCGAGATTATTTATTTAGAAGAAAGTTTTTATTGTAAAAAGTATGGAAAGGAAATGCAAAAACGCTTGTAGGTACCTGCCCTTGCACTGTCCCTTTACAGCCACATGCGCATTCCATTTTTAAAACGTTATCCCGATGATCGTTGCCGTATCAAAAAAATACCTTTCATATTCATTTTTGGTTTGACGAAAAAAAAAACTTTTGTCAAACCTCCTTTGTCCTTTTTCAATGTACAAGATTTAATGTAATTTGAAAAAAGGTTTTTGCAAATGTAATCCTTTCAGGCGGTACATGTCTATATGATGGATAATTTAAACTGTGCACATGATACAGATTATAATAACAGTTTAGGAATACTTTCATGATTTTGAATAAATTTACCCATAGATTTAAGTAGTGCATACCTACCTTATAAAAATTATATGGAATTAAACTGAACTTTAAATATTGTAAATAAAAAAATATATCACACGATTGATACCTTTATACGAATATAACTAATGTTCGTGGTTATGCACATGTTTGTAATTGTATACTTGTAAATTAATATTTTAACTCATTACCATATAAAAACCCAATACACAGTCTCGAATAAAAGTAGCGCTCAAAACTGTCCCGCAAAAACTCCCCAATATACATACGTGGTTATAGTTATGCGATAAACTTATGATTTTGCAAATTCAACCTTACCTGAACGATTTAAAGTTGTTTTTTACAAGGACGCAAGCGACGCGAGACTATTTGAAATGAGTGCATAATCCAAAATTATGCACTCATTTTTGTGTGCCGGTTATGAGACGTTAAGTGTTAATTCTGGGTTTAACTGTTTTAATTTTTTTTTAAAGCATTATTACTACTAACTACAGGTTATAAGTTTTAAAATGAGATATGCAACCTTTTTAATACCATTAGAATCGGTTAGGTATTATTCACAAACAAAACATTTGTTAAGACTTATAATAGTACTATTGCTAATTCTTATAGACTACTAGCGGCCCCTGGACATTGCCCCGCCCTGATAATAAAAATGTCTTGACAAATAATACTAAGCCTTCCTCGTGAACCACTTTACCTACAGGTGAAAACCGTATCAAAATTCTTTCAGTCGTTTTTGAGTTCATCGCAAACAGACAGACAGAGAGGACTTTTTTTATATAATATGTAGTATACATCATTAAAACAAGACACGGAAATCCTTTCAATTTTCTTGCATAAAAATTTATATAGTTTTTAATTTAAATTCAAACATACTAAAGGACAAACAATTTATTTATGTCATATACGTGATCGATGACAGGCATCAGAAATTCTATGAATAAAAATATATCTCCAGAATTTATATTTCTTTTTAATATGGATTTAAAAAGACAATCGCAATTTCTTAGTGGAATGTTACATTTAACTTAAATCATGGTTCATTAAGTGATTATTCACTTACACATTTTTACCTTGGAATATAACTGAGCGTTTATTAAAGTAGCTACGTAAAATCACTAGAAGTGATTTAACGTCAAAAGAGTCTCCCCGTTACGATCCAAGACAAAGCGTCTTGTGTTGAGATTTCTAGCCTGCTGGAAACGGCAGGTATCCCTTACACCTCCGCCGTGAATACCGCTGTAGGTATTCAGGTGAAGGTAGCCACGTCCACCGCCCATCGCAACCTCACTCGTTTCCTTCGGGACAACCAGTGGGGCTATTTCACGTACTCTCTCGAAGAAGAGCGTAAACTACGGGTTGTGATCCGTAGAGTCCCCTCAGAACTCCCGACTGACGACATTTCAGACGACCTTAAGGAACAGAAGATTCCTGTTCGCGAGGTTCATCGTATGCGCTCTCCGCGCACCAGGGCTCCATATGATATGGTTCTCGTTGTCCTCGATCGCACCCCTCAGGGGAAAGCGATTTTAAATCTTACATCCCTTTGCGGCCTCTCCGGCGTCATAGTCGAGCCGCCGCGCAAAACGTCTGTGCCCTCGCAGTGTCACAACTGCCAGGTGTACGGACACTCCGCACGAAACTGTCGCCTGAAACCCAGGTGCGTTAAGTGCCTCGGCGACCACTCCACTAGGGAGTGTTCTCGCACGAAAGACGCCTCCGACCCTCCGAGCTGTGTTCTGTGCCGCGGCGTGGGCCATACCGCGAATTATCGCGGATGTCCCCGCGCCCCGCGCACAAAGCGCCCTCGATACCCCAGGCAGCCGTCGCCGTCTAAGACGGCCGCTGCCCCCACCCGTCCTCGACCTCCCGAGATCTCGTGGAAGATGAGTAATTGAGCTGTGTAGTCAATACTCGATAGGGAAAAGGAGTATGCGGGGTCATCCTGTGAAGGATTAGCCGCCGGAGGTTTGGGAGTGTGCTGGGACGCGGGTTTAGGAGCCCACAGGGCCTGAGGGGCCCGGTAGGGGCGGGGGGGCGCACTAGTCGCGGGTACGGACGCTGCCGGTGCACGAGACGTGCCCGGCAGGTTCGGGAAGGCCTCTCGAGACATGAGAGGCGGAGGTCGAGGACGGGCGGGGGCAGCGGCCGTCTTAGACGGCGACGCCTGCCTGGGGTATCGAGGGCGCTTTGTGCGCGGGGCGCGGGGACATCCGCGATAATTCGCAATATGGCCCACGCCGCGGCACAGAACACAGCTCGGAGGGACGGAGGCGTCTTTCGTGCGAGAACACTCCCTAGTGGAGTGGTCGCCGAGGCACTTAACGCACCTGGGTTTCAGGCGACAGTTTCGTGCGGAGTGTCCGTACACCTGGCAGTTGTGACACTGCGAGGGCACAGACGTTTTGCGCGGCGGCTCGACTATGACGCCGGAGAGGCCGCAAAGGGATGTAAGATTAAAAATCGCTTTCCCCTGAGGGGTGCGATCGAGGACAACGAGAACCATATCATATGAAGCCCTGGTGCGCGGAGAGCGCATACGATGAACCTCGCAAACAGGAATCTTCTGTTCCTTGAGGTCGTCTGAGATGTCGTCAGTCGGGAGTTCTGAGGGGACTCTACGGATCACAACCCGTAGTTTACGCTCCTCTTCGAGAGAGTGCGTGAAATAGCCCCACTGGTTGTCCCGAAGGAAACGAGTGAGGTTGCGATGGGCGGTGGACGTGGCTACCTTCACCTGAATACCTACAGCGGTATTCACGGCGGAGGTGTAAGGGATACCTGCCGTTTCCAGCAGGCTAGAAATCTCAACCCAAGACGCTTTGTCTTGGATCGTAACGGGGGGCGGTGGGCGGGGCTTCTTGCCCGAAACTGCGGAACCCGCAGCCACGGGCGAGTCGGGTCTAGAGGGCGCTGGTGTCGCCTTTGGCACTTTCGCGCCATCGACGTTTGCAAAAAAAAAAAAAAAAAGTCAAAAGAGTTTTGTAATAAAGTGCCTCTTCAGAACAATGTAGAGAGCTTTTATTTCAGCAATATTCTTACATTTCATTTGTCTATTGATACTCCCATATCTACGTAGCGAAGCTTCGGCTACTTATCGTGTTAAAAATTAACCTCAAAATTAATTGCGGTAAAATAACTCAAGATTAGCGTTACCAAGTATCTTTGATACGTGTGCAGGTCCAGTTTTCAAGCCGAGTCTACATAACGCACGACGACAATGTATTCTCACACCTGTATAATGCCAATACACGAAGGTTTGGAAGTAGCATAGTAGTATGGGCAGTCTGTATTGCCGTCATTGATTTTCAGAATTAATTGCTACAACATCCTAAAGCATATAACTTCAAACTATTTTTTTTTCTACTATAATATATCTAAGGTGTGTATTACAAAACATTTCTCAGGTTCAAAACTCATTACCATGTTTTCTTTCAACGTAAACCAGACATGAAATTGTTATATCTAGGGTCAAACGACTCAATCATTACGGCTTTATATTTTAATAATAAATAAGTAGGTATATAGATATTTACTCCCGTCAAACTTAGTACTATTGTTCAAACAACAATTATTTCCTTTGTCTCAAAATACTCAAATCACACGGGAACATTGAAACTGATAACACGCTCCATTCTATTTAATTAGGTCGCAATCATTTATAAAATAAACAATTCAAACTTTTGTTATGTGTGTATATAAAAATTAAGGAATTCTTTAAAATGTTCAATAATATAAGTAAATTGTATTTGTCTTTCACGCGGGAGACGGCTATGATAATGGATTCTTTAAGATAAAAAACACATTAAGAAATGACCCGAAATTAAAATCATCTTACTAGAAGTAATAGTTTTTCTCACTGTCCCTATTTATTTGTATGTAATGAGTAAATATAATTTATTAGTAATATATTATAGATATGTTTAAAACCCATATTTAAAATAGATAACGGCCAAAAAGTTTGTGGTGACTTATGTTTGCCGTACTATGAAGCAGTGGAACAGAGTTCAGGAGAATATGTTTCCTCTTTTTTTCGACATTAGACATTATAAGCGTAAAGTGAAGACCTAATGTACATAAACCCAAGATGCACACTTAACGTCTCACAGCCGGCACACAAAAATCAGTGCATAATCCAAAATTTAAATAGTCACGCGTCGCTTGCGTCCTTGTAAAAACTTGAAATCATTCAGGTGAGGTTGAATTTGCAAAATCATAAATTAATCGCATAACTATAACCACGTATGTATATTGTACAGTTTTTGCGGCCCGTTTTGAGCGCTACTTTTATTCGTGACTGTGTATCTTGGTTTTTATATATGAGAAACGTTAAAAAGTATCACATTTTTGATAGCCGTCATTGTAACGACAATCGTAATATTATTTCTGTACTTTGCTTATAAGAAAAGGTGTATAGGTGTATATTGTATGGTAGATACTACAAAAAAGATAGTGAAAATCTTAGACAAACTAACCCAAAGTTAAATTAAATGTCTTTTTAAGGTAACTGGCTGGTTACCAAAGATAATTTGGTAGTAATAAATCTCATATGTCTTGCAGAAAAATACGTTCTCAAAAGCCATTAATTTCGTCAATAAACGAAAGTTAAAATAATGTTCTCTATAACCCTCTCTTATTTATTTTAATATTTCTTACACTTCTGCGATGTAGGAAGTAGTTACGTAGCGTGGATTATTGTTGTCCGGAGCGTTAGACAAATTAAAATATATCAAAATTGTTAATAAACAAAGAGATAATAAATATATAACGATCATCATCATCAGCCTGTAAGAGGCCCACTGCAGGGTCATATGCCTCTTCCCGAAGGAAGTTATGGGCGTAATCACCATTGACGATTTCAAACTCTGAGAAATCCACAGTTCTATATTTTCCCACATACAGAGAATATTTCTCAGGTTCAGGTTTCCTCACGAGGTTTTCCTTCACCGCCAGCTCATAGTGTTACCAATTTAAATTAGTAAATGTACGCGAATTTCGAAAAATTCGATGGTACATGCCGGGGTTCGAACCCGCAGACATGATATTCCACCGTACTTTGGGGTGTAAGGGATGTCGAATAACATCATAACACTTGAGACACCCAAGCCAACCTGAACGTGGTGCACCCTGCTGAATAACGAACGAGGTAATGGCGAAAGCGGGGTGGTAGGGTTTCACAGCCTGACTGGGTCGCAACCACCATGTATATGGCGAAAAAGCCCGTCATAGTGATTCGCTTCTACGGGTCGCGTTTCGGGATCAGCCGGTGCATATCCAGCTTTTCGCAGGCCGGCATGACAGCGGCGACCGACGATGGATAGTTTCTCTCACGATGGTCGCCATTGTTTTTGGATTATACTGTGCTTACCATCAGGCATAGTCCAGTCATTTTGTCGTGCAACAATAAAAATATATATATATATATATATATACCACCACGACTTCTTTTCTATATCTTATAAAGCTGTAATTTGCTAAATTTCTTAAATTATGAATTTAAAGAGTTTACATATATTTCCTTTGCTCCATACATAATATTCCTTAAAACATCTTACTACAGCCAGAAACAACCTCCTCGACTGTCCTCTCTACGCTAATAAGTGAAAGATAAAGCCTCCTATAATGTGTCATTCGTACTACAATAGTAGAGAGACCACGTGTTCTCAAACAACTAAAAAAAAAAAAATTCTCTACATTAATCAAAAATTGAAAATAAAATTTACATTTTGATTCCAATATATGCTCACTGCTCTTAGTTTTCTCAAAGAATTAGTAACCATTGTAAGTAAAACATACACAATAATGCGTTATGTGTTTTATTATTCACCTTT
This sequence comes from Antheraea pernyi, assembly GCA_015888305.1. Taxonomy (NCBI): domain Eukaryota; kingdom Metazoa; phylum Arthropoda; class Insecta; order Lepidoptera; family Saturniidae; genus Antheraea; species Antheraea pernyi. The sequence goes on from MU158711.1 coordinate 478,727, forward strand.
TGAAATGAAACTTGTTTTGGCACGGTAAGGAATGTTTTTTTGTTACGCCTTTAAGTAAAGGTATATATTTATTTTATGCAGGTGCGTAAAGTGCCTCGGCGACCACTCCACTAGGGAGTGTTCTCGCACGAAAGACGCCTCCGACCCTCCGAGCTGTGTTCTGTGCCGCGGCGTGGGCCATACCGCGAATTATCGCGGATGTCCCCGCGCCCCGCGCACAAAGCGCCCTCGATACCCCAGGCAGGCGTCGCCGTCTAAGACGGCCGCTGCCCCCGCCCGTCCTCGACCTCCGCCTCTCATGTCTCGAGAGGCCTTCCCGAACCTGCCGGGCACGTCTCGTGCACCGGCAGCGTCCGTACCCGCGACTAGCGCGCCCCCCCGCCCCTACCGGGCCCCTCAGACCCCGTGGGCTCCTAAACCCGCGTCCCAGCACACTCCCAAACCTCCGGCGGCTAATCCTTCACAGGATCAACCCGCATACTCCTTTTCCCTATCGAGTATTGACTATACAGCTCAACTACTCATCTTCCACGAGATCTCGGAGATCTCGGCGTACGAAGAGTGCTCTCGTAATCCGCTACTAGGTGCCGTCACGGCAATCCATAGATTTCCAGCCATCGCGGCTACACTACAACGGCTCGCGCGCGCAGCTGTTAAAAAATAAATAACTCAAATAAGATAGAGTAAATCGCGTATTTACGTCTATCTTCCCCTAAAAATAACCGTCAAACAATAATAATAATTTTTGTTATGTCTATTTTTAGACTTCGGTGCCGTCACCGTTAGTAAATTTAAATTCAATCTTATAAAATGCGTGTTGCGCCCACGCTTTTGTAATCGATCCCTATTAGCTCCCGCACACTTCGCGGTTCTCAATAATATCTCGAGCCTAGGTCGTCCCCGCGCGGAGCCCTCTTGATATTATTTTCGCGATACAGTGACTCACCTACATCACTTGAACACACATATGAGATCATCTCTCTCACACACGTGCACATATATACACATGGTGGGAGGGTTTGTTTTTTCCCCTCATCGAACTGAATCGAATAGTTTTAGTTCGTTTCAATCCGATATACACGTATTCATTTGTGAATCATGCAATTTCGATTGTATGGTTCACAAATATTTATATCTATGAATAGCTTAGAATAGTTAGCTAGGACAGACGCGTCTTTTTCGGTAACAGCCCAAGCCGAGGTGTGCGTGCACCCTTGTGTATGTTACCCAAAACGAAAATCGGCTGAGTGCCCTAAGCGCTAGACCTTAGTAGTCCGGTGAAGCTGTAAAGACCTTGCCAGGTCAATAGCATAGTCAGTTCGAAAAAAAAAAAATATATTTTATGTGTAAGTGTGTGTGTCTATCTAAGACTAATTGTATAGCAAAATGAGTAAATGTATAGTTAAGTATTTATATTACAGGACTTCGTATAATATATAATTTATAAGCGTTCTCATTTAGTATATAATTTAATATATATAAGCCGATGAAATTCCACTCTCTCCGCGTACACTGTTTTTTTAAATATTATATACTAGACGTTAACTATAACTACGACATTTTTTTTTATACAAAAACGTGTACCTTTTCTATAGAACACTCATATTATTTCAAAAGTATTTGAATACAGTAAAAACTATGTCCCCTATTTAATTTGCATTTTTATTATTTCAAATCTTTGTTCTTTTTCAAACGAGGCCAAAATAAAAGTGCTGTTTAACCCGTCAATGATTCCCGTAACAACCGAAAATGCAAATCCTCGTGTTTGAATATGCAAATATATTACTCTTAGAGTACATTACAAAAGGCCGGCACCCGACGTCGCAGTGCGTCGTAAAAAGTACCGAAAATAGACAAAGAAGCTTGTTCTACATTTTGTTTTAAATAACGGTACATCGGACCCGTGGTCGGTGAAAAAAATGGTTGTAGACCGAAAGCAAAGGGTTTTTGCGATCTCGAATCCTTTTTACTTGATTAATGGACAATGGAATTAAATTCGGAAATATTGTTTCGTTGGACAGTATCCGAAATAACGGTGCACCAGTTTACATCTTACGGCGTTCCGAACGGCTTAAAAAAAGTACTCTTTAATCCTATAAGAAGTAGAAAGCGGAAAAAATCAAACAAGGCGATTGTGATCTTTGTAATGTTTTAAAAATTTTTACTTTGATTTATGGCAGTGGTGAATAATATCACCCGAGTGACGTGACAGCAAACTGATCAGAGAGACAGCCTAATTAACTTCGTTTTAAATTTGTTACGACAACCGTAGAAGTGCCGAGAGAAATCTTTAAGCACCTATTACCGATTCTAAGCAATCACATAAACAGTGAAACACCCTTTGCAACAACTTATGTCTAGGGTTTCGAAGGGATATATTTTACTTTAAACTCTTAAGAAAACTTACGGCTAAACAAAAATATGTATTACATTACGTATTTAGACATAAATTAGAAGGCCATTTATAAGTTTCCTCATCGAACCGTAAGAAAATATCACTATACATTATAAAATAAAGTCATCCGACGCGTTTCTTTATCTGTACCTACATGTTAAACTCAAAAATTACTAAGCAGATTTTCAATAATATATAGAGTGATTCACGAGTAAGATTGAGGTATATAATTTGTCAAGAGTTTTTTTTTTGTAAATTGGTTGAAATATAACGCTAAATGTTGAATGTGTCGGAAAAAGTCAAGCCGTCTGGGAGCTTTCGTCGAAAACGCTGCCTAATCCCTTTGAGATATAACAAAACAATTGAGATAATAAACGATGCAGATGCATCGCGGGAATCAGCTAGTAGATTATAAAGAAACAATTTTAGCCTGTCATACACCTATCTATATTATTTATACTAATATTATAAAGAGGTAAAGTTTGTGAGTTTATGAGTTTGTGACGTTGTAACGTTGTAGGGGGTAATTTCAGGAACTACTGGTCCGATTTGGAAAATTATTTCAGTGTTATATAGCTAATTTATCGGGGAAGGTCATAGGCTATATATCAACGCTAAGACCCATAGGAGCAGAGCTGCAATGAATAATGTTGCAAAATCGGGGTATTTTTTCCTTTTCAGAGCTTCCGCTGCGTTCCAAAATAACTATTCCACGCGTACGAAGTCGCGGGCCGAAGCTATTAACTAATTATATTATCTATACTGATATCATAAACAGGTAAAGTTTGTGAGGTTGTAGGGGGTAATATCTGGGCAGTCGGAGAAAAAATCGTCGAACGAAAACGTTTCTTACGAACGCTGCCTTAACGACGAGAGATATATGATTGAGTTCTAGAAAAAAGTTGTAGTTTGATAATGTCTTTTACCGCCCAACGAAGTGGGCACGGGTCAGCTTGTATTTTATAATAACGATGGTATCTTACTTAGTATAGCTTGGTTACTGTATATTATTGAAATAAATTCACAATGAGATGTCAAGGTCGTTTCCTGGAAAGTTCTGGAAAGGATTTTAAAATCGTGTTCATTCGTTTAGATCACAGATGTCGACAATGTAAAACTGAATAATCTCGCCTCTTGGTAATAATTATAATAATCTTCGTTTGTGAGGATTGGTGGAGATGGAAGAAAAGAAAAATAATTTCGATTCGGTACTATTCATTTTGAAATTAGTAACATACAACAGCATGACCGATGCAGCTAACGATATATAGATATCTGTTAAATAAATAATTACATCTGTGAACAATTTATAGGTATGATGACTCATAAGTATTTTTTATATTTTTATTCATTTGTGAATGTCATTTAATTACATTTTCATAATGAAAATATGTTTTTGATCTTTCTTATGTTTTTTCTTTATTACTATAGCTTCGCGATCCCATCTAGGGTCTTTGCGACACCCCAGGGGTGCTAAAATCACAGCTTTAATGCAACTGGAAATTCTTCTCTCCCAAATTTCGTAAATCATTCTTAATTTTATTTAAACTTAATTCGCTATAATAAATATTCGTAATTTTGCTTTAAAAATTGCACCTCAAAAAATACCCCATTTAAATAAGTGACCCTGAGATTAGGATATTGTAAAACCGGAAGCCGTCGCCGCCCGCCCCGCGGTTAAGCTCGCACGCGAATGCCAAAAAACGTAAATTGTTTATTTACAGCTTTTTAAAATCGCCCCTCGTTGTTCTTGATGAGGGGAATATGACTTTCGACTTTTTTCTCCCTATAAAAAACACCCCATATAATTGATTTGCGGTCGCGTTTTAATGTTAAGTGATATTTTGATATATTTTTTCTCTGCAGTCTTTTGTGTGTTTTTTTTTTATCGCGTGTTCGTTTTATTAGTATTGTGGTTTTAACTTGTTATTCAATTATCGTCTTGTGAAAAACCTGTATAGTTGTATTTCATTTTTTCCATACCATATCGATTTGGTTGTTTGTGCACTTATCGATTTTCTGTCGTAATAATAAGCACATCCAAGAATTTAAAAAAACTCTTGCTTTGATCAAAGCGAGTGTTTTTGAAATGTATAAGAATAATGTCATAATCTTATATTTTTTATAACGCTTACAGATGATACATTATGATATTTATGTGGTACCACCCACCACCGATCAATGCTTACGTAATAATTCGATGGCCTATTAGATACGTTGTTTATTCTATAGGCATAAAAAGGGAAAAATAGTTTACACATTTGTCGCTTCAGTATAAAATTACTTGACCGAGAAAAGTTAATCCCACTTACTACCAAGAAAATACTTGTTACTTCCCTGTTATTTCCCATAATGACAAAGGAGTTGCTCAATAAACTCGATCGTCTGCTGAGTTTGTGCATTCAATACATTTTGGGGCTGTGTAAGTATGATCATATTTTTCAATTTCGTTCGCAACTAAACTGGCTTAATATTCGTTCTCGTCGGAATTTTCGTTTTGCTTCTTATATATTTGCACTATCTACAAAACTTTGATCTGTATTAATCATATAAATAAACTGCAGTGTCTGTTGTTTGTTCGAATTAATCTCCAAACCGGCTTAGCCAATTTTTACGTGACTTTTACTGACGGGAAAAAACATTTCAGTGTATTATCTAAACTATACACTTAAAGGCATATCGTTGTTAATTGTCTACATTCCACTTGATTTTATTCAAAAACCTGAGTGTGTACATTCCCGAAAGCATTTTAAAACCTTAGAGAATAACTTACGTGTGAAAAAAAAATTGATATTACTTTACATTGGTAAGTTATATATATATACATATATATTTTTATGAGTTTCAAAATTCCAAACAAAACTCATGCCCTTAAAGGTTAAAAAGCAACGGTAAAATTAAATAGAAGTAACTTAAAATCCGTATGATCTATATGGAGTAGGCATTAATATCAAAATACAATTAAACAATAAAAGACAACTCACAGTTCATTTATGAATACTTCCGCTTAAATAGCCATTTAACGGGTATGTGAGACTCACCAAAGAATAACACTGACACAATATACATTAATAACCCGCACAGTATTTCTACAAAACACACTTCGTGTAGACAATTAAAAGCGCATAAATTAAATCAGTAGTCGGCAAACTGGGCATCCAAAAGAACCAAATATATAGAATACAATACTGAAATCCAAGGAGCCTTTTTTAACTTAATCTTTGATTTACTAGATACATTTTTATCGAAATAATTCCGATTTAAATACATTCTCAAGCTTGTCTTCACTGAATATGTCCTGTTTTGCGAGCGACTATCCGTGCTATTGTTGCTATTTAAAATGTGCATCTTTTATGTACGTTTGCATTTTACAAATGCTTATTCGCCCCTTACAAGGCATAGATAATATTCCGTGCCTATACTAAACACTTTGTGGCAGAGCCGCAACTAAAGAGTGAAAGAGTGACATGCGGCCCACGAATCGCGGTTCGCCGACCACTGACTTAAACCATTTCAATAAGAACGAAGGAACGTGGAAACCAACTGATTACTTAATAAAATATTACCGTTACCATACAAAGACTATGTGGTTATATAAAAATTTAAAAAGTTCAAGTTCAGGGTTGTAAGGATTGTCGAATAACATCACAAGACTTGAGACACCAAACCCAACATCACCTACACGTGGTGCACCCTGCTGAATAACGAACGAGGCAATGGCGAAAGCGGGGTGGTAGGGTTTCACAGCCTGACTGGGTCGCAACCACCATGTATAACGCGAAAAAGCCCGTAATAGTGATTCGCTTCTGCGGGTCGCGTTTCGGGATCAGCCTGTGCATATCCAGCTTTGTGCAGGCCGGCATGACAGCGGCGACCGGCGATGGATAGCGTGTCACTCGGTGGTTGCCATTGTTTTTGGATTGTACTGTGCTTAAAATCAGGCATAGTGCAGTCACTTTGCCGTGCTACTATAAAAAAAAGACAGCTCAAAATTAATAACACTTTTCTCATGAAATAAAAAAACCTATTTCACGTGTCCGAAGCCGCGAGTGTAAGCCAGTTTCGTATAAGAATATAATTACTCGAAAACGATTACTCTTTGAAATTTAATTGCAAAGGCCGATCACCCACGTTGTTATTTTTTTATTATAAACCGTGTCTTGTTTTAACACCTCATGGCCCATACTTCCGTCAACAATAAGGTGTACTGGCAAAAAAGCCCCCTTTACACAAAAGAGGAGAGCAATTAAGATATCGCGGTTTAAAAAACGAAGGGGAGTTTTTTATCTAAACGCTTTTTGTCAGGAAGCGTGCAGTAAAGCATGATTACTTGTGGGATAATGCGCTAAACGGTGCGAGGTTCAGACTTAAATAAGGGGAGTTGAGTTTTATAACAAATCGTATTTATTTAGGCTTGTAACTAAAGCGTAAAACCGTACTTGGAAATATAAACATTAAAAACCATACCCTAATTTTTTAAATCATACATTCCTTTTTTTTATATACATTTTATGTTTTAGGGTTTGACCACAATCTCACTTTATGTTAAACTAGTCACTGCCCGCGACTACGTCCGCGTGGAATAGTTAGTTTGGGCTAAAGCTAACACACAGCGGAAGATCTCAGAGGAAAAAAATCCCGATTTTGAAACATTCCTCATTGGTGCTCAGCTCCAATTGGTCTTAGCGTGATGATATATAGCCTATAGCCTTCCTCGATAAATGAGCTATATAAAACTGAAAGAATTATAAGAATCAGACCAGTAGTTCCTGAGATTACCCCCTACAACGTCACAAACTCACAAATTCACAAACATTACTTCTTTGTAATATTAATATAGATTATATATACATAGTATAGATGTGTCTTAATATGATAAACACGCTAAGCCTAAAGGGGGCTGGCACACAAGTGCGACTGCCGGTCCACACATATATGGACAAATTTACAACTCGAGGCTGTAAGCTAGCCGGACTGGCTTACAAACTCTTTATCATCATACTAGGGTATCATCACGATGATTTCCTTCCCCAAAAGCTTAGACCCATTCGCAAAGATTGGAACCTACGTCGATCGACGCGATATCCGAAAACGTTAGCCACTTATTTTTCTTTTATTTCATTGGAGGCAACCGAACAGGTGGATCGCCTGATGTTAAATGATCACCACTGCCCATAGACACTAGCAACGCCGGGGAAAACTAGCAACTAGCACTAGCAAGTGCGTTGCCATCCTGTGTTTGGGAGAGGAGGAAGAGAGAGAAGGAGGGGGAGACGGAAACTGGGCCTCCGGCACTCTCACTAACCGAACAAAACGCAACAATGCAAGTACTGTTACTTCACGTCGGTTTTCTGTGCGTCAACGGCCGAGCCGGCCCACTCATGCTGAAACCATTAATAGGTTCAGCGTGTCTCTACCACCTACAAAGTGGTACTTCCACTTAGCTACCTACTACCCTAAAGATGAAGATATGTCCCCATGTACTCATAGGTGGGTACCGGCAATTGCACTTGAGATCAAATTCTCTCTAGAGCTAACGTATTTACCACCTTAGACACTTAGACCTTAGACACCATCGTTATTTAATACTAGATGAGAATGTAATTAAACGCTAAAACCTATAGAATCATCTTAATTTTGTAAGAATACATTATCTACTAAGAGATCTATATAACCAAAATTAGCTTGTATGTATTCGTCCATTCAAGTAGCTTTATATAAATATTAAATTCTAAACGTGTATCTTCAAACAAAACACTGGCAGAAAAATATATTCTTTATTAGTTTTTTTTTAAGCACGACACGTGCCAATCTCTTCTAATCTAATCTCAATTGATTTCTCAAACTAAAACCAATTTTACGTACCATCAGCGTACATCTTGATTATAAATCTCAGTACACATGGTATAAAGTTATCAAGATGTAACCGATACATGGCAACTGGGCTCGGTAATCCACCAATGATTCGTCCGTTGCACAAAAAACACGCGTGCCTTTGGTCGGTCAGTCAACAGGCCTTCATCCCTTTGTCCGGCTTTTTCGACTTCGTACAATACGAAATAATCTCCCAAAAAGTGACCCCAAAGAGTGCTCGGTATTGTATCATGAATGCGGACCAACGGATAGTACAAAACGACGATAGCGTGCCCAAAAAAAAAGTATTTTAATCGCGTATTTTTACAGAGATTTTACCGTGTTTCAATATACAGCGTGTTCTTATTATATATATTTGCAATTCAGTACGCTGCAGCTAAAAGTTATTTCAACGGATTAATGAAAGCGTACAAGACGATCTGCTAAAAATATAGGAAGAGAAAAGTTGTTAAGGATATGTAGCATAGTTTGCGTCACAGTTACTTTCACTTAAATCGATTTAGTATTCAAATTCGTATAACAAGTAAGAATACATATTTTTTCATAAATCATATAAATACCTATTTGTAGATTAGCATGAGCCAGCAGTAATGTGCACATGAACACTCCTGTAAAGAAAGAAAATACACAGAAAAAATGGCTTTATTTTTATTACCTGAGTTACTGTTTGAATAGCTGAAGGTTGCTATCCCAATTTGTTCATAACCTATTCGATAAATTCAGTGTTCTCCTCTACTCCTTTCCAGTGGACACTGTGCACGCACAAACCGTTTAGCCTCTCGCCCAAAACCATGCCCCATCGATAAGCGATACCACGTGTAGACACGTACATAAAAATAACATATTGCTGCTGGAATAGTTCAACCTTTTTTGATCGCCTTACATATATAATTATGTTATTTTATATTAGTTAATAGTATAATATATAGATGCACTTCCCTGAAAATAATTCTGATGATACCCATCAACACGGTAGAATTGATTATTATAAATGAAGTGGCTGAAGTGATATAAAAGATATCCACAAATGAAAACCTACATAAAATTGAAAAGTAAGTATCCTTAAGTATCCTTTATTCAATTATTAATAATGTAATGTATCAAATGTATATTTATATATATAATGATATACTAACTCATATAATTTATAACCAAAAAAAAATATTTATGTAATTCAAATAATGTCACAAGTGTACTGGGAATTTTTAATATAATTCAAATAAACGTATAAGTAAGTAGGAAGGTCCATGAATATTAATTAATGTATAAAATTAGCTATTCTTGCGTTTTTATATCATTTGAATGTGGCTGGAACGTGTATGCTAATTCAAAATAAATATTGTTTAAAATTCAAAGTTATACATACGCATGATTTATAGTACATAAATTTATATAATTTTTCCATTACATATGTCTGTCATTTAATAAGTTTGTAAAGATATGACATCATCAATTGACTCATCTATCTTATGTAAGTAGAATTAAAAGAAAATGTGAGTACACAAACCCACTTATCTAATAAAGTTCTTAAGGATTAATTACGGAAAACGCACAGCCTAGGTAGGTGGTAGAGCATGTAGGGGGGATTAGGGGGAGGTTACGTAGGGATAGGGTTAGGGTATGACCAAAGTAGACTAGGGTTAGGGTACGATTAGAATAGGTAGGATAGTATCGATGGGAGGAAAGGGGGTAGTTTTAGGACGGGGGAGCCTCTATGCCTCTATGCGAGGCCACGATGGGTCAGGAGTAAACCTCGTTAAAAATCAATGGCGGGTGGCGGTGGAGACGCCTAGCTTTTCCGCTGCCGGCCGAACCCAGGGGGAAAGGGACAGGGGACCTGGACTCCCTTTGCACGGGTTTGGCGAGCCGGGAGGCAGTCTTGCAACCGGGCTGCCTCAGCCGGGTGCGGCGTGGGAAACGCCTGCCGCCTTGGGTGTCGCAAAGCTTGCCTGCATGCTCCCCCGCGGCACCCCCATAGTGCGGCGTAGGTCGTGAAGTTTTAGCCGGTTAAAGTCACCGAGACGCACCACCCCTGCGTAATTAGCAAGTAGCTGGTGGTCGGCTCAATCCAGGCTCTCCCCGGGAGCCTGGCTGTCCATGAGGATTTTTTCTCCAGTTTAAAAAAAAGGTAGGTGGTAGAGCCACGCTGAAGCTATCACTGGGTTCAGCATTAATGGATCGGCTCGCCCGGGATACTACAACCCGACCCACAGAAACACCCACGTAAAGTAACAGTGCTTGCATTGTTGCGTTTTGTTCTGTCAGTGAGAGTGCTGTAGGGCCCACAAAAAAGGCCCAAAAAAGCCTAAAAGGGTGAGTCAAAAAACATCAAGTTTTACTCAGGAGTAACTTATATTTTGAAGGTCAACACTAAATATTATTTGTAAATACATCTCCTAAAGGGGTTAAATAAGGAGTCAATTCCATTGATTTAGATGTGACACTGAGTTGAGTATTTGAAGTACCTACCACATTCAAACAAAAGTACAACAAAAATAGTTTTCGAAAATAAATTTACATACCGTGTACCTATATATTACATATATTACAACCACAGATAAATAAAACAGCAAGCATGTATTACTTAGATATCTATAATTCGAAACGATACAGATCCTGAGAAATCGAGAGACATTCATAACTACGCCACACTCGTACGCCATATTTGTTTTCGCACTAAAACTAACCTCATATTCTTTAAAGTTCGTATAATCATAGAAATAGAGCATTTATTTGGATGTCATTATTTTATTATAACAGAAAGTTCTAGATAATAATTTTATCATAACATATTTTTTATGTATTTTTTTTAAACTAACGTCACATTTTAAATTAAAGTCACACCTGATCAAACTGAACTGTTACTATGCAAATAAATAATATGTTTTTACTTGAAGACTTTCATATAAGTTTCATGGTACTTCTGCGTGTCTCCTATTCTTACGTGTACAGTACACGTGTACGTGTAGAACTGAACTGTTACTCTGCAAATAAATAATATGTTTTTACTTGAAGACTTTCATATAAGTTTCATGGTACTTCTGCGTGTCTCCTATTCTTACGTGTACAGTACACGTGTACGTGTAGAACTGAACTGTTACTCTGCAAATAAATAATATGTTTTTACTTGAAGACTTTCATATAAGTTTCATGGTACTTCTGCGTGTCTCCTATTCTTACGTGTACAGTACACGTGTACGTGTAGAACTGAACTGTTACTCTGCAAATAAATAATATGTTTTTACTTGAAGACTTTCATATAAGTTTCATGGTACTTCTGCGTGTCTCCTATTCTTACGTGTACAGTACACGTGTACGTGTAGAACTGAACTGTTACTCTGCAAATAAATAATATGTTTTTACTTGAAGACTTTCATATAAGTTTCATGGTACTTCTGCGTGTCTCCTATTCTTACGTGTACAGTACACGTGTACGTGTAGAACTGAACTGTTACTCTGCAAATAAATAATATGTTTTTACTTGAAGACTTTCATATAAGTTTCATGGTACTTCTGCGTGTCTCCTATTCTTACGTGTACAGTACACGTGTACGTGTAGAACTGAACTGTTACTCTGCAAATAAATAATATGTTTTTACTTGAAGACTTTCATATAAGTTTCATGGTACTTCTGCGTGTCTCCTATTCTTACGTGTACAGTACACGTGTACGTGTAGAACTGAACTGTTACTCTGCAAATAAATAATATGTTTTTACTTGAAGACTTTCATATAAGTTTCATGGTACTTCTGCGTGTCTCCTATTCTTACGTGTACAGTACACGTGTACGTGTAGAACTGAACTGTTACTCTGCAAATCTATACATATAATAAAAATGTAACTGACCGCTGTCTGTACATTAAGTATATATGAGAAAAACTATTATTAGGGGTCTTTATCAATGCAATAGAACCCAAAACAATGATTTTTAGAATTTTTGTCTGTTTGTCTGTTTGTCTGTTTGTCTGTGCGTTTGTGCACGCTAATCTCAGAAACGCCTTATCCGATTTAGATGTGGTTTTCACTGATATATCGTGGTAAGGTTCACTTAACATTTAGTGTTTGTTTCATGTCAATCGGTTCGTAAATAAAAAAGTTATGCCAATTTAAAGAATCACGTCGAACATTTGTTAAACTATCTATCTACTGTTCTTTCTCTTTTCAGTAGCATTGACTGCAACTTTACTAAATTTCATTATAATAATAATGGTCTATATAAAATTATGATTACATAATAATAATAAATATAAGGTAAAAATGATCAGTTTCGGAAAATTAAAATAACCAATGTCAGTTGACCTCAGATCTATATGATCAATCATATGAAATTGGGTTCAGCTTAGGCTGGTGATTTAGGTTGTACACGTCTGCGCAGGTATATAAAGCGCGCCGAGAGCCGCGCCGCTGCTTCGTAGTCCGGTGAAGCTGTAAAGACCTTAACAGGTCAATAGCATAGTCAGTTCAAGAAAAAAAAAACGCGCCGCTGCTTACAGCATTCAATTATTCGCAGCAAACGCACGTATTCCGGAGGCGCATGGCGTAACAGTTGCATTCGATAACACTGACTGTTTGCATAGTTCATCTATTCTATCTATCTTCTTCTATATACATACATATAATAAAAATGAAGTGTGTGTATGTAATATCAAAATAAATTTTTTCACTGATTGGGTATGAAAGTATACACGCTTCTGATAACAAAAATGCAATTTTTAAAATTTTTGTCGGTCTGTCTGTCTGTCTGTTTGATCCGGGTAATCTTCGAAACGGCTGAACCGATTTTGTCGGGAATTTCACTGGCAGATAGAGAAAATTACAGCGCGTTACTTAGGCTACTTTAAATTAGACTATCTGTTAACCGCGGCTTCGTCTGCCATGCTATCTTCAAAACGATTCGATCGATCTTCAGATCACTTTCACTGGCAGATAGCTGATCTTATAAAAAGTAATTTAAGCAATTTTAGTTTATACTAGCTGTTAACCGTGGCTTCGCCCGCTGTGCTATCACCAAAACGGTTACATCGATTTTCACGGGACTTTCAATGGTAGATAACGAACCTAATAAAAAGTAATTGTGGTTATTCTATTTTAGGCTAGCTGTTACCCGCGACTTTGTCTGCATGAAATTTAGCAAGATTTCAACTTATTCTTTATTTTTAATGACAGAAATAATTATCGGATTATTGTTTACAATTCGACATTATAATTATTAATAACATTAATGATATAGAGGTCTTCCTAATAAGAGTATTACGTAAAGAGTTCCATAATACAATTTGTTGCAGAACAGACAAGCGTTTATTTTTTGTATAGTCACTAAATCTTAATTATAATAAGGGCAATGTATATTAAATGTAATGTAAATATAATTCTTTATAATAATATTTTTAGTTATTGTTTCAGTAGTTCCTTATACAGTGTAAGTGAGCACTGAGGTAGTTATATGGTTGGTTATGGTTCCAAATATTATGCTGATGACAAACCTCATTTGGCACGCTCTTTGTATTTATATATCTAATGTACACGTTACATGTTACTTTTAGTGGCGTGCGCGTCGTACTTACAATTGTCTTTAATGAGCGTTTCTGTAATTGTACATAGTCTCACAATTCTATAATTCTTTAATACGATGTTTAAAAACGCGTGCGGAGCTGCGGGTGCAGCTAGTAAATAATATGTTTTTACTTGAAGACTTTCATATAAGTTTCATGGTACTTCTGTGTGTCTTCTGTTCTTACGTGTACAGTACACGTGTACGTGTAGACTCACTAAAGTTCTGACGTCATATAACAATTTTTATAAAACGAATACTATGTATTCAGTAACAATTGGTATAATAAACGAGTCTGCGAATAAATATACCATAATCAACTACTTCACTTAAATAAGACATTATTTGGGCACTATTAAAAAGAAACATTAGCTATGAATGAAATTGTTTGATATAGAAATTTATAATCTCTCCTGCCTGAGACTGAGTGAAGCAGAAAAATATCATTTTTTTTTATTAGTTATAGATTATAACCATATTTGGTTACTTTAAAATTTAAATCATCAATACTTTAACGATATTTTAAAGGGACATCTCTATGGAACGTCATCCTGTTCTGAAGGTAACTATTTAATAATCATTTTATATTATACTACATGATAAATAATACCATCATTAAATAAAATTTTAATAAAAAATGGCAAAGAGTCAATGGAACTCACTACAAAAGTAACTTAGAACAATCTACCAAAATTCTACATGGATAGTCATACGTTGAATAGTTTTGACGTAATTGAGCCACTAAATTACTGCATATAATCATTATATATATTATTTATATAAGTCAATAACATTATAAAGGAATGGAATAATATATATGGCGACTAGCGTTGACGTTGTCCTGCCTTGATAATAAAAAACCCCTAAAAGTCAACCGCAGTGCCACCTACCAGGTCCAACTGTAAATTTAAACCATTCTGGAATTCACCTAAACACACATAAAAATTTCATCAAAATCTGTCCAGCCGTTTAGGAGGAGTTCAGTATTATTATTATTACATATTAAACGATAATACAAACGTGAATACTTCTTAGGCGATAAGTAAATATAAATTATAAAAATAAAATCAGCCTGTGAAAGCACAACGTGCGTTATGCCCACTCGATATGTTCTCTCGGCAGCTTGTCCCATAAGCATACAAAAGGATGGACTCGCGTCGCGCCACGTCGTACCGGGCATGCGGCGATACACACCTGCTTCGAGGACCCCACACTCAAAAAATAGGTACACCAATATTTAACCCCATAAAATACTTAAAAGTGTCTATATGCAAATAAGCTAAAAATATAAAGGTATAAAACGCGAATGCAAAAATAAATAAATTTAATACTCACCAACACCAAATCCTCCAAGCGTGCTCCTATTTATATATAGTATGAGTACGTAGAGGTGTATGAATAGTAATATTTTGATAAGAGTTCTAAAACAATTGAGCCACATCCCTTAAAGTTACCCTGCATTGATGATACTTATGAAGGTTAGCTATCGGGAAGCTATCACGAGAATAAGTTTACTCTCAGGATACATTCCATCCAAAAAGTTCTCCTTTATGATGCATAAATTACCATCAAGACTCTACCAGATTTGCGGGCTCATAAATGATGTGCACCACATCCTGGCAGAATTCGAGTGTTCGAAGCGAAAGTATTAGATTTCGATTTCAATACTTTTTTTTATTGTAGTTGCCGACAAATTTTCAACTTAAGGTTTATAGCTAACCAGACGGGCTTAAAAACGCCTAACCACCATGTTGTGATTTCACTCCATGTTTAGAACCTACATCATCGGACGCAGTGTTTGTAAATGCTATCAACTGAGCCATCGTCGTATCAAAAATAACTTATCTTTCTACCTATTATCATTCGCCAGTAAGAAATGTGACTTATTTATTTTATAAATTATAAATTTTAGTAATTTAATAATCCAGATAAATTATATGAAACTTATTTATAAATAACTGTTCCCGCGACTTCCCGCGAAGCTCTCAATGGGAAAACAACTTTGAAACATTCTTCATTAGTGCTCCGCTCCTATTGGTCTTAGCGTGATGATAAATAGCCTTCCTTGATAAATGAGCTATCTAACACTGAAATCATTTTTCAAACCGGACCAGTAGTTCCTGACATTAGCCAGTTCAACCAACCAAACAATCCCTCCAGCTATAAATATTAGTATGGATTAAAATTCCTTAATAAATTAGAATACATGACATCTGAAAATTAATAACATAATCAAATTACAAAAAAAATGTACTTGAGATAAGAATTAATGTCTGTTAGAAAAAATTATCCGACACGAAATACATATAAGAGTTATTGAGGTGTGTATGCTTGGTACACATATATATATTTCAATAACTCAATGAATATTAATATGTAACTTAGCTTAGGTTAGCTCAGTTAGGACGCGAACGGCCCTAGGGAAGATGGGCCAGTCGGGGGGACCGACCTTCCACTTGCACAGGTCCGGCAGAGGACTGGTGGCGCCTGTTTGACGCTGGGCCATCCGCTTGGGGCGACACGATGAAGTCCAATGAGATCTCGTGTCGGCCCGACCAAAGCGCAGGGAAAGGGAAAAAAAAAGAAAAAGTTAGGTCGCGAATTGCATGAACTAGGCAACAACCCAAGCCGAGGTGTGCCGTGCAACCTTGAGCTAGTTGCCAGAATAAAATCCGCTGAGTGCCTTAAGCGTAAGTAGTCCAGTGAAGCTGTTAAGGCATTGCTAAGCCTAGAGCGTATTCAGTTCGAGAAAAAAAAAACCTTCATATCGGAACGAAATTACTAGGATTTATAATGATAACATCGAAGTAGTAACAAAATTTACGGAAATTTTAGAGGAAACGAAGCAATAAGCCTCTGACGGCCAATTGAAGCAATTTTTACCATGTTCGACAATAAAGAATACCAAACATACGAGCTATTAGTGCTGATGCCTCCAGCACTATTTCTTTTTTTAATGTAATCGTTGATATAGTTAGTAATAAATGTTCGGGACAATAAAATAAATATATATTTAAAATAAATGTATCAATTAATTGTACTGTGGCATGCTTCAGATAAGAGTTCGACTCATATTTTATATAAGTAAATAGAACGTGTAAGTACAAGGTTCTTACATACTTTATTAAAATTATTTCAAAGCAAGTACTAACAACTGGCTTCAGGGACACGATTTATTTGTTTGGATGGCATTTTTCATCAACTGCTTTACCATGGAAACAGCCTGGTATATATATTAAAACAAATGATAGGATAATGAAAATAATTCAACTATAGATTTGACTTTTCAAACATCATTCGTCTTATTATAAGGAAGTTAAATACAAGTTGACCTTTTCTTTAAAATAGTTTGATCACAGAAGAGTGTCTTACCCTTGTTTAGAAATAGATAAATAGAGACATCGTCTAAGTTGACAGTTCTTATTTTATTGTTGCGATATATAGTTTTTTTTAAAGATGTTTCGTACTAAATTATAGCTTTCATAGATAATTAATTGGGAAGATTTAGATAAATTAAGCAATATTTAAGATTCACAAGCAAACCATTACTACTACTGTATGATATTTGACAATATATTTAATCTGAGTTTATACTGTTCTTTCACATTAACGTACCTTGACGCAAACTTGAAACTTTTATTCCGAGCTGCTTGCATAAAAACTTGAAACAGATTTTTAACTAGAAACCGCTTGGACACGCTTTTGTAATAAAGTAGATATTTTAAATACGTGATCATCGTGTTAAACGCTTGCTAATTTTTGTTTTTTACGTACAACGTATGTTTTTTTACCAAAAAATTTTTAAATGTATTTTTTGCAGCATTGTTACTACGGATATTGAGAGCTTAATAACCATTACGTAATCCCCTGCCACGTCTTTTTGTTCGCGATAAACTCAAAAATTACTGAACGGATTTTCATGCGGTCTTCACTGGTAGATACAGTGATTCATGAGGAAGGTTTAGGTGTATAATTTGTTAATGTTTTTCTTTATTATCAGGGGGAGACAATGTCTGCCGGGCCCGCTAGTATGCGATGTAATAAGAATGTAAATGTAATGTATCTGTATTTTTAAGGTAAAAAAAAACTATTTCAGGTGTCCTGGAATAAGTAATAAAATATAAAATATAATTTTTAGAAATGTCTGTCTATCTGTCTGTTTCTTTGAACAGTATGACTGCTAAAGTACTGAGTTCACGATAACACCTCATATCAAGAAAATCATAAAGCATATCCTCGAGTAACATATAGTCTTAGTTTCATTAAAATCAATTGACCCTATCAAAAGTTATTGTAATTTTAATGACGACGCGACTTAAGTACGAGAGAAAATTGGATGGGATTGGACTTAGTACTTTCAAATGATTTTATTAGACACTGTTTTTTTACATACTTACAACTAGTAAGCTATAAGATTATCAAAATTATATCACAACACGTCACATTAAAAATATACCCAAGCTACGAACACTAAAAGTATACACATAAGTAAGTTAATAACTGAAGGAAAACATTATGAAACGTTGTGTGGTTATTGCGAGCCGGGGCGGATCAATATAGCTCGCCGTTTCATCACGTCGATGGGAAAAAAGAGGAAAAAAATACATAACTTTTTAGGGGCGGCCGTCTCCCTGCCACCCCGCGCCAGCCTCCTAAGGGAGAGCTCGCTCGTCGAGATATAACCGAAAAAAAAAATACAAAAACTTCCACGCGACTACAGCGCGTGCTTCCTATAAAGTAACGTATCAAATTTATATATAAAGGGAAGTGCTTTTGTTGAGGAAAAAAACCGCTATTGAACGCTCGTGAATGGCGCGAGACATTAGTGTTGTTTTGACGGAACTCGAATAGGGGAAGTATAGTTGCACCCTTATAATAACGAAAAAATCTTAAGTCGTTCTCATTATGAAGTAATTATGGGGAATCTACAAAAGAAACATTTTTAAAAATCTATAATACAAGAACTATTTCGCTCGGCTTTTAACCATGCCCAGTAATATGATATACGCAAAGTCACTACTTATTTGCATTTGCCTGTTAGTTTGGTTAGTTCTTCTAAAATAAGTTGATTATTTTAATATATTGATTGATATTTTGATACGGTGGTTACTACTTACAGATAGTTTGACGAAGGCATTTTTATATAGCTATGTCTATCGCCTAATCGCCTAAAGATAACCAACAGCAATAATTTCCATTTTTACATATTACAAAATAATAATGCGTTATTTGCGGAGCTTTTATAACTAATCCTCGTCCAAATAAATATGTTCGTTACATTAGACTGCCCTCAGAATATGTTATTTTAATTAATGTCTTACAAGAAATTGTAGGTCTTAGTTTCATATAAAGTTATGTGCCATGGTGCTGAAAATTGTAACTGGTGACGAATGTAAAGAGGGCTAGCTCTTAAACGTAGTTAAGGTAGCAGATTGATAAAGATTAGCATAGATTTATTGGTCGGCTAACTCGGGGTAGTACCACCCTCTCACAGAAAACCGACGTGAAGTAACAGTGCTTGCATTGTTGCGTTTCGTTCGGTCAGTGAGAGCGCCGGATAACCCACCTCTCCTCCCCCTCACCCAAACACAGGCTGGCTACGCCCTTGCGACTCCTCTGATGTTGCAAGTGTCTATGGACGGTGATGATCACTTAAAATCAGGTGACCCGCCTGTTCGTTTGCCTCTTATGATATAAAAAAAGAGATAGTCAGGTGATCAATAAAAATTGCCAATACATGATGTAGCTTTATCATGAGACTTTCCTTTGATAAAAGTCATGGTGGTATGAACGGTATGTACCAAAGAATATTTCGAAATTCGCGTAAATTTACTATTTTAGCGATAACAATATCGGCTGACAGTGAAGAAAAACAATGTAAGTAAACCTGAACCTGAGAAATGTTCTTGTGGTATATTACCGTATGTGGGAAAAATATAGAACTGTGGATTTATCAGAGCTTGAAATCGCCAATACACCATAGGCTGGCGTAGTGATTATGTCTTCACCTTCTTTCGGGAAGAGACCTACGGACCTGCAGTTGGTATCTTACAGGGTGATGATGGTATTAATGAAGAATCGTTATTCCTCATTATAATTAACAATCTACGTTGTTTAACGGAACTTCCGAACGCAGTATACCTTAATTATCATCAGCTTAGACGCCCAAGGAACTAAAATTGCATTGCTATACAAGATTTCTCAATTTTCATAATAGCATAAAAACAAACCTTCATCTTACAGGAATTACTTATTTAGCTTTAATATTTACTTGGTTATTAAGGTTTACAAAACAAAGTTCAATTTGTATTTTAGTATAAATATATATTATAATTAAATATATATATTTTTTTAATTGAACCCTATGATAAGTGCACACGGTGTGTACGTAACAAGAAGAAGTATTAGAATCTATTAGAGTTTTAATTTTAAATGGAAAACAAAGAAAAAGGAAAACAAAAGCAGACTATGAACTATTATTTTTTGTCAGTTGAATTTACAGAATCACAAATGAATGACTCCGTTAAAAAACCTAGGAATATAAGAATACGCGAATACGTCGGCGTGAAATTTCATTTATAAACACAGTGATTAATCAAATCATCGTAATGTGTATTAAAACTTAATATCGGCCATTTAATTGGCCTCACCATATGTGAACGATTTTGTTCTCCGAGACGCAGCATGGCACCACAGCATCTACTTATACATGGTATATTTTGAAAAACATTATAGCTTTCACTTTATACAATTCACATATTGACCCAAGGTATAATAAGCCTTCCCTTTTGTGTTTTCTTATAAGTAATATTAGGTCTTTACCCATGAAATTGCCGTTTTTTGTATGAAAAAATTAATACGATCTTTTTTCAAGTATTTTTATTTTAATTAATCGAAGTAATCACCCATGCAATCAATGCATCTTTGCCAACGCAGTGGCAGTTTATTGATGCCCTTCTTAAAGAAATCAGCTGGACGGGAGGCAACAAATTCTGCAAAGGCATTTTGTACTGCCTCTCGGGTATTGAATTTTTTTCCGCCAGGGGTTATCTAAATTCTGGAAAAAGTAGTAGTCTGTAGGCGCAAGGTCTGATGAGTAGGGCGGATGACGGAGAACTTCCAACCCCAGTTCTTGTAAGTTGGAGACCGTCTGCTCCTCCGGCGGTCGTCGTTGTCATGCCGGCCTGCGTATATGTCTCTTCACGTTACGCTTGAAGTACCCCATGTTATAGGATATTATTATGTATCAATTTATTAACTTAATTATGCGTAAATCACCATTTTTTTTAAAGAACTATAATCCCATATATATATTATATATATCTATACATTATATCAGTCACCTTCATACTAATCTGCAACTTTCATTAAAGACAATAAAAATACACTAGACGAATAAAAACAGGCGATATAATTTGTATTAGAGGTAACATAAAATTCTACTATGCGTAAATGTCACTGATACTAAACCATTGATTTCAGTTGAGTTGGCGTTAGTCTGGCCAACGGAAACAGCCATCAGACTGCACAAAGGGCTCGCGACTACCGCGGAATACATTGTAATGATGAAAAAAATATCAACATCTGGCCGTTGTCTACCGAACAGCGTAGGAGTCCACCCTTAAAATAGAACATTGAATTACAGATGTGACAATGTGATAATAGAATTGTGCCTACGAGTAAACGTGGTATTAAATCATTAGGCGTTTTCTAATATAGGCATAAATACTTTAATTGGCTAAATTGAGACACTGCGTTGATCGTAGGTGTATTTATAAGATAATATAATATAATAATAATAATAGATAAGAATTATTCTTATCTCGGGATGTGAAAAGCTGGCCGGCACCTACTAAGTGAACAGACATAACAACATAGTAAACTACATTTGGTGGGCACTAGCAAGAAAACACAATTTTGAAATAGATCAGCTATGGTGGAAGGTGAATTTGACTCAACCTCAGATAAAGGAAAACAACTCCGCGAAGCTAATGTGGGAGATTCCAGTACAGACGGTCGTTACAATAATACACAATAGACCAGACATAGTATACATAAATAAGACAGAAAATAAAACCTACCTAATAGACATAACCGTACCATCTGATTACAATATAGCACCAAAAGAAATAGAAAAGCTTGGTAAATATCACCCCTTAAAAGTAGAACTAATCCGACTCTGGAATACACACACAGAAATCATCCCCATAGTAATAGGCACAACAGGCGTAGTAGCAAAAAGCATACATAGATAAATTAGAATCAAACATAAACATACACATACTACCAAAACAATCAGCCATACACACAAGCGCAATAATAAGTAAAGTTTTAGGAGACACCGTGTTCATAAATTCAAGGGAATCCGAACCTCCTCTTCCCTGAAGGATCCAGGGCGGGAGTTAGGAGCTAAACCGAGTCAAGAACTCGAGAGAAAACAATTTTTCAAACAATCTATTCTATTTCTTATCTATTTATACTTTCAAGCTGGAAATCTGTCACCTAGTAACTATACTTGTATTGCAACAATTGTACTTGAGAACCAGCCATCCAGTAACACGAGACGAGATAAATCCACATTTTTTGATCCGTCTATATACATATAGACAAGATTAAAGTCTGTTGTTTAGCCGGGCTCATCCCAGATACGGAAAAAACACATTATGACAAGACTTTTGATAATTAAAGAATATTTGAAAGTATTATTCATGCTAAACATCATTACGCTTTTCTATATATTATTTTCTATTATTGAATATCGGTAAAATAGAATTTTATGGGTATTCAGTAGTATTGACACCATCATTGCATATTATAAAACAAATTCCTCTGTCACGTCTGTCCGCGATAAACTTAAAAACGATTGAACGGATTTCCATTCGGTTTTCACCAGTAGATAAAGTGATCCATGAGGTTTAGGTATATAATTTGTCAAGGTTTCTTTTTATTATCAAGGCGGGACAACATCTACCGGGCGCGCTAGTAAAGAATTTAAAAAAACAGGGTTCAAATAATTCTGCTTCTAGTAAAAATTGTAAGTTGAGCGTATGTGTAGGCTTATTTGATGAAATTGCGCTTTATTCATATTGTTATCGTAATTCAATTAAAATTTCTGTTACGATTATTTATTCACTACTATCTAATTTACACCGAGAGATATGAAGAGTGTAATATAATTAATTATATTCAAAGAATCTTTTTATTATAGGAGGCAAACGAACAGGTTGGTCTCCTGACGTTAAGTGATCACCACCGTCCATAAACTCTAGCTACATCATAGGAGCCACAAGTGCGTTGCCAGCCTTTGTTTAGGGGCAGGGAGGAGGAGGGGAAGAGGAGGTGGGTCTCCGTCGCTCTCACTGACCGAACGTAACGCAACAATGCAAGCACAGTTACTTCACATCGGTTTTCTGTGGGTCGGGTGGTACTACGCCCGGCGAGCCGACCCATTCATGCCGAAACCAGTAATAGCTTCAGCGTGGCTCGACCACCGACCAAAATACAGAAAATATTCAGAAATATACAAAATGATACAGAAATACACAATTTATTTTCTTTTTCGAATAGTTAATTTATTATAAGAGAAGTGCTAAAAAGGAGGAGACTAACTAATGATAACAAACTTGAATTTTAATTACATTTTAACAGTTTAATGAAACTACATTATTGGTATAGTTAAGTATTTTGTTCGAGTGAATAATAAACAAATTGTGGTCCATATATTTATAATTTATATACAATCTAATACCTAACAATACACCGGCTACTTATATACCTACATTGAGTATTAAAATAATTGGATCATTCAATGATAGGTAATATTAAGCTACAAATTGCTAAATTGAAAATTATTTTTCTATAAAATACTAGTTGCACCCGCGAACTTCGTTTCGCCTTAATACGATTTTGTTTTTTAGACTAATACCTTTTTAGTAGATACATACCAACATTTGGAATATTTTGCTATGCTACCCCATAGAGACTTTTCGTTTTTGCGAAATACAAATTGAGAAAGTGATTTTTTTAAAGCAGACTGCAGTAAAATGGTAAAATTACATGCGTCAGCTCAAAAATGAAAAAAAAGCATTGTAATTACGGATGCGTTCAAGTCGCTAAAGGCAATTTGAAGTTGCATTCACAATTACAGAAAAAGAAAAATGATATTTAAGTTTTTCCGTGTATTGTTTCCAATTTTTATCTCCATAAAAACCTTCCTTATAGTTCAAGGAATAAATCAAATCGAAAATAACATGAATTGGACCAGCCGTCGTCGAGTTTTGCGCTAAGCAACATATTTTGCGATTCATTTTTATTTATATAGATTAAAAATGTTTGTCTCCTTAATATATATCTTTAGAAAATTATAAATCTATATCTTATATACATATAATAAGAATGTAAATCTAACGTGTTTGTACTTTTTCAATTTTCTTGAAAAAAATATATGCCGGTTATACATTTCAATCATGTTTAGAAATGTCTGTCTGTCTGTTTGTTAAATCACTGCTAAAGTACTGAATGTGTAATAAAACCTAATCAAGAAATTCATGAAGAAGATCCTCGAGAGTAACTTAGTCTTTGTTTAATTAAAATCGGTACACTCTATCAAAAGTTATTATAATTTGAATGACGACTCGAGCTAAGTACGAGAGAATAGAGTAGTAATATTATAAAGCTGGAGGGTTTGTTTGTTTAGTTGGTTGAACGCACTAATCTCAAGAACTACTGGTCCCATTTGAAAAATTATTTCAGTGTTAGATAGCTCATTTATCGAGAAAGGCTATATATCATCACACTAAGACCAAAAGGAACGGAGCACCAATGATGAATGTTTCAAAATCGGGGTTTTTTTCCCTTTTCAGAGCTTTCGTTGCATGTTTGCGTTAGCCCAAAGTAACTATTCCACGCGAACGAAGTCACGGGCTGAAACTAGTATTCTAATATTTCTATAGATATATTTCCTTGCGAATGCTAGACAAATTATCCGTGTGGTTAGAAGAATTATTTTTAGTTTTAGTACCAAAATTAAAATAATGGACTGTCGCATCTACATTATAATAATTCTATGACGCAATATAAAATAAATATCAGAGTAACAAACGGTCGGCACCGCACGCGTCATTATTCAAGTACGATTGACAGCCACTTCCATAGGTCGGGGTTGTGGTGTGCGAGATCCAAGTTCAATAATACGCCTACTTATTGTACCTGGGCAAAGAACAACGCTACAGCGGTAAACCATGTTTGATATTAGACGATGCATTTGTGCATTTAACATTTAACTACTGATTTACCTATCGTAAAAAAATATAGGTTAATATAATGTACACATTAATATAATGGACTTATATGATCACTTCAAGTAAATCGATATATTTCCCATTTTCATTTTTTTTAATAACCTTAACATAAGTGTATAGATTTGCTAGTAAAAAATATAAAAATAGATATAGTTTTGAAGAAAATCGCTAATATATAGAAATATACCGCGAAAAAACATAAACTTTGTTTTTTAATGTATATGAATTAATCTCTGCAACTAGAAGATAGTTTCTTTTTGAAGTAATACCTTCTTTAGGCTTGTTGAGCGGCATTTATAACAGGAGATAAAGCTATGATTTCGTTTCGAGACATGCTAGTAAATCGTGACCGAGCGTATTGCGCTTGCGCGGCTCGCGACAAACTAGCGAAGCGTAGTATAGCGGCTTGTGAAAGTCTAACATTAATGTTTTGTATTGAGATTGTACAGTCCATCATATGTTTGATACATTATTAAACTGTATAATGTATATAATTATTATTAGGAGTGCTAATAGATATGAAAAGCAGACTAATGTTAATAATTTCAATATATAAATTATGAATAGAATAGTTCATACTAAAATTTAAAAGAGAACACAGTTATTTCATTGTTTTGAGTTTACACTTCTGTCGGCAGTCCTTATGCTGCCTCGACTTTTTTTTAATTTCTTTGCAATTTTAGGATATTTATTGAAGAAAATTATATGTTACCTAGCATCACGCCACGACCGTAAAAAGCAGAGCAATAGACATAGAAATAGTAGATAAGAAAATAAGCCAAACACGCCACAGAACAAAGTGCAAACGAGGCGTACGGTTGCACGTGTAGCGGAGTTCGAGGACAACTACAAATTAACACATCTGATATAACGTAGCACAGCTAGGTTCTTATACCTATATGCGAAATAAAGTGTTTTATACATTTTTATACATATTTATTAAATTAAAAGGTTTACTAAGACAAGTATCAAGATCAGATAGCTCTATAAAAACCTACAAGATCTTAGATGTGTGCTATCAATTTGAACAACGGTGACGAATCGCAAACTTCATGAATAAATATAAATTCGATATTCCTATTGTATGAAAACGTCGAATAAAAAGATGATTTATCATATCGCGTCCATTCATATGCATCTTTATAACTTTTAAATAAACATCGTTTTTGGGATGACATACAAAACGGCGCATGGCGAATTTCATTTTTTTACGAAGCATTTTGGTGGGACAAGCGAAACTAATAAGTGGGGGACACCCACACTGCGTGACTGTACAACTTCTTTATTGAAATAATATTTATTAAATACATTAAACACACTTCTGTCTACTTTATTCTACAACTAGGTGTGCCCTCGGCTTCGTCCGCGTGGATCCTTGTGTAAAAGAACAGCTATTAATAAAATCATCAGAACGTGTCAAATCCGTTTACCTATCTACTTTTCTCTCGTATTTGAGTCGGGTCGTCATTAAAATTACAATAACTATTGATAGTTTTTTTTTTTTAAGTCATAGGTAGCAAACGAACAGGTGGGTCACCTGGTGTTAAGTGATCACCACCGTCCATGGACACTAACAACACCAGAGGAGTTGCAAGTGCGTTGCCACCCTTTGGGGGGAAGGATTAGGGGAGGGAGAGGGAGAGGAGAGGGGAAGGGAGGTGGGCCTCCGGCGCTCTCACTGACCGAACGAAACACAACAATGCAAGTACTGTTACTTCATGTCGGCTTTCTATGAGAGGGTGGTACTACTCCGGGCAAGCCGACCCATTCATGCTGAAACCAGGGTTTCAGCGTGGCTCTACCACAATCAAAGAGTCGACTGATTCCAATGAAACAAAAACTACATGTTAGGTACTCGGTGTTATAATTTATGATCTTCTCGGTGAGGTTTTATCGTGAACGCCGTACTTTAGTAGTGATGTGTGTCCAAACAAACGTACAGACACACATTTCTAAAAGTGATTTAAATGTATTTTAGTACTTATTCCTAGACACCAGCAACGTTTTTTTTTTCACAAAGTTCTGAAAAGTCCAGACACGTTAGATTTACATTCTACAACATAACATATAGAAATACACATATAAAAAAGATGTGCCTATTGTTTGGTACGTACAGATAAATTGCCAAAACAGCCACATCTATTTTTATGAGAATTTTACTTAGAGATTATAAAGAACTACATTTTATCTGCGACTAGCTGATCCGTGCAAACTTCGTTGAGCGGTACTTTTAAAAAAACTACTTTTTGTGACAAATATAAAAGTTAGACATATGCCGTCGCTGACTTCTTTGTAGGCATTATCAAGCTCTATCTAGAACTCAATCATATATCTCTCATCGTTAAGGCAGCGTTCGTAAGAAACGATTTCGTTCGACCGTTTTTTCTCCGACTTACTTTCCAAATCTAATTACCACAAAAAAGCTTTTTTTTATTTTTCGCGTTATTGTATATCCTTCAATACTCACAAATAAAGTGGCTTTCTATTGGCAAAAGAATTTTCAAAATCGGTTTAGTAATTCCTGAGAGTACCCCCCACAACCTCACGAACTCGCAAACTTCACCTCTTTATAATATTAGTATACAAATATAGGTTTCGCTCATGTTTGTGTAGATTTGACCAAATTCCTGGGGAAAAGTACATTTTTTTTAATGAAACCTATATACTTTTTGTACCCCTGACATAGAGTACTTATGCAAAATGTCATAAAGATCGGTTGAGTAGATAATTAAGACGTGAAAGCGTAACCAACAAACAACCTCACTTTCGCATTTATAATATTAGTATAGCAACGTAACTTTTTTATATGCCTGTTAGATTCATAGCTATATTAACACAAAATTTCATAATCATTTTAATATTAGGCGCCATATTTTTTAGAAATATTTTTTATTGTTTTCTTCAATGAAAAATACACATTCTGTTTTCGTACTCGACCAATAATGATATCTTAGTACTATGAACATTGTGTAATTGTTCTCCGTTTGGAAATTAAGTACCAATATATTATATAATATATATACCAATTTTCATGACGATCCGTTGAACGGTACAGAATTTGTCGTACCGCAGCGTCACCAATTAACAAGGTACAAAATACGGATTGCATTTTCAAAAACCTTCTCCGTGAAAATACACTTCTGTCTGCTAACTTTCATATATCGGTACCAACATCGATTTATACCTTCAAAGTTATATTTATATATTCAGCTTAGAACCAAATTTCGTCAGCCTGAGCAACATATTCATAAAAAAGACTACACTTTAAAGCTTAGACCAAGAGAATGTAAATAGGGATAAAGTTTCAAATATCAATCGATGTTTATGCAAATATGCGCCGACTTAGCTTTTAATAAAAATTTCACTTAAATCTTTACAAATAAGTAATCAAAGCGGTATTTACTTTTCTTTTTATGATCTTCATATCATGCTAATCTATAATGTTTCACTCTAATCGCTCTGGTATAAAACACAATAAATAATTAAATTTATACAATAAATTCTCAAACATTTTAGCTACATACATCAATGATATTCACAGTACATATTTTAATAACCATTAATTATTTTTTGAAGCTTGTCATAATATGGTAGAAAATTATTAATTTTGGATCTATAATATTTAACTGTCAGCAATACTAAAAGTTAGTTATTATTAATTTAGTTTCTCTCTTTACGACTAATTGTAGTCCAGAGAAGATTTTAAGATCTAGCTAGGTAATTGCGTAGACAGTGCTAAAAAAAAACTTTATGATTAATTATATTGTAAATCGTGTGCCAAACGCAAAAAAGATGTATAAACAGTTAGGCAGAGCTTTATGCCAATATGGTATACAATCGTTTTTTTGGAGTTTGTTTTAATTTGAATTCATAATGTTTAAATAGATGAACATTGAATTAAATTAAATAGAACAAATACAAGCTAGATATCTATCAATAGTTTTTTTTTGTAATTTAAGTTTGCATATAGCGTAACGAAACGTAGAGAATGATTTGACGGTTTCTTTTCGTTTGACACTGACATCTAAGTGACAGTTGAGCATAATTTTTTACCGGATAGTAGTCCGTGACTTTCATAAACATATAAATTAATTTAATTTTAGTGTGATATTCCTAGGCACAGTTGAGGTAAGCTTCTAGTTATCATATTATTTTACAGTAACGTGTTGTGATTATTAAACACCATCTCTGTTAATAATGGTAACATAACCTTACTAAGATGACGCTGTAAAACAAAACAAATATATTCTTTCTGAAAAAGTAGTTCGAGTTCAACATTCTTTATTTAAATTTATACATGCACTGTATTCATTTGCATTGACTATACAAACACCAGGGCGCATCTTCTGATACTGTATCAGATCTTTTGTGACTTGACAACCTCAGTAGACACCGTCAAAGAAGAGCCGTTATTTAGTTTATCAATCGTAATGTCTTAGAAAATAGTTCAAAACTAGTTACTAGCAATACTATTTCACTAGATTTTCTCAAAACTATCACAAATTGACCAAAAGTGTAAACTGTCAAGGGCTCATTAGTCAGTCTTTCCACCCTCAATATAACAGTAAAAATATTGTATGATAGTTAAGCCTTATTTATAAGTATATTCATTCGAAATCTATCTAAAACTCCTTACAACAATTTTTACAGTATAATGGCGACATCTGTAGTCAATTCTTATGCTGATCCAAGCATGACAGGCTGGATGAGTGCACCTCACAGTACAGGAACATCTATCATGGCTTGTGAATTTGATGGTGGTGTCGTTATTGGTGCTGACTCCCGCACTACCACCGGTGCCTATATTGCAAACAGAGTGACGGATAAACTGACAAAGGTCACAGATCATATCTACTGTTGTCGGTCAGGATCCGCTGCAGATACCCAGGCAATTGCTGATATTGTTTCTTATCATTTGAGTGAGTATAATTTCTTTGATTTAAATGGCTTTTGTCCTTACCACTTAATATTTTAACTAGTTTCTAACCATGGGTTATTATTCTGAAATAGTTACTGTGGGCTAACGCTGACATCAACTCACAACTTCCTTTACATAGAAGGTGTAAATATTTTTAAATAATACATATGTTAACCCCATTTTTGAACCATTCTTCATTAGTAGTCCTCTATTGTTGGTCTTAACGTGATGATTATAGCCTTCCTCAATAAATGAGCTATCTAACACTGAAGAATATTTCAAATCAGACTAGTTCCTGAGATTACCGCGTTCAAGCAAACTCTGGGTTTATAATATTAGTATAGATTAGCTGTTGTCCTAACTTTTTTTCTTTGAAAATGGGTTTGTTGTTTTATGGGAACTATATGTCCTATCTAGATTAATTGTAGAGTTGCCTTTTTTTTATCATATCATATATATCATTAGTCCTTCTCCTATAGTATTTTTAAAATTTTAACATCTTTTCTTTTAACATAGATAAGATCCATTTATGGATAACTTTCAACCTAAATAGGTAAACTCAGAAAAGGTATGCAACACACCAAGAATGAACCCTGAAATAACATTAAAAACTCCTTTGGCTCTGCTATGGAGCATCCTTCTTATAAAAGGAAAATATAAAAACTAGGAACTGAGCTGCATTACTTCAGATCATTAATGGGTGTAGTTCTGAAAATTTTTCTGAGGTTCTTGTGTGGTCTGATGCCTGATTGCCACAGACAACCCCTAAAAACAGACAAAAGAAGTGACAGACATGCTTAAGTCTGTCGTTGGATATATTCATTTACTAAATAGTCATTTTTTATACATGTTACTTTATTAGCCTTCCCTTGATGTAGACTATTTAAAAATTACACACCTCAGCAGTTTATTTATGAAATCAAAAGAATCATTATTCTATCAACTATTTAAGACACAATAACATATTATTAAATATGATTTCTTTTAACGTGTTCAATATTAAGAATTATATTTATAGAGGTTATCAAAATCATTTACAGATTTCCATAAGATGGAGTTGGGAGAGCCTCCACTAGTGGAGACTGCAGCTGCGATATTCCGTGAACTGTGTTACAATTATCGTGATTCCCTTGTTGCTGGAATATTGGTTGCCGGTTGGGATAAAAAGAAAGGAGGTAATATAAATATAATTTTCATGAACAATTTTGCTGAAATAGATCTGTTGGATATATATTAGATATAAGATGGGAACCATTTTTTGTGTAATAAATGAATTATCATTTTATAAAGAAGAATTAAGATTAAAATTTCAAGTGTGTAGTTTGTAGACATCTACAAACGGTATCTGTTACAACTTGCCTCAGTTGTATATACACCCATAGGTCACAGGAGACAGGCTCACAGGCCAATACGTTTTGTGTTATTAAATTATTTAAAAAAAAATTATCACTTGGCATCAGTACTTTTTCTGGATGAAATGTATCCTGTCTTTTACATGACAACATGTATATAGAATGTAATGATGATACATATATATATGATACATATGTTTATAACATTAATTGGGATTACATTACGTTATAAGTAGAGAGTAGTTGGTATTTGGTAATAGAGAGGTTTTATATAGAACCCAGGGCACCGTCGGTCTGGATTTCTATTATTACTATCCAGAATGTAAGATGCTTGTAACTCACACTAACAACTGGTGATGGATTACGGATCTTCCAGTGGTCATTGTTCTTGAATTGTAAAATAATTATTACTATGCAACTACAAAAATTATATTTATATATCCCCTTTATAAATTAATAGTATTTGCTTACATTCATATAATGGGAAATGGTATCTTTTGTAGATGAAACGTAACATATTTCCTTTTGTATCCTTGACATTGGTAAAGCAAAATTAGATGATGATCAGTTCAGTAATTAAGATATGAGAGCATAGTTAGTTATAGGCATTTTCATTTCTAACAGATGATTCATGGTATTGAAAAAGTTGTGCAAAGTGACCTCTTCGCAGATGCTGCTGCGCTTGAGTCAGTCGAATTTATGCAAACACAGGCTTGCCCAGTACCCCGGCCCCCTCTCCTTCCCAGCAGGAGAGACAATTCAATACTTGTGGTGTTGGTTTGGTCGCAGGTTCCTGGCTCATGCCTATGTGGAGGCGCTATTCCGAGTTTATTACCAGTTTACCTTCTATTCAAAGTCTAGATGAGAGTATAACAAACATTAGTTAGGATGTAACATTGAGCTCATTTATATATTTCAGCTCAGATTTACTCCATACCTATTGGTGGTATGGTTCAACGCCAAGCAGTGTCCATTGGAGGATCCGGTTCTACATATGTTTATGGGTATGTTGACGCAAACTTCAAGCCAAAAATGAGCAAGGAAGAAGCTATCAAGTTTGTCACCAATACTCTGACGCTCGCCATCCTCCGGGATGGATCTTCTGGAGGAGTAGTCCGCCTTGGTGTCATCACTGAGGCTGGAGTGGAACGTTCCGTTATCTTGGGTGATCAGCTTCCAAAATTCTATGAAGGATGATGGGTTTTTCTATTTTGTGAATATTTTTAAGAAATAAAAGATATAAATGAGTTATGGTTTAATTTGTAATGGTTCTAAAAAAGGAAGAGATTCTCAATTCGGTTATTTTTTTTAATGTTAATTTTAAGAAAAGCATCATTATAAACTAATTTGAAAAATGCATTTTTTATTGGTAAAGTGATATTTTCAATAGGGTCCATTTTAAATTTCATCATCACTGAACCTAGGCTTTCTAAGTTATACTAGAGAACTCAAAATCGAATAGGAAAGGTATGGTTCTGGATTTTTTTTTTTTTAGTAGACCTTTTGAAGTCTGTTTTTATTTTCTGTTAAAATTTTCTAGTGGGTAAACAAGGTAGGTAACATCCAACGCTTGTTCCATGTTTTAATAAAAAATCATCAGTGTTACCAAATCATCAATCAAAATAAACCTCGAAAAATCGGT
This sequence comes from Antheraea pernyi, assembly GCA_015888305.1. NCBI lineage: Eukaryota > Metazoa > Arthropoda > Insecta > Lepidoptera > Saturniidae > Antheraea > Antheraea pernyi. Next base: position 511,759 of record MU158711.1, read on the forward strand.
GGTAGGAGCCAAAATGTATTTTTTTAATAGTTCGGAATGAAGTTAGCTACAAATCGAACAACTATTCAGTTTGATCGATCGTAGAATATACGGACAAATGAAAATAAAATAACAAGGGACAATATTTCACTTTTATCATATGATAAATTAGCCTTGAGAATACAGCATTTTCATTTTCCAAGTAATTAAGCAACCTATAAAGTACGACAATTTTACCAAGTTAGAAAAATTATCTTCAAAAAGCTAATAATTTAGGTCTTTACCTATGAAATTGCCGTTTGTTTGCCACTACGTTGGCAAAGATGCATTGATTAAATGGGTGATTACTTCGATTAATACAAATAAAAACAACACGAAAAAATTCGTTTAAATTTTTTCATACAAAACGGCAATTTCATAGGTAAAGACCTAAATTATTAGCTTTTTGAAGATAATTTTTCTAACTTGGTAAAATTGTCGTACTTTATAGGTTGCTTAATTACTTGGAAAATGAAAATGCTGTATTCTCAAGGTTTGATAACCGCAAGTGCTCAGCAAGTTGGTTGGATCCTGGTTCAGCGCCTAAACAATGCCCTAAACGAAAACTTACCCCTAGAAAAGTGATGGTCACTGTTTGGTGGTCTAGCACCGGTGTGATTCATCACAGCTTCTTACCAAACGGGGTGAGCATTATACTGCAGATGTGTACTGTGAAGAACTGAACACGATGATGGAGAAGCTGGCACATCTCCAACCAGCAGTGGTCAATCGCTCGTCTCCGCTGCTCCTGCACGACCTCATACTGCACAGCAGACGGTCTCCAAGTTGCAAGAACTGGGGTTGGAAGTTCTCCGCCATCTGCCCTACTACAATCCATTTTTCATCGCAGGTAACGATGCGGTTCAAAATTCCTTCATTTGTGTGTCTGTTGAGCAGTGCAAGTCACGTCTCTACGAGTACTTCGAACTGGCGATCAATGCTTTTTGCGAGCCCCGCGGTCGTCCGAAGACTTTGGTCGACAATGACGAATTAAAGGCGATTGTGGAAGCTGATGATACACAATCTACAGCTGAATTAGCAGCAGCTTTCGACGTTAGCGTCAAAACAATATTGGCCCATTTGCGTCAAATTGGCAAGGTAAAAAAGCTCATGCTGAAACCAGTAATGGCATCAGCGTGGCTCTACCACTTACAAATTGTTTTTTTTTTTACATTACATTACATAAATTTTATAAATTGTTTGCTTATTAAAAAGTGTCCGAATTGAGACAATAAAAAGTGAAGGGGCTAGAGCACTGTCGAAAATGCAAACTCAAAACAATCGAATAACCGTGTACTTTTCTAAATTTTAAATCAATCTGTTTTACAGGCTGCACAACCTCAATATAAATGTTGAAATAAAATATCAATATTGCATGTACACAGGCTATACTACGATTCGCTAGTCCGTCAACAGCGCAATACGTCACGAGCATGTCGACGTTATCGGTGACGTGAAATCACAAGATTTTACTCATCCAAAAATTCAAACACATATACGATACAGTCGAGTATATACAATGTCTAGCACAAGCACAAAACGTCACGAGCATGTCGAGGTCATTGGTGACGTGAACCCTAAGCTTTTTCCCTACCAAATAATGTCGTTTATCCGCTCACCATAGCTAAATGTGGCTAAAGAATTCACTTTAACATCATTTTCTGAATACTTTACCGAGTTTTCTCTCATATTAAATTAACTGTGAGATCTGTATAGCGGTATAGTTTAGGTCTTGTCAGGCTTCTAGGAAACGACTTGCCGCACAAGCCATCGTAAACAATTTTTAATTGGCCTCAGTGAAAACGAAACCTAACAAACTGATGGTTCCACTAGAATCATGCTTTTAATAACAGAACCAGCCAAGATAGATTATTGTGACATTAAGAGTAGATTTTGAGGTAATTCGCTTGTGAGAAATAGATACGTACGCCCAGATAGAAGGCATCTCTAGGTCCCTGTGTAGATCAACTCTCCGGATGTACCACGGGGCACCGTTCACCTGCACCTTTACATAAAACGCGGTTTTGAAGAACCTGTAACTTATGAAAATTATCTTTCGACATATGCGCAAAAACAGGACTGCTATATGTCATCACGGGACGGATACACATCTTATACAAAGTGAGCTTGTGCCTGAGGGACATCATACTCCTATAACAAAGCAACGGATGGAGGCGACCCAAGACCATAGCGGCTTTGTTTCGCACTCTATCTATATGTGACTCGAAATTTAAATGTTTATCTAATGTAACACCGAGATATTTGACCTCGTCGGCCCAAGGTATATCGGTTCCGTATAGCCTGATGGGCTCGAGGTTATTACTACGTCGTAAAGGATCGAAGAGTATCGCGGCGCTCTTATCAGGATTAACTTCTATGCGCCATCGACGAAACCATTTACCGAGTGTGAAAGCGGCCTTTTCGATGCGCTTCCTAAGAAAGTCCGATCGCAAGCTGGAAGTGTAAATAACGGTATCGTCAGCATAGCAACCTACTTAGACCCGTTTAGACCGAGGTAGGTCACTGATGAACAGATTGAAGAGTGAGGGAGCTAGTATGGATCCCTGTGGCACACCTGAGCGTATTGGGCCAATAACAGGTGGTGCGTTGGTTTGTAGTAAACGTCGTTGAATTCGCGTGCCGCTTGTGCCGCATTACTGCCACGACGGTACTCATATTCCATAATTGAATTTTTAACGTATTCATGATGACAAAGAAGATTGAAATGCGATAAAAATGTAACCTCAATAAACAAACGACTACTTTTGGAAAAATAATTCCATGTTTCTAAAATAAAATTAATTTGAAATTAGAATTCTTAGCCAAACAAAAAATATTTTGATTTGAAATAGCCAGTACTGCAGAACGGCAGAACCTATTATATTTGTAGTGAGTAAAAAAAACCACACAAACCATTTAGGATTTGAAATAAAACTAGAAAATTCAAGGAAAATCATTTTACTTATTTCACTAAATCACAATGGTAATTACAATAGATACACAGTAATCAAGGTGGGTACAAAATAATAATGCATTTTACACAACGTATATCGTACACTTTTATAAACATAATATATATATATATGTAAAGTAAACCACTATAACAGCATTGTTGATTTATATTTTTTGGTTATAAATTTCGGTCTATTATCATCAGTAAAGTTATTATGTGATAATGCCGAGCTCTTCTAAGGCGTCGAGGTCTCGCATCAGCATTTTGATAGTTTGCTTCGTCCGCGGGAAGTTATCGGCCGTGTCGTCGCCTTCCACTGTAGGATCTTGAGATTCCAACTCTGTAATAAATATATCATATTAAATATTTATTACACATAACGGGAAGATTGCCCGTGACTTCGTTACTTTGGGCTAACACGCAGCGGAAGCTCTCAAATACCCGATTTTGAAACATTCTTCATTGATGCTCCGCTCCTATTCGCCATAGCGTGATGATATATAGACTACAACATTCCTTGATAAATGAGCTATATAACACTTACAACAATTTTTCTGATCTGACCAGTAGTTCCTGAGATTACCCTCTATAAACTCACAAACTTTACTTCTTTATAATATTAAGTATAAATAGCATAGACTAGCGGACCCAGCGAACTTCGTACCGCCTCAGAACAAATAAATGTTGTGTTAACATATTACCTCACTTCAATGCAGTTTTTATTAAGATAAAATGAATATTAAAACTTAGTTCAATAAATGTACAAATATCGATATAAAAAGTCTTTTAATCACTCTGGTAGGAAGGTATTTTGCTTTATTAAAGGGAATTGGAAATGTTAGCGTAGTATTGTTGCATTCAGGGCCATTATTAATAGTATATTATAAATTGTAGATGTAAAAAGCATGACGAATCGACACTTATAAAAGCTTAGAACCGTCAAGACTATTTAAAAACTATGTTTTCTTTTTCTCCACAATTGTTTATCACTTAAACTTGCCAGTAACCTATTAAGCAAAAAAAAAAAACAAAGAAAATCGGTTGACAAACAGAAGAGAAAAATTAAAATTGTCCTGAAAATCGACAACACATCAAATGTAACTTCACTGGACGAGCTTTTAAAACTAAGTTACTGGAAAATAACTAAGGAGAATAGTTTAATTTTTTTTAATAAGCAATGTGTTAGACATTTCAACGTCATGAAATACTGACCAGCGACCTGCGCCTCTATGGAGTCGAGCCTGGCGTCTATGAGGGCTTGACAGTGCTGGATGTGACTTAGTAATTGCTCACAGCACACGCTGTTCTCTATGGGCGGCTCCGGCTCCGGGGCTGATATGCTTGTAAGAGCGCTCTCTTCAACCGCTAAAATACACACAGATAAAAGACATCATAGTATACCACAAGACTGGTTACACATTAGCAATATTTTTACAGGACACTCCGTACCTGACTCTCGTTGTAAATCAATTGAAAAAATACGTGCTTAATATTTGACCTAATTATCTAGATACATACAAAAATTATACGCAATCCTATACGCGTCTATGTTAAAGCACAGTATCAAAGACCGTCAAGTGATTTGACTTTCACTTGAAAGTGAACGTGGGAACGGTATGAAAAAACAAAAGATTTATTGTCCGTTTTATTATCGAAAGTTTATTTAGATTTGTATCCATACTTTTGAAATTCTTACAACAAATTTGAACTAATGTTCTCTTTGTTGTTTATTAGTATTTGTTTTGATATTATTATTCTATGTGACCATGAAGTATTTACGTAGTAGTATAATTAAGTTTATTTTGAATTGTATGTAATATTGTGCATGCGTAATAATGATTATTTGATTATATAAGAGTTTTTGGCAGTATCCTAGTCTGTCATGTGCTGGATTTTATATATCATTCATAATGTTGTGTTATTTGACTTTATATTTTGTACTATTGGTGATATTTTAATTAATATAGTTCGGTTATTGTGCACAAATAATGTGACTGGGAAAGAATACCACGGAGCATGAATTCTAAGATGCCACAAAAACTCCATGGAAAGTTGTAACAAGGAGGTCACTATCTTGTTATAACATTGAAATAATCACAAGACATTTGATTACTCGACAATGGCAGTAATATAATCTAGAAGTTTTATTGCCAAAAATTAAATTAATAAATATATCCGACCGATAGTTTTTGACACTTTGAATATTTTTTTCCGTTAGGTAACATCTCGGTTTATAACAGTTTTAAATCAGCTCTTTGAGATCTTTCCAGTATGATCGATAATGATTCTGAAGCACCACCTGAAATAGGAATGGAATAGAAACGAATAGTTAATTATGAAACTGTTGTACCTTGAACCGTGTTAGCGAGTTGCTCCAATTCAGATGTGCTGATGGGCAGCTCCAGGGTCGCGTCGCAAGGATTCGAGATCAAATCGCTCAGCATCCCTTGAGAGTCTTCTCTCTCCGCATACCTGCAAAATATTTTCATATTAATAAAAAAACAAATTACTAATTAGAAACTATCTATAAATGTAATCTTTTATTAATAAATTATTAAAAAAAAATGTGAGTTATTCTTTGGAGATACACCATTCAGGCTATTCTGTAGGTAATTTTTAGATGTACAATTCTGTAGTACATTATTTTTATCTACCTCGTTAGTTTAGCCAGCGTTTTCAATATAAGCCCCCCAAATACATACACGTCTGGGGGTAAATTTCGCTCCCGCACACCAGATTAGGCCTCCCTCGGCAGCGGCTCAAGCCTAGGTCCGTTCCCTCTGCATGGAGCCCTTGAGTGCGCTGCTCGCGCGATACAGTGACACAAAATCTTACAACACTGCGACAACATTACACATGTCACCTCAACACACGTGCACGCATACACGCTTACACATGAAAATGGAAGGATTTTTTTTTTTTCCCTTATCAAACTGAAATAATTTAGAATATTATCCGATACGAAATATATATAAGAGTTGTTGAGGTATGTATGCTTGGTACACATATATGTTTCAACAACTCATATATGTATGAATAGTAAGCTTAGCTCAGATAGGTCGCGAATTGCATGTATCAGGCAACAGCCAAAGCCGAGGTGTGCGCGCACCCTTGAGCTAGATGTCAAAATAAAATCGGCTGAGTGCTTTAAACGCTCGCCTTAGTAGTCCGGTGAAGCTGGTAAGACCTTGCTTGGTCAATAGCGTAGTCAGTTCAGTTAGAAAAAAAAAACAAAAAAAGACGCTGAAGCTATTACTGGTTTCAGTACTACCCGACCCACAGAAACACCCACCTGAACGTAACAGTGCTAAAGCATTGTCGCGTTTAATTCGGTCAGTGACCGCGCCGGGGGCCTATCTCCCCTCTCCTCTCCCACCCCCCTCTCCCAAAACACAGGCTGGCAACACACTCGCGACTCCCCTGGTGTTGTTAGTGTTTATGGACGGTGGTGATCACTTAACATCAGGTGACCCACCCACCTGTTCGTTTGCCTCCCATGACAAAAAAAGGCACTTATAAAAACACATAAACACATACCTACCATATGTTTAACGCGTAGCGAAATTTTTTCCCTACCGTGCCATAAAACTATCACTTCAAGAAAATTATTATTTTCATCTGTCAGTTTGTTACAGCTAATCTTCGAAATGGTTGGACCGATTTTGACGAGAATATCACTGGCAGATAGCTGATGTTAAAAAGAGTAACATGGGTTACATTTATTTTAGAAAAAAAATAGGGATCCATGCAAATATACAATATACCCACTTTGCGTGAGATTTCACTTCAAGAAAAAGTCACTTTTCAATTAAACCCGTACCTCGCAAAATCCTGTTCCTCGGATGACGTTGTATTTATATGTAGCGGCAGATCCCTCAGTACGTGTTGATTCGATACTGGTGGAAACTCCTTATTGGCGTTATTGGGCACGATGGTCAAGTCGGAGTAACCAGAGTTGAGTTTCTCCTGCGTGCTCGTGATCTCTGCCTGCTCCCAATCCTGAGCCCACAAATACAATTTGGGATGATTTTTCTTCCTGCGAACAACATATTTGAAAGTTAGAGAAATCTTTAAGTAGTTATCTCACAGACTATTCATATAAAACTACCTAGGGCATAGGGTTTTAATATTTTCGCTAAAAATTATTACGAAACAAAGGGCATAATAGGGGTGTATAAGCATAGTGAATCGATCTTAGAAAGATATAGAAACGGTATTTAGAGGGATATGTAGGTAATAATAAGATAGTAAGATCCTGAGTTTCAGATCTCTAATTTAATTGGTCTTCGAGAAAAAGCAGAAAATGTAAATAAAAAGAAAAAAGATTTTTCTTACAATTTCATTGGACCAATTGATCAAAATTGTTTATGTTTTGGGGGCTACTAATAGCTCTAGAAAATAATACGTTTCATAATAGTACAAAAATTGCCTAATTAATAAAAGAGAATGTAAATGCAAAAAAAAAAACATTTTTTTTTTCATTGATTTTATAAAAAATTAAAGAATATTTTTTTTTAACAAAAAAGAAATAAAATTTCCCCACCGTGCCGTAACAAGTTCCACTTTGAACATTAGAAGCGGCTATTATGACTATAAATAAGTCGTTACATTTAAAAATGAGCTAAATCCAATTTTAACCGTTCCTCTAATATTTTACTTTATTTCTCAAGATCTTCAAATTTTGTACATGTAAAATATGAAGACGATAAAGAAAAAAAAACTAAAAACCTTATGGACGATTAGTCCGTTGAAACTGTAAGGGCCTTGCCAGGCTAACAACTGTAGCGAGTTAAAAAAAAATGGCCGACAGAATTTGAACTTCGTTTTCGCTGTGTGAAAACTGGAAAGCTTAAAAAAACATGTTATATGAACTTCGATCAACAATAACTAGATAAGGGGTCGGCGCGAAAAATACCTCTCGGTAAATAAGAGCTCACTTGAAATGTGTGCCCTTATTTTGTTTAGTTTATTTGAAACACAGTCAATGTAAGCCCGTTTCACATGCCGCAGTGTATTCAAAAGATGCAAAAATAATACCCGAAAAAGCAATTTAACGGCCGGAGTATCTTAGTTTCGCTAAATACATGTTGAATAAGTTATATTTTAAGCTTTAAACTAACTTTATTAATATAAAATTTTGAACAAAATTACCGATTTTAAACCTGTGATACAAATGTTTGGCCTCACCAGACACAAACATGCACAATAACGGGAAAACGTACTTTATTCAGTACGTGTTAAGGTTGAATTCACACTAAATGTTGTTTATGTTATCTTTTCCTCTGTGAGGGCAGTAATTTATTACTTTGCTCTTTTTTTTTCTCGAACTGAGTACGCTATTGACCTGGCAGGGTCTTCACAGCTTCACCGGACTACAGGTTACTTTGCTCGTTTTATCGTAAGTATTAGATAATATTTTGAACATTTATGACTTTATTACAAGGTATTATGGTTGTAATTAGGTTGAACTTAAAACAGTTTTAAAACTTTTTTTCTCCTTTTCCTAGTAAACAAATAGCTACATATAAGTATATATTTACGCGGACGGCTTTTAGCTTCGATTTGTACGTGACCCTTTAGTACCCTTTCTAGTTATTGTTGAGCGAAGTATATGAACGATTAAAATTGGAATTAGCTGATTTGGAAATGTAACGAGACAAGTGTTAGACTAGTGTGTAGTGTATTTCGGTGTATGGGGTATTATGACTGGGGACGCAAAGACGCCAAATACCGGCGGTTATTCATCGTCACAATTATGAAGAAAAAAGCGAAGGTGAGGAAGCGGGAAGTTGACTGACTGACTGATTGACAACGTACAACCGCCCGAAGCACCTCCAGCAGCACACTGCGGTTCACCTTCACTAGGTCACGTTAAAGTCTGGTATATGGAAGTAACGTCTCCACTGTGAGGACGCGGGAAGCGAAAAATTATAGAATTATTCCTATAACACCGCGACAATATCTCCTGAAACTGTAATAGCACCAGGAGCGCGGAATCTATAGATATCTCGTGTCACCCCAACTATAGCGGCGGATGTACACCGTGGGGTTTTAGTCCACCCGAGTCGGACATAACACACTCTCTCCCCCGGGAGGGTGAGTGTATACATAGGGAAAAAAATTAGTGTCTGTCGAGTCGGTTTACGGACGATATATTTACGTAATAGCGAATCAGACGCATCGGCCGATGGAGTGGAATAGAGATGATGCGTCATGAAGCGAACGCTTAGGCCGATTGCGCCTCTCTATCGCTTGTTCCGCGCTCTCGCTTGGACGATCGACTCATGCGGAACGTGACAATGAGTAATGTTTTTTCGTGCGTGCAACTGGCGTTCAACGTTCTTGTAGGTGGTAGAGCCACGCTGAAGCTATTACTGGTTTCAGCATGAATGGGACGGCTCGCCCGGGGTACTACCACCCTCTCATAGAAAACCGACGCGAAGTAACAGTACTTGCATTGTTCCGTTTCGGCACCCCTCCTATTCCCTTTCCCCCCGTCCCCAAACACAGGCTGGCAACGCACTTGCAACTCTCCTGATGTGGCAAGTGTCTATGGACGGTGGTGATCACTTATCAGGTGACCCGTCTGTTCCTTTGCATCCTACGATATAAAAAAAAAACGATTTACAAAAGCTATCACGTCCAAAACAAAAACGTCGGCACTACTTGGACGACTGGTAAGAGGTGGGATGTTAGGAATCGTTGGGATGATCTAGTATGACGTCACGAATGATGATAAGTGTACACTGACATGGCGACATAGCTCTTGACCCGGAGCGCGTGCAGCGCGTCCCGCAGCAGCAGCAGGTTGCCGGAGAGCTCGTGCGAGCGCCGCAGCGAGTCGCAGGGCTTGGCGCCCGGCAGCAGGCCCTCGTACAGCCGGTCCTGGTCGTGCAGGAACCGCATCGAGCGGCGCCCTCGACGCGGGTTCACGCATATACTGCACGTGTACTTCTCTGGAACCTTCAGATCAAAAAACAAAAAAAATACATTTTAAACCCTGAGAAGGCACCTTCGATCAACAATAACTAGATAAAGGGTCACGTACAAATCGAAGCTGAAAGCCGTCCGCGTAAATATATACTTATGCGTAGCTATTTGTTTACTAAGAAAAGGAGGAAAAAATTACAACAGTTTTAAGTTCAACCTAATTACAACCATAACACCTTGTAATAAAGTCACAAATGTTCAAAATATTATCTAATACTTACGATAAAACCAGCAAAGTAATAAATTACGCCCCTCACAAATGAAAAGATAACATAAACAACATTTAGTATGAATTCAACCTTAACACTCACTTACTACTAAAACTACTACTGGTTCAAAATCAAAATATCCTTTATTCAATTTAGGCCCTGAGAAGGCGCTTATGAACGTCAAAGCTACCACCGTTTCGAAAAACCAACCCAGTCATCGAGAAGAACCGCCAAGAAACTCGATCTGGTTTACCTTTCCATGTTATATATTTTTACAAAACATAAATAGTTACATTTGTTATTAGTGGATGCACAGAGAGAGGCGTCATTTCCAGACGTCTCAATCGTTCACATATCGTTCGGACAAACAATGCAGTCATCGAGAAGAACCGACAAAGAAACTCGATCTAGTTTATCTTTTTAACATATGCCATATAACACTGTTCAGTCGTGTGATAGTTCATGGTCACAATTAGCATATAAAATAATAATGTCAAAACATATACTAATAAACAACAAAGAGAACCTTAGTTAAAGTTTGTTCTGAAACTTTTTAAAATATGGGAACGATACTTTCAAACGCAAAAACGCCATGTTTAGGTTTAATGACCAATTTTAAAGGGGCGCTGTTCAAAGTGCATCGTTCCGTTACTGCTCATCGTGGGAACGCCACACGGTCGAATAATTAAGTCAAATATTAAGCACCTATTTTTTTAATTAATTTAGAACCAGAAACGACTAAAGATTGTCATGTTAAAATATTGCCGGCGTCTAACCTAACACCCAGTGTATACCTGAGATTCGTTATGTATGTTATGACAGAGGGCGTGCTGCCAGCAGAGACAGAGTTCGCACTGCACCATAAGACCATCCTCCTCGCGGAACCCGCAGTGACAGTTGATTATCTCCTCGCGCTTCATGCGGACCAGCTTGATCCTCTCACCGGCTGCAAATAAATTATCTTTGTGTATGTAAGTGGGCAAATGAATTATCTATGTATAGATGGGCGAAGACAATTCGATACCATTTTCACCTTTGGTTGTCGACCGATTTTCTTTATTCTTTTTTCGTGTAATAGTTATTCAAGGGTTTAATGTTATTAATTTTAAAAAAAGCAGTTTATTTCCTTAATATTGAAACTTGAAAAATCAATGAATTATGGTCGATTATCGAAAACGGGACGAGCACTAGTTTAACTAAAAGTTTGTTAACGTACATCGCATACTACATATAACAACCAAACCAATCATTCCTTTCTATTCGGATATGGTTACTGAACCTTAGCGTAAACAATGTTAATGAAAATCAGTTTTAACTGGAATACACTTTTTTTAAATTTATTTAAAGTTAATACATCTTAGAAGTAGCCGTTCCCGCGGCGTCGCTTGTGCTTAAATTATCCCGCCCTAGACTCAGCACTATTCATTTCGTTATCACCAAACGTACTATCTGAGCTACAGTTTGCATGATAATTGATACGTTCCTGAACCTGAACGTTCATAGAGTGATGACCCTATAAGTATCAGTTTTAGTAATACATTTGTAACTCTAAATTTTTAACAGGTAGTTCCCGAGTTATAAGTCCTCTAAACAAACAACAAGAACTCCAGAGCTTCTATATAATAGTACTGTGGATTGTTAAAAAAACATTTATTCTCAACAAGACTAATATATTATATAACAATTAGCGGCATGAGATTATTGTACTTTTGATTTCCTGCTTTAATACTTTATTCAATAACCCTATGAAAGTTAAAACACTACGAATTTCTTCTAAAAACTCTATGAGATTTAAATATTTTTTCATAAAAGTTTAGAAGGACATATACCAAAAAATCACAAAAAATCAATTGCAATAATAATAAAGATATTATCAACTTACTCTCCGTGTACATATACGATGCGTTATCTCGCTGCTTCGGCCGTGCATTCATCTCCGGTATATACTGCGTCAGTTGTCTTTCTAGAACCTTCGAATCGGGTGTCCCCGAGCGCGGGTAACTCGACCGCGACTCGTAGTCCGAATTGCCCGCGAACCATTCCTCTTCCTCGCTTTGACGTTGCGACACCACAGCGAAAGACTTCAACTTCTTCAAACTCCTCTTCTTCTCACCATTCGGTTTCGTCACCGTGTGTGTGCATATTGCCGTTTCGAAATCCAACTGTTCGACTGTCGGTACGTCGATTGGCGATTCGTCATCATCAATATTATCAAGCGATTCGATATCTTCCGGTAGACACTGCTCCGGTTCGGGTCTCCTCACGGGTAGTAGCACTTTTGGCCTTTTTACCGGTTTGTTAACTAAAGCGTCCCGCAGCTTTGGAGAGTCTTGTGTCTTTGGTATTATACTGTCTGGTTCATTACATATTGGAGTTGTCGGTTCGACATCGAGTACATCAGGATTAATCCTGCTTTCAGACTTCTGGTCTTCCCGTTTCGGTAGTCGATTAATTTTAACCTTGAGCACTTTCGAATCGACATTTCTCGGTATCTCAGCATCCGTCGGCATCGTTCGAGCGTACGCTAAATCTAGAACCTTCGGTGTGGAACCCAACATTTCCCTCAGCTCCCGATGATAATGTTTAATGTGCATTTGCAAAAGGGTGTTGTTTCGAAAGTTCTTGAAGCAGCCATCCGCCGGACATCGTAGCAAATTGTCTATAATTTGGACTTTTAAAGATCCAACGTAAACTAAAAAATTAAAGTCGGTAAAAAAAATTAAATAAAAATTCAGTAACTTGTGAAATATATATCTTACCATAACCGTCTTCTAACGGAGGAACATCAAGTGGGATCTCAGTCGTTAATTCAGTGTCTTTCGAAGTACTAGCTCTCACTTCTTCTTCTTCGGTATTTATCATATACTAAGAATAAATGTAAATATTTTTTGTTAACAACTTTCACAACAACTAGGCCATTTGGGATTACGGATGGCAATACAGATTAAATATGAACAATTAATTACAGTTATGTTATTTTACAGCAATTATTGTTATAAACTGCTCATATATTATTATTCTGCTTTTTCGTATTGCAATTTCTCATAATGACAATAATGAAATGTATATTGCTCGCATCGTAACGGTGAGTGCAACAACTCAAAGTTCTCTCCCTTTCACACCGATTACTGCATATAGCTTGCCTATTCACACATTGCGATAACATAGGCCGATCACTGTCAATAATAATATCCAAAAACGAGTATCAAACAGCAGAATAATGATGTCAAAATCGAAAACTAGAGATCTAAAAGCAAAGATAATCAGATTTGATACAACTTTCAAAATCACAGTACAGACGAAATATGTTGCTACATTTTAATGTAAGCTAAATTCAAGATCTTCAAATTTTGTACGTGTAAAATATGAAGATTATAAAAAAAAACCTAAAAACTTGAAAAAACTGAACCGCAAAGTTTTAACTTCGTTCTCGGTGTATAAAAACTGGAAATCTTAAAAAAATGTTATATAAACGATTAAAATTGAATTTAGATCATTTAAAAACGCAAGGTAAAGTTTTTTTACAGGTGGTAGAGCCACGCTGAAGCTACTACTGGTTCTAGCATGAATGGGTCGGCTCGCTCGGGTTAGTACCACCCGACCCACAGAAACACCCACGTGAAGTAACAATGCTTGAATTGTTGGGTTTCGTTCGGTCAGAGAGAGAGCCGGATGCCCATCTCCCCTCCTCCTCCACCTCTTCCCCCTTTCCTCCACAAACACAGGCTGGCATTTGCGACTCCCCTAGTGGTGCAAGTGTCTATGGACGGTCGTGATCACTTCTTAACATCAGGTGACCCACCTGTTCGTTTGCTTCCTATAATATTAAAAAAAGTGCGTGCGTACAAAGTACACATGTCAGAAGTGAAACTTCTTTGGCGAACTAATTTATAAGTCTTGTTTATATTTATACAAACAAAAAAAAAAGAATAAAAAGTTTTTTAGTTATTTAATCAGCGTTTACTGCAAATGACGTCAATTCCGTTGCATACCTGCGTGACGTTACATCTGTAAAAATTGTACCCTCATGCGCCTAAAGAAGTTTCACTTCAAAAAGTACTCAATTTAATAACCGGAATCATAATACTTACCGCTTGTAAAGGTTCAGCCTTTTTCAAGTGAAGCATAAACTTCTTTTTTCTCTCCAACTTCCGCTGTTTATTTAGAGATAGCTGCTTCTTCTTCTTAATTAAAGGTGATGTGATGCTTAGAGCGTTTATAGGTTGAGTGGGACCATCGGCGACTCCCCCGGGAGTGTTAGATATCCAACCCATACGCCGGGCCAGTTTCAAATGAACCCCGAAATCAGTCAACGCGTATTCATAAAGTTGCAGGGACTTATCAGGATTGTTCTCCAGATAGATACGCATATCAGTTTTCGTATGGAACCGACGATTTTCAGGACTGGACCAAAAATAGTGATAGCGAGTTAAAATCGTGTCTTTTCCCCTCTAGATTTTATTATATTTTTGGCAACCAATCTTCCAAACTATTACTACCATTGTCGTGTAATAAATGTCACAAGTGGGGTTGTTAACGTAATATAGCTTGGTTATTGTGCATAAGGGAAGCGGATGGAAAATAATGCCACGGAGCATAAATTCTGAGATGCCCAAAAACTCCCTGAACAGTTCTAACAAGGGAGGCCCACCATCTTGTTAGATTAAAGAAATTGCACTGCGTGCCAGATTAAGATCCCGCCGAAAACTCTTCCCTCTAGAATTTTTTAGACTGACCCCGTGCGGGAATCCCCGGATTTGTCCCAGTTTGGAAAACATACGAAAACCGTTATTATAAAATGTGTCCCAGTGATTTTTGCGTTCAGGGAAAAAACCCATTAATTGCTTAACAAATAATAATAAAAAAGTTTATTTAACAAATCATGACGCTGCACAAATTCCTAACAACCGATTATTTAAGAATTGAATGAGAATCATTTATTTTTTCCCAAATGTCTCGTGTAAACAATTTTGCTAATGGCAACTTTGTTTTAGATACAAATTAGTTATATTTAATCCTACAATTTACGTAAAAATCATGTATCATCTGAAGCGATCATAGCTCAGTACGCTTTCAAAGCGCTTTTGGGTAGCTAACATCCTCGAATTGATATTTGTTACCAACACCTATAGATTTAGTCCGGCAATTGTACCCACTAAAGATCTGGTTCTCTCAAGATTTAACGTATCAGGTGAGGCTATGACAAAACCTAGAATCTTAAAATAATGGAAATAAAATAAAAATAAATATTAATATGATGAAATAATGGTAAAATTACCTTACAAGTACTACGTCCCATTTGCCCGCCGAATGTCCTAAACTTCTCCTAACCATATGCTTGGTCCAACCTGGGGGTAGTCTCTTGTCTTCAACCTTAAATTTTTTTAACACAGTTAATCATTTTGGTTTTAACCCCACTACATCTTAAGCAAGAGTTAATAATTATTACACCCTATTAATTATTTTACAGTTTTTAATGTAGATTTGTCTGATACCCGATACCCCTGGGAACAGATTTTTTTTTTCTGAATACAAAGTACCCTATATCCTTAAATATAAATATATATATATATATATATATATAAGCCAAAGAAGTTTCACATCCTCCGTGTATACACACAGATACACCACTGTTTTTTCTTATGTTATAAGTACCCCATATACTTTAATATCCATTTACAAACAGATACTTCAATTCTATTCTACCTCACACTTGCCTCACTCGGAATACTGTCCTACACAGTAGTCTCACATATTCACACTTTTCCAAAGACCACATATTAAATTCTTATTAATTGGATATGTTTAAGCCACTGTTTTAATGGTATACATTATAAGAAACTGTTATATCTGCAATATGATTTGTATCCAGTGCGGACACCAATATTACTATAAATTATGTACACATCGACTTTGAACATTAAAATATATTATTATAATAATTTATCTGCACATATAACTCACCTGAACACTTCTCCTGGGTAAAGCAGGTCTACCATCAGAATGTAATTTAACTTCACATACAATCTCGCTAACTGTACCCACGGGTTGTCCATTCACCCACCTACAGCACCACTCTCCGGGCAGTAGAAAACTCTCTGGCATCTCTGTATGGACTTTCGTCAACTCTTGAGTCTTCATCAACATTTGTTTCCTCATCTCGTCGACTTGTTTTTTCATTTCCTCCAACTCGTTTTTCACCTTTTCCACTTGTTTCTTTACCTTCTTCTCCCTCAACAATCTCAGTTTCTTGCCCTTCTTTATTTTTGACAATTTATTAATTTTCTCACTATCTGTGTTTACTTTTGTGTCACTTTCTTCTGGTTTGTCTTTAACGTCGTCAATTTCTTTAATCTCTTCTTTGATTTCTACATTGAATTCTTCTTTGATGACAGTAGTTTCTTCCTTAATCTCTGGCTTAGGAGAACATACAATATCGTTTTTTAAACCGTCTTCTAATTTATTGATAACTTCCTTCATTTTATCAATGACTTCTTCATGTTTGATCTCGTCTTGTTTTTCAAAATTTTCAAGCTTGTCTTCCTCTTCCAGGACCTATATTTCATAATCTTTTGGTAAATATATTTTTGTTATATATCAGTTGCATGTTATATTCGTGAAAATACAACATATATTTATAAATTATGACTATGATTTATAGGGTAAATGTAAGTGCAAATTAAGTTGATAATAATATAATATATTTTCGTACGTAAGTCTACCATAATTATAGGCTGAAATATATCATATAATAAGACAAAAAATTGCAGATTCATGATAATAAAAAATAATAAACAGTTCATATATTAATATATTTGTGTATCAATTCATACCCAATATGAACCTATATAACAATAATTCTTAAAATGAATCAAAATTACATACAGGATCTGAGTCAGATTTCACTCCCTCTGATAAAGCACTTTCATCAGGATCCGTCGTATCGTTTAAGGTTATACATGGTTCTTTTTCTTCAACATTATCATCACTTGCAGTATCTTCTTTGGATTTCTCCTCGGTCTCAGTTATATTTTCTAATTTTACTTCTGAAGTTTGAAATACATCTTTTTGAATGGTGCCAATGATAGAAGCTACTGCATCTAAAATATCAACACCTTTTTATATTGGTATGCGCTAGATTTTTTTTTATGACATTATGCCTCTGTTGTAGTTCTTCAATGAAAGTTAGTATTGGATGAATGATAAACTTACCAGGAATTTTTCGTTTCATATCAACATCAATTTCCTGCTTTACAATATCAACATCAATTTCCTGCTTTACAACTGTTTCTACTTTGGCTTTTGACGATTTCTTACCAACTCTTGGTTTCTTTTCCACAATAGGTTTAGGCTTATCCCTGTCTATCTTTCTTAACTTCGAACGCTTTTGTCCAATATTGAATATTTCTTTTATATTCAATTTACGTTTCATCTCACGACGCTCGCTCTTAGAGCCTAAGTAATCTCGAGCGGGGTCGAATAGGTGTGTGTGAAATACCGGTTGAGGACTATGTGTTATAGAATTACTAGGTCCACCGCTTTGTATAGGTGAGTGTGTCGAAGAAGTAGGCGAATTCAATGATGTGTCTACAGTAAGAGTACCACATTTTATTGGCTTCCATTTGTAGAGCCTTGATTTGCTACACTTCCAATGGAAACCGTCGTCGAATATGATTTCATACGTACCTGTCAATTATGATCAATATATTAACACTGACTGTTTGATAAATATTTTAAATTCATAATGATTTCAATATCACTGCATGGCGATAAACACAGTGAAATCAATTGTTTACTGGTAAGTATGTTTGTAGTTTTTATGAATGCGCGGAAAAAAACGTTGTAATCAAACCATATCATGGGGGTATTTTTAACAGCTAATAATTTAACGGCTATTTCTAAACCCACCTGTCTAGCTCTAATCAGTTACCAAACACCTATGGACGTGTTCGGTCAGCTCCGTTTTAGTCAGTACATCTAGATTTAGTATGTTTACCATCTTGGACTTCATTATCATTTAACGTCAGATTATGATCAAATGCAATAAAAAAAATCTGATTATATAAGTGGTAGAGCCACGCTGAAGCTATTACTAGTTTCAGCATGAACGGGTCGGGTAGTACCACCCTCTCACAAAAAACCAAACCGACGTTGCATCGTTGCGTTTCGGTCAGTGAGACTGCCTCCCCTCCCCCAAACACAGGCTGGCAACGCACTTGCGACTCCCCTGCTGTTGCAAGTGTCTATGGACGGTGGTGATCACTTAACATCAGGTGACCCATCTGTTCATTTGCATCCTATGATATAAAAAAAGCGCTATAAATCTTTAGTTAGTAGTAAAAATTTTCAGGAGTCCAAAACAAAAGCGACCACCAAAATACATTCCATCGCTAGTCTACACTATGATAGGGGCCTGCAAGCTTCTAGACAAGTGTATACACACTAGCTGATATCAGAATGCGATGAAATAGAAAGCAGTCACTGGCTGATCCCAGAATGCGATGAAGTCACTGTGTCAGAGTCCGTCACTGTGATGGATTTATCACTGCGATCAGCCACTCTTAATTAATCGGACATTACGAGGCAATGGACTACTGGCCTCCCGGTAGTTGATTTAGCTCTTAGATTGTACTGTGCTTAACATCTCACCACTTTCCTTTGATATTACAAATTAGCTACACAAAAATTGTGAAATTTACAATTTTTTATCAACTAACATCTAACGTATACCAAAATGCTACTTTGGCTGAGATTAATTAAAGACGATTTTCAGTAATCAAGCTTGATGTCGTATTTTTTAATTTGATGCCAAAATATCCTAAACAAGTAATTAGGACAAAGTTAAGTATACAGAAGTAGAGACAGCTCTGATGAAACATACCATTCCCTAGGTCATTATGTACCGTAGCGATGAACCTCCTATTATCTCTCCAACGTGCAAGACATCTCTCTCCTACATCAAATGACATGACAGTCTTGTCATCTGCTTTCTCAACTTTTCTTTCGTTATCATCTGTCTTAATTGGTACAGGCTCTGGTATAATATCTCGTTGTATTGACACCGGTTTGGCCGGAATAGATCCTATGGGACGAAGTCGTGGACTACTTACATTGATCCATTCGTTATGTCTGAAAAATATTCAAAGATATTAATTTGTTTGCCTAATGAGTAAAAGTCTTCATCAATGATACGCAAGATAATTTGCAGTAAAAAAACCTACTTAAAACCTTTTCAAAATAAAACTTTTGAAAATGTATATACAAAATCATTACATAGTATAAAACAAAGTCCCCTACCGCGTCTGTCTGTGTGTCTGTCTGTTCGCGGTAAATTCAAAAACGACTGAATGGATCTTTATGCGGTCTTCACCAGTGGATAAAATGATGCACGAGGAACGTTTTGGTATATAATTTGTCCAGGATTTTTTTATAATCAGGGCGGGACATGGTCTGCCGGCCCGCTAGTTTTATATAAATGACTCCACTATCCTATACATCTTCTTCTATACATACAATAAGAATGTAAATCTAAGGAGTCTGTACTTTTTAGATTTATGTAAATAAAATGCTGCAACATTTTGTGTCTATGAATGAGTAATTTTACAAATATCTGTCTGTCCCTTTGTTTGTACACTCATCACTACTAAAGTACTGCGTTCATGACAAAACCTTTCCAAGAAAATGATAGAACTTATCTTCAAGTAACATTTAGCCTTTTTTTCACTAAAACCGCTTCACTCTATCAAAAGTTATTCAATTTTAATGACGACGCGACTTAAGTACGGAGACGGAGAGAAAATTAGATAAGAAATTAGACTTTTTTTAATAGTTAGGTACTGTTTTGTACATAAGCTTCCATGAGTTGCGGGTACAGCTAATACATAATATAGGTATTTGTAATAAGAGGAATAATTATATAATGTCTAAGTCCATATAATTCCACTGTTGATTACCACAGATAATACAACAAATAATAACAAATGCGCGGGTTGACGCGGCCGGGCCCAACTACAATAGGGCAGAATAAACTTTATAATGTTACCTACATTATTATATCAACGCTGCTACAATACTGATATCTCGAAATTCATTAAAGGCGTGAACGTTAGATAATGGATATGTAGTTTAATAAATCAAAATATCCTTTATTCAATTTAGGCCCTAAGAAGGTGCTTATGAACGTCAAAGCTACCACCGGTACGGAAAACAGCACAGTCATCGAGAAGAACCGGCAAGAAACTCGATCTGGTTTATCTTTTCATGTTATATATTAGTTTATTAGTATCTGTTATATAATAGAGCTATAACATACGAAAGCAATTACGGAAATTGTTTTAACATCAATTTTTAGACAGTATTAACATAACTTCGTGCACATCTATGCATATGAATTTGTTCCTAATACAAACTATTATATCTGGCTTAACGAAATAGTTAAGTAAATGAAAAAAGAGAGCAATTGAATGACTATTTTATATTTTCAGTTAGTTCTAAATACACAATACTATTTATAGAGTTTAATGTAAATATACACCAAATAATTAAAAGAAAAATATAGAACCAGAAACCGTCCAAGATGAAGTCAAGAATCAGTGTAAAATATGTAATATTTATTGCCTTTACTTACCTGTTTTTAGTTTGTGAAATTCTGTAACGCGTTTTATATGTAAAAGACATATCTAAGGTAATTTTAAAAGTTATGTCTTATTATTAAATTGAGATATTTTATAAATGAAAAGAAAATTATATAACTTTGACAAAGATCACCAAATTGGAACTAGTTTTAGGTTATAAAAGTTTTTAAATGTAGAATAGTTTCTAAAGTAAATTAAAAAAGTATTTACTTGTGTAATAGGATCTCTTTACTAAATATGATTTGATTACATGGTGCATAATTACTATGTATATAATGTACAAACTTTCCATTTTATTTTTAATTAAAATAAAATAATTTTCATTAAAAGAATAAACTGTAAGTATCTAATTTTTATAACGCAGCGACTGTATAAAGTGAGACCTTTTATTATAATAAAAATATTAGGAAGAAAAAAATATTCTTATAAGAACAACCGTAATTAAAAAAAAATCATTTGGCGTAATAACTATCGTAATTTTTCAATTACGTACCTATTGCTTTTTATGATACGTTTATTTTGTTTTAATTGTCTTTCTTATTTAAGGTCTCAATCAAAAATCGCAAATATCCAAAATATCAATATTAAGATCACAAACTTTGACAGATTTTTTTCAGAATTTTAAAGAGTTCAGGGTGACTAATAAAAAATACTCGTTTCATCTAGCCCAATGCTTATACACTTGATCTACGTCGATAATATGTTTTTAGTTGATAAATTTAAACATATTACTTCTTATGGTAAAATTATTTAATTAAAATTAGGTAGGTAGGTTCGTGGCCAGTGACTTT
Organism: Antheraea pernyi; assembly: GCA_015888305.1. Taxonomy (NCBI): domain Eukaryota; kingdom Metazoa; phylum Arthropoda; class Insecta; order Lepidoptera; family Saturniidae; genus Antheraea; species Antheraea pernyi. The sequence continues at coordinate 533,354 of MU158711.1, forward strand.
GTATATTTAAAAAAAATATATATGTAAAATTGCCTACATTAATCATAACCAAAATTCTTATCATCACGATGAGCTGGAAAATCAAGATATAAATAAAATACAATACATATTTTCAATACTATAAAAAATAATGTTTTCTTTATTATAAATAAATACAGTATATATTACTTGGTTAAAAAATAATTGTTGTTTTTGGCGCAATCTTAATCTGTCACATAATGGTTTTTATTTTTATTCACAATCTTGCATTGTTTGGCCCTACAACTACATTTTACCCAATATAATTTGGTTATTATGTACAAGTATAGTAGATTAAAAATAATATCATGGAACATGAATTCTAAGATCCATAAAAACTACCTTCAAAATCTAACCAAAGGGATCACCATTTTCTTAAATCACTGAAACTTCAACAGTAAGGATTCATAGCATAAATAGGAAGAAGAAGAAGACATTGAAATGTAGAACCAAAATTGTCTCACCTAAGAACACTTATTTTTATAAATATTTGCAAATAAAAAAAACTTACTTTTTGGTATTTTGATCATACTGAACCAACACTTCCATGTCATCATAATCAACCTCCACAATCTCGGCTATATGCCACACCTCACTAAAATCTTTAGCTTCTACTCTCGAACCTACAGATAATGACATACTGCTGCTCACTAAAAAAAAAACTTTGCTGTTAGACTTTACCAACATTAGAAAATTAGATAAGAATCCTCAGAATAATGAATCACCTATTTCATATAATAACAGAACAGAGACAACATCTGTTTCTTATTTCTATTTGTATAAACATTTTTGAATATGAAAAACGAATACATTTTCATTATTTTGAATTACTTCCGTATCTTCAATAAAAAGCAGTTAATCCAGTAGTATGTTGTAAGAACACTTTGGATTTTAAGAAAAAGGTTCTCAAGATTTTTTAATAACAATGTATTTATATGAGTAATAAACTTGCTGCTACTGTCATCACCTATGGCAATTTCTTTGTCAACTATGTATTTCCCAAACACATAAAATATACCAAATTTATTAATTTCTTTCTAATGATCTTTTAAATTTACTTTATGTATTTATATATTCATTAATCAAAACTTCACCAGTATGCTAAGTATGTTCAATGCACACACCATATACAATTATTTTGAATAGTCATAATTGTATGTGCATTGTGTGCCAGATTAATAAACCAAATAAACAAAAAAAAATCTACATAATAAAAATTTCACTATATATGAGAACCTTATCACATTACTATAATAATACAGGCTTTATTTTGTACTCCTTTATATATTTTTATTTCATTATAATTTACCAACATTTTTCGTCCATATTTAAGTTCTGTTGAGGTATTTCTTTGATATCTTTTTTCTGTGTTAGCTTCTCCGAATCACTAAGGATCATGTCCATAACATTTGATGCCATTATGCTTTTGTCTTTTTGATTATTTGTATTCTTTATATCACCATCGTTGATTTCATAAACTGCAGCTAACACTTTATTTGCAGCCAACTTCTGATCTTCAATCTCTTTTGTTTGATCCTCAATGAATTTCTTTATTGCATCAACATTTTCATCAGATTCTTTACTACTACCTGACATATTTGCTTCATTTTCATGACTCTCTGACATCTTTTCTGTACTTTCTTGGGATGTTATTGTTCCAAAATCAGCCATATTTTCCATTTCTGTACACTTTGAAATTGACCAAGGAAATATTGCCGGTACAGCTTCTGAAAATGAACAGTAATGTGATGTTTGTAAATAATTTCGAAACTACCATGCAAGTATGTCATTGCACCTTATTTTTTAATGTTGTGTAAGCTCCAACTACCGATACCAACAAGAATTCAGACTCGAACATAAAATTAAAACTAAGCTATAAGATACTATGTTATAATAAGATATTGCCTATGTTTCTATTTATTAACAGTGTGTGAAATGAGATCAAAGAAAAACATATATACATATAAGCACATTTTAAGCTAAACATAGCATTCACTTTTATTTGCAAGAAACAAAGAGAAGGTTATAATATACTTGGGACTCATTTTATATAAACTTTTGTGATTTTTAATTTTCATATTATGATCAAGTTAAAAATATATAACAACAATTACCAATTTCAACATTAAGCTCCAAGATATATTATAAATAAACTGAAAATCATACAACAAATATGTAAAATAAAAAGAAGTTCCATTACAAAAACATAATCCATCAAGCAAAACTTTATGTTTTACAGAATACCTGACTTCAGTACATATTTAGACTCCTTATTTACTTGAAAATCACTTTTATAGAAATGTCTTGAGCATACATAAGTATATGATACGGAATCATTGGAATGGGTTACAAGAATCCAAGTTTTACGTAATGCATCGTCTTTTGGGAATTTATGATATGTTACACCACTGTCTTCCTTTCTTGTCGAGCAGGATTTACAAGTTTTTATACAACATTTTTTTACGGCCATCCTAGTGTGTGAATAATGTCAACAAGAAACGTTTATCAGCATTTTATATTTATATTACGAAGTAAAAGAAATCAACATGCAGTCAACCTGTTGTTAAGTGGTCACTGTAGCCTATAACCTTTAGCAAACAACCTCAAAACGACTGCAGCCCTGAACCCATTCATAGTAAATTGTTACACCTAAATGGAAACAATTTGTGCCTGTGTTTATTGCCAAGTATACTCTTTGAACTGGAAAACAACAGCACGAGTATTATGGTGCTATTACTTTATGGTTGATTATGAATATTATATTTACAGTTAAATATACAATTGTTTATTACATCAATTACTATATATATTTGCTAAGATAAAAGTGAATTATACATTTTAATTAACCAGTTTCACAGGATTTTATGATCACAAACAAATACAGGGTAGCATTCTGACGTATTTTAAGAGTACGACAAGTTAATATAATAATAGACACCAATTATTACAATTATTGTGAAAAAATCACTTATAAATTGTTCGAAACAATTATTTACACAGTGTAAATACCTGTGCTGTATTGACAATTTAGTGGTAATGTTACAAATTACGAATACGATTTATATACGTTAATTTGTTTACTACGAAAACGTGTTTTTATAATAATATAGTCGGATCTTCAGGCGACATTTTATATATTTTGACAACAATCACAGAATCTAACAGGACATAATTTTAATAGCTACAGATTAATAACTGCATACAGTCATTTTCCTTTAATACCAGGGTTGCCAGATTGTAATAGTAGGTAGTCGTTTTTATCTTGTAACTAATTTAGAAACGCGTCTTAAGAATACAGGATGCATCTCACTTAAAAACACAAACCAGAGAAAAAATATACAATAAATAAAAATATATCGCCGGTTTATGGAGGTCAGGAAAATACTTGCACGTCGTTCCGCCTTTCTAAAGCATTTTCTTATATATAAGTTACAAAGGATATTTATATCATAAACATGTAAATTTTTAAAACTGCTTTTATTTTTATCTGTCGTTTTTTCTTTTACTGACTTCTTTAGGTGGTTTAGTACAAATCATTCTAACTAAAAATAACGATCGCTAAATGTCGAGGAATTGAGAGTGAGAACAAGATACTAGCTAAAAAGCACGTGTGACTGAGGAATCGGGCGGACAAAGAACACAATAGATCAGAGGTTCCTAAACTTTAAAGATAACGGAACACTAACCAAATACCTTTTATTTTATGAAAGCCCATATCAAATGATTACAAATCAAGACTGATATTTACACAAGAACATGTTCTTTCAAAATTTGTACCTAATATAATTGAAACACATAATTCGCGCATTGTATCTGGCTACATGCGCTACTGGGATACTACATAGTCCGGGCTGAATGCTTGCTAACTACCTACCTAATTACATAAAAGTAATGAGTCCTCATCACATATTTTACGCTATTTCAAAATATTATTTGTAACCGTGATATTATATAAATAATGTTGGCGGAACCCAGTTTGGGAATCCCTATAATAGTTGACGCTATACATGATTAAGCATCATTCGTAAAATATATTTTATAAAAAGCGATGTAAGGTCAACATAAATGTTTCAATATCAATGATGAAACATGTTAAAAATCAACAATTATGAACTATACATCGATGCTTTAAAACAACAATGCATTGTTTTTAACTTTATGTGTGACTAAGGAAGCCAGTAGGTATATGGAGTATAGAAGTAAGGAGAACCCTCTCTGTAAAAGAAAATGTGTTTGTCAGAATGTATTACATTAGGATGAAGGTACAACAGCAATAGAGTCCATTACTGTTCGATTATTTTACAAAGTTTTATAACAGTAAGCACACAAAAATCCCTAAACATATTATGTAAAGTTAACAAAAATTCAATCACACTCCATGTTTTCTCACGTCAGTTATATTATGTCGTATTGTCATAATTGTTTTGTATTTACCACTTTAATGTATAAGTGTGTGCGTGCACTCGTGTAGTGGTGATATGTGTAATATTGTTGCAGTGATGTAAAATTTCTGTCACTGTATCTTACGAGCAGCACACTCAAGGGCTCCACGCCGAGGGATCGGACCAAAGAGTATAATAAGTAATATAGGAATCGGACCCAACAGCGCTACATATTGCGGAACATTGTTTATATAGAGCGATAAATCAATGATGTTATAATCGATTTTTGTGAAATATAAATCAATGGTTTAAAAGAATGTTGTATTGTTGCATCCCTATTCTTGCCTAGTTGTAAATGTAATCAATATTATGTAGGAGTAGAAGAATAAATAGGACTAGGTATCTACACACAGTACATTCGTATAATAAATAGCATAATCGTATTATAATAATCAACATTGTGGCACTGAGATTAAAATTTATGAATTCTCAAGAGTATATGTAAGTTTTATGATTAACAACGAGAAGCACCTAATGGTTGGAAATATTAATCAATGAAACTAAAATAATAAATAACAAACAATGGATTTAGCTAAGTCTTTGTTTAGTTCACGAGATCACGTCGGTTATGTGGGACGTGAAGATCATGAACGTAAAATTAGTTCTGCACTAGCAGATGATGACCCAGAAGATGTTATAGACGCTATACGTGGACTTAATATTGCCGATGAATTACTTCCGGCACCAGGTGGACCATTCTCAGCTTTGACACCGAGTATGGTACCTCAAGATATTATGGCAAAGCTGGCACAGCCTGAATCAGAGGGTCATGGCGGCGGTCTTCCGGATTACAGATTTGATGAATTCGGCTTTTGTGTTGACGATGAAGAAGATTTGGAACAAAATTCAGATAAACTGTTAACAAATACATTAATTGAATCTGATCAACACCATTTACAATGGGAATTCTATAGCAAAGAGATTAGTTTTTCTGAGGGTGATGGTAAATTAGAAAAGACAGATAAAATACAGAAGTTGGTAAAAGATGGAGTCCCTCATACTCTTCGTCCACAGGTGTGGATGCATTTATGCGGTGCTAATAAAAAGAGGACATCAACAGAAATAACATATCATGATATAGTAAGAGCTTCTAGTGATGACGGGTTAGTTACAAGCAAACAGATCGAGAAAGACTTGGTACAGATATTACCTAATAATGTTTGTTTCTCACATCCAACAAGTACTGGTGTACCTAGGTTACGTAGAATTCTTCGAGCGTTAGCATGGCTCTATCCAGACATTGGGTATTGTCAAGGAACGGGCATGATTGCAGCATCTTTGTTACTATTAATGGAAGAGGAAGATGCATTTTGGATTATGTGTACAACTGTAGAAGATCTATTACCAGCATCATATTATTCATCCACATTAATCGGTATACAGGCTGATCAAAAAGTTTTAAGAAGCCTTATCTCAACATATCTCCCTGGTATTGACCAAGTACTAAATGCACATGACATTGAGCTGTCTCTTATAACTATGCATTGGTTTCTAACATTGTATGCTAATGTTGTCCATATGAAAATCTTACTTAGAATTTGGGATCTCTTTTTTTTGGATGGTTCCTTAGTTCTATTTAAAGTAACATTAGCAATGTTGAAAATAAAAGAAAACAGATTTAATGAAATATCAAATTCAGCCCAAATTTTTAATGCTCTATCAGATATACCAGGAGAAATAAATGATGTTGAACTGTTAATAAAAACAATTGATGAAGTTTGTGGTGATACACTCAGTCCAACTTTGATAGATACGCATAGACGAAGGCATTTGGCCTATCTGATGGCTGACCAAGGAGCATTAGTAGGTGATCCCAGTGCAGTTCCTAATTTACCCAAACAGCAATTACAAAGAAGGCAAATAAAGAAAAATAAATCAGTCATCCAAACAATACTCTTTGGTGAGGACAGCAACAATGAAGATGCAGTTTCAAAGAATGTAAAGCAAACAGAAATTCTTGTTGACCTTAGAGAGGCTATCTTACAAGTAGCTCGCCACTTTCTTGCTTTAGAACCTCAATTGGCATCTGAAATACAGTTAACCGCTGATTACACCATGCAAAGTCATGCAGCTGATAGAGAAAGATATGTTAATGTATCAAGAAGCAAGAGGCGACGTGCCAAAGCTCTTTTAGATTTTGAGAGAAGAGATGGAGATGAATTGGGATTCAGGAAGAATGATGTCATTGAAGTTATTAGCTCTAGAGATGAACATTGTTGGATTGGTGAGCTAAATGGACTAAGAGGTTGGTTCCCAGCTAGGTTTGTGAAGTTGTTAGATGAAAAAGGAGTCAAATACAGTAGAGCTGGAGATGATTCTGTAACAGAGAAAGCTGCTCATTTAGTTAGAGGGGTTCTTGCTCCTGCTTTTAAAAGAGTGCTATTACATGGTATCAAAAGGCCAAGTTTCCTTGATGGGCCATGTCATCCATGGTTATTTATAGAAGAAGCATCATCTCGGGAAGTAGAGAAAGATTTTAACTCTGTTTATAGTCGTCTTGTGCTGTGTAAGACATATCGGTTGGATGAAGATGGAAAAGTGTTGACACCTGAAGAACTATTATACAGATGTGTGCAAGCTATAAACTTGTCCCATGATAATGCACATGCTCAGATGGATGTCAAACTACGCACATTGATTTGCATGGGTCTTAATGAGGAAGCATTACATTTATGGCTAGAAGTCTTATGCTCGTGCGTAGACGTGGTCCAAAAATGGTATCACCCTTGGTCCTTTATAAATTCTCCAGGTTGGGTGCAAATAAAATGTGAATTACGTATCCTATCTCAATTTGGATTCAATTTGAATCCAGATTGGGAACTTCCTTTAAAAAAAGATACACAAAACCAACCCTTAAAAGAGGGAGTTAGAGATATGCTTGTAAAACATCATTTATTTTCATGGGATCTGTAGTAACTAGATATCTCAGACTTTTACATAATTAGCTGGCATCTATTTGCTTTGTACAGAATTGTAAATAAATCTTTATTTAATTTGGGATATATATCAAAGTCCCTGATTTTTATTAGAAAACTATTATATGTACAATATGAAATTTCACATCTAATTCAAATGTAATTTAACATTTAATGTAATTTATATGTATTTATATCCACAATGAGTCCTTAATATATATTTTAATGTTATAAGTTTAGATCTCACTTTAAACATAATTAAAGCTTTGTTATACAGAATTATTGTTTTATTATATTATATGTCATGCTTTGTGAATAATGGCCACCTATTGTAAATGCTGGTAACAGATTCTTTCAATTATCTATCTCAAAAAAATTGTTATCCTGAACTCAGACTAAATGGACAGTTGAAGAACCTGTAAAAGATTCCAAGTTGCCACTGTAAAGTAGCGCTTGTCCTGTTGTATTTCTGTTCAAAGGGGTTCGCACGTACACAATGTGTTTTCTGTTGTTACAATACGGTCCTTGCTTATAAATAATATAGTAACATGCTGCAATGATCACTTAACACCAAGTAGAATGAATACTTGTTTGCTACCCACAAAATAAAAAACGACTTTTCACTGTGCATGATTTCAAAAATTCATAGGTACAAAATAGTTGTGTAAAAAAGCAGACTCAAGGTGGTATAGTTATTGAATTCTGGGAACGATACACTTGTATATTTACTTTTATCAACGTCGTGTACGTTATACATAGTCATAGTATGTTCCTGCTGTCGATTACTTTCAGATAAATAATAAACACAAATGCACATCAAATACGTTACTATACGCTACCCTACTCTTCAAAAGCGTGGAATTTAGCGACAAATCTTTAATTCAGTGTAAACATGTACGTGGGTCAGTTCTAGACATTGGTAGCTTATATTTGCGCGAAACCCTAATTTATTTCTAAAATAAAAGTAGTCAAGCTACTCCTTATAACAAGAGCTATCTATCTATCGCACAGAATAATAATACTTCTCGGAGAGATCTATCCAAAGAGTATAATAAGTAATATAGGAAGATCTATCGCCATAAGATCCGGTGAACTCGGTCCAGCCGTTTCAGAGATTCCACCCAAACGAAGTCGCGGGTAACAGCTAATTTAAAATTAAAGTAGATATTCCTTATAACAACTGCTATCTACTATTGCAAGTCCCATTAAGCTTATAACGTAAGTTTTTTTTTATTGAATAAATTAGCTGACTATTTTTTGCCTCAATAACTATTATATTAAACTTCGGTATTTTTCAGCTAGATTGGACTAGGAAAAAATAGTGTTATGGTGTCATTATTTCTGCCTCTACATTGTATAACCTTTTGCTAATATGTCCATAGAGTTAGAAGTATATTATATAAGTTCATTTGTATCAAAATCCATGTAAAGAAGACTACAGTTATATGTAATCAATAAACCACTCAACCATAGGCCTATTACAAAAACGAGCAGTTCGAGCAATTCATACGAGGCCTCGCGTCTCGAGTCATTAAAGACTAAGTTCCAGGAATTCGGTATCTGAACTCTGTCCTCCCAATATATTCTTGATAATTCAATGTATGTCCGCAAAAACTTAGATATGCTGGATCTAGTAAAAGACCAACATAATTTAAATACTAAAAACAGCAACACATTGGTCATTCCATTCTATGGTTCAGGCTCACCAAGTCCAAAGACGGTATTTTAGGTAAGTGTTAGCTTTTATATCAAAGTCTCAACACACATTAGATAGTGAGCTCAAGAACCGTATCTAGCAGGTTCTAATATCTTAAGGCTATTATGAGGTGGATCAATATGTGAACGATTGTGATGTCTGGAAATGACGTCCCTCTCTGTGCATCCACTAATAACGAATGTAACTATTTATGTTTAGTAAAAATATATAATATGAAGAGATAAACCAGATCGAGTTTCTTGCCGGTTCTGCTCGGTGACTGGGTTGTTTTCCAAACCGGTGGTAGCTTTGACGTTTATAAGCGCCTTCACAGGGCCTAAATTTGATAAAGGATGTTTTGATTCAATTTTGATTGAATACTTCGGCCATCAGGACATTGGTCTCCACGGAACAACTTGTTCATAAGTTATTGAATTTACGATTATTGATTAATTAACATGCAATAATCAATTTTTTATTTATAAATTATAGAATTCCACCTTGCAAAATTAAACAGAATTTGTATTTAATGACACTTTGAAACCAAAATATAGAAACAGACTCCAAAACCCTTACATATTGAAGCACATGTCATAATACCAAATTATTACAATTCTTTATGAGCAGGCATTTAAATTAAAAAAAAAAAATGTTTACTCAGGGTTAATAAAACAATTTCACACTTTTAACTTTTTTTAATAAAGTTAAATCCTTATAAGTAATGCTTTACAAAAGCTGTAATGGAATATTCTTGCTTTAAAATAAAGCTTCTTAGTCAAAAAGACCTGAAACAAAATAAAATACAGATTAGTAACATCCTCACTTCATTAAATATGCCAAATCTTCTAAATATGTTCTCAGTAATATTGTTGTTTTCAAATCATTATTTTTCTGAAGCTAATACATGATAGATCAAACATCATTGAAATCTCGACATATTATAAAACAAAGTCCTTTGCCACGTCTGTCTGTCTGTTCGTGATAAACTCAAAAAGTAGAAGTAAATTCATAAGGAAAGTTTAAATACACAATTTGTCAAGTTTTTTTTATTATCAGGGAGGTAAATGTCCTCCGGGCCTCCTAGTATTCTATATATTTTTTAGATCCCCGTTCTACAAGACACTATATACTTTAGACACATTATGTTTTAAATAAATAAAATTAGAATCTAGTTGCTGTATTCAAAGTTGGTGCAAATGAACAGGTTGGTCACCTGATCTTAAGCGATCACCACCGTCCATGGACACCAACACCAGAGGAGTCGTGTGTTGCCACCCTTTGGGGGGAAGGGTTAGGAGAGGGAGAGGGGAGGGAATATGGGCCTCTGGCGCTCTCACTAAACGCAACAATGCAAGCACTGTTACTTCACGTCGGTTTTCTATGAGAGGGTGGTACTACCCCGGGCGAGCCGACCCATTTATGCTGAACCCAGTAATAGTTTCAGCGTGGTTCTGTTCCAAGAATTTTTCAATTGTATTGATAGTATACTAAATTTCACTATGTAAAATCACATTTATTTACAAGTCTATAAACTAGTCCATTTGTTAAATGGATCTAAGATATTTTTTAAAACCCTTATTTAATATAAGAAACATGTTATTGGGAAGTTTTATTGATATATTTTATAATAATAATATAAATAGTATGTCGTGTATTTAACTTTACATTGAAGTAAATCCAAACAACACCTATATGACAATTTTAAATTGTAGCTGTTGCCTTCATGCATGGCCCATATATATAAATAAACTAATGAATAGATATAACATTATAATAACTTACCGAATCCCATGTCATCGTCAGACTCCTCAGGTTCTTCTTCTTTCTTTTCTTCTTTAGCTTCAGCCGCAGGTGCAGATGACGCAGCGGCTGCCGCAGGTGCTCCAGCGGCCGGCGCGGCACCCACTCCCGATCCGATGTTGGTAATCAAATCGCGAACATTGATACCTTCCAGAGCCTTTGCAAATAGACCAGGCCAGTACGGCTCAACGTCCACGGCGGCAGCTTTCAGAATAGTAGAGATTTTCTCACCCTTTTCATAAAACAAACAACGTAAACATATGTGTACATATTCGCGCCAAATGTGTAATTTGATTTATTTCCCTAAAATATAATTATCAATGCACAAATAGTAACTAACATACGTTAGTTTTGGCCCTAATTCTCACAAGTAAGCCATAATAACTGAGATTGAACTGGATATATTCCACCTTACTACAAAATATAACCTAAACGAAAAAATAAATGTATCACTTACAGTAACGGCGACATCATCATCTACCAAGATGAGGGCGGAGTAAACACAAGCTAATTCAGCCTTTGATGCCATTTTAAATGTTAGACGTGCAAGTCGCCAAAAGGCCTTAGCTCAGGGAGAACAAGCACGTTTGACTTCTGAGAATGAAGAGAAAAAGGCAACGCACAATTGTGACAGCTGTTACAAATTTTCTTTTTATTGGACAACACGAGATTTGTACATCTGCCACCATCACGTACACATTTTTGTATATGTCATAAAATAGTCTATAATATTATATGTTTTCCTAACTCGTGTGGAACTCAACAAATAACTCGTGTTGAAATTCGTACAATTAAAGCCCGAATGAAAAAACTAATTTAAATTAATGTCGTACACAATTCGAAGTCGAATTTTCTCATGATTGCTGGGAGAAGGGCTGGTGCCACAAGTGACTGTAATTAATTTCCAATCCTTTATGGACTAGGAGATAAAAATGTAGATATATAGTTGGCAGAATCATAAAAGCAGGTAGAGATTCGTGTGTCTAGAATTATATTACTTTCTTTTTGTACTGACTGCGCTTTTGACCTGACAGGCCTTTACAGCTTCACCGGACTACATTTATGTATAAACATTTGATTCGCTTATTATGAGTATAGCTGTTACACTATGTAAATAAAAAAAAAAGGTGTAGTTGCGATTCACACCCGATAGAAGTGAAACTTCAGTAAATCGACAAAAGAATGAGTTGAATATATATTTGCTGGTTTTTTTTGCATCGATTTTGACGACACATTTCGGCATTAGTTTTCGGCGTGTTATAAAATTTATTATTTAGCACAACAAGATATAAAAAGACTCACAAACACTGATAAATAATAACACACCACGCTGACTTGTTACTAAAAACGTGTAATACGCAGCCGCATACAGTGTACAGTAGTATTAGCTTACGTACTTTTCACATATACTAACACACGTTAAATGCTCAAATACAAGCAAGTATTAAACAGTGTGCAATATACATACACACCAACATTTGCTCCCTCGTTCTGGCTTACTATATTACTTATTATACTCTTTGGTTCTGGCTCACTAATTACAGGCGACCATGCTTAGAAGAAGGGAATGGGGATGCTACGAAGCAAGCCACAAGGAGGAGAGACCAATAATATAAAATAATATGTATATTTCTGTCTCATTCTTTGCCGGCTTCATCCTACACATTTTTGTATTTGTGTCTGTTACCTGTCGTTTTTTCCGTTGCATCTGGTTTGAAATCACAACCATTCTAAAGAAGTATCACTTCAAAAATCCATTAAGCCATAAACTATTTAGTATTCATCAAAAGTATTAACTTGGTATATGGTAAGGCTATTGCAGAGGTATTAAAACCCTATTGTGATTAGCTTATCTATCATTAATAAAAATGTCTCATAAAAACGATTAAATTTGATTACATTATTGATATGTGTCATAGATAAATAGTACAGAGATGTTCCTTTAACGGCCTCTACGCTATTAACTTCAAGAAAGTATATGGGACTTGATCATCCTACCATGTTCATAATAAATACTTTAATGCATATTGTATTGTATATGTATTCTAGTTTCTTGAAAGAAAGATATTGTTTTATATGAAAAGTTAAGAATATTAAAAATAAGAGAACTTTATATAATGAAAGCTTCAAATGTAAAAAAACCAAAGTTTTTATAAACATCATATATACAGGAGATGGATTGTTATATAGTATGTTTTAGCCCAGTGAAGTTTTAAAGGCCCATTAAGCCAATATCATAGTCAGTTCGAGAAAAAAAAGGATTAATATATAATTTTTATTATTAGTACATAGCATTTGATGTTTTTTTTAGTTTTGTCTTCCATCTATTTTAAGAAAGTACTTTACTATTATTTCATTTTAGCATCTACTAGTGGGCCCGGCAGATGTTGTCCCGCCCTGATTATAAAAAAGTCGTTGACAAATTATGTACCTATATATATTTATATATAAACCTTCCTCATGAGTCACTTTATATACTGGTGAAAACCGCATGAAAATCCGTTCAGTAGATTTTGAGTTTATCGCGAACAGACAGACGCGGTAGGGCACTTTGTTTTATACTATGTAATGATATAATATGATTGTAAAAGAGAAAACATTTGTAATAAATTTTGTTTTTATGTTACTTGAAAAAAATATGTCAAATAATTTGTTGAAAATCATTGCACTATTGTAATAAACTTAATTGGTATTACAACTTCATTACATAGTATAAAACAAAGTGCCCTACCACGTCTGTCTGTCTGTCTGTTCGCGATATACTCAAAAACTAATGAACGGATTTTTATGCAATTTTCAACAATGGATAAAGTGATTCTTGAGAAAGGTTTTAGTATATAATTTGTCTAGGATTTTTTTATAATCAGGGCGGGACAACGTCTGCCAGGCTCGCTAGTTTTTAATAATTATAGATAAAATATTTGGTGTCTCCAAAGCTATTATATCTGAAGCTTAGCTTATAGCTTCATTATATCTGAATAGAAATTCAATCTATATTCTAAATTAAGGTGAACTTTAACAATTAAAACAAAAGATATAATTATCTACATTATTTTTATTTGTACTATACACACTAACCCTCATAATTATAAAGAGCAATAAATAGCTTAAAAACTGTTTTATCCCCACATTGCTCTTTGAACACCAGACAGCTTATTATAATCTGCCAGGTGTCTCCAAACAATACGGCTCATTCTCCATTCCTTGACAATACCACGTGGCCTAGAATAAAAGAATCATACATCATTCATTACTTAAAAATATATATGATTCAACATAAAAATCCATTTTTTAAATAGAAACTAAGTAAAAACCAAGAAGAATTTCTATGATTGGGAACTAGGAAATTACATTATTATGTCATATCTGAACATTGATTCATAGAGTAATAAAGCTTGGAGCAAAATTACTAGTTCTATCACATAATTGAATATATAAAGCACTTATGCAATGCAAACAAAATATGTTGTTTTTTTATATCATATGAGGTAAACAAACAGGTGGGCCACCTGATGTTAGGTGATCACCACCGTCCATATACACTTGAAACAGCGAGTGTTGCCAGCATGTGTTTGGGGGAGGGGGGAGAGGAGGTGGCCTTCCGGCACTCTCACTCAGTGAACGAAACGTAACAATGCAAGCAATGTTACTTCACGTCAGTTTTCTGTGAGAGGGTGGTACTACCCTGGGCAAACCAACCTGTCATGCTGAAACTACTAATAGCTTCAGCGTGGCTCTACCACCTACAAAAACATTAATTTGTTTACATTAACAATACCACAAAAATAACTTCTTGGATTTCTTAGTTGTTTTTTTATACTTATTATTATGTAAATATTATAAGGTTGGAAATATAGGAAGCAATAAATCTTTACAATCAATGATTCATTTTGCTTTTTTTTTAAGTAATAGGTAAAATAACAAGAAAATCATTCCACAAATTTAGTGCCTACGTAACATTAAAATGCATTTTCCTGTGAACAAAATCTTATATACCATGCAGTATTACAAACCTCGAAGTGATGGCGCATCGGTTGTTTATTCTCATAGGGGTTGCGTTTAATTCAAACTTGTTGATGTCTTTGTCGGCTAGTTCTCGAATTTCTACAGGAAGAATATCATTCTTCCTCAGCGCATTAATACGAGACCTTTCTAAAAAATTTTCAGCGCTCATGCGGCGTCTTTTAACGTCTCGAACCATTAGCCAGTTTGCCCACTTGTTGCGTACTTGTTGATACTAAAAAATGAACACTGGTAAGGAATATAACTGCAAATTCTTCCTTCATGTTTTTTATCCAAATGCAATTATCTTTATACAGAAAAAAAAACACTATAAAATGAAGTGAAGATATACATTACCCCATATCCAGCTAAATTTTGAGACGTCCAAATAAATTTACCTAAATTGGAGACGTTTAAATTCATTATTACTTATATTTCCCCGTCTATAAATATGTAAATAAACCAAAAAATAAACTTAATATTTATAGGTTAACATTTACACAAATTAGGGTTGTATCATGTATGATATTCCGATCCAATTATATTTCGAAATGGATGGAATTAATGATCCTTTTTTTTAAATTAAATAACTTACAATATTCAAAGACTACCAAAATGTTCAACTATACCAATGTAAAAGTTTTCAATTTTGTGTAGTAGAAAAAGTATAGAATTATTTTCAAAAATTTGTGCTATATATAGTCTATCACAAGAGTGTCACATATGTTTTAATAGATTTAGTAGTCTTCTAGTCAATAGTTGTTATGATTTGAAAAAGTTTGCTGCATTAAAATAATTATGTTATTTTAAATGTTCTACCAAGGCTGGTACACACTACTCTGAAATGTAGTTTATAAGTTCAAGGATCGTGTAAAGTAAGTTTCGTTGTCGAAAGAGTCGTTTTTAGTAAAACCTAAAAGTATTTAAACTAAATAGAGTATTTTTGTAGTACAGCATTCGTAAGTTCAAAAAAATAAGCCATTATCTAAACTTCATTAGTGTAGATGTGATTCATTAGTAGTGTGTGATTTTTCTGTATTCTTAACGTGACCTAGTTTAATAGTTAAAAAACGTTGATTAACAAAAATACAGGTAACAACTTAAAATACTGTATCGTTTTGAGTTGTGTCTTGTTCTTTTTATATATTGATTTTTGTATCGAGGTCTTGTTGTGAGGAAAAAAGTTAGGAAAAATATTTTACATTGGTAGTATGAGCTCTCAGTATTCTAAGTGATTTTTTTCGTCGCACTGTTACTAGTTTCTCTTATGCTAATAGAATGATTTTTACCAATAGCATACCATTAAAAATATCACATCACTAATTTGTGTATTGCCTATTGTTAAATCTAGGGATGACGATGTACGCACAGAAATTAGATTTTTAAAGAGAATTGTGGAGTGTCCTATCTATTCATGTAAAGATCGAGGACTAAGTAATCGATTATCCAAATATCGTCCTCGTAATGTTTTTCCTTTTTTGACTAACTTGTTTTTATACATTTTTTAAATTATATATTATTGTATCGGGTTTTAAGTTTATTTACGTAGAAATAAATCGATTCACGATGTTATAGGGACAGAGATTGAATCACTGAATCGATTTGATGTTTTAAGCGAAAATTAATTTGATTATCCAATGTCTAAAAATGGGTATTGAACTCAGATCGACATCCCTAGTTAAAACCAATGAGAACTTGTTTGTACACGTACCTCAGACTTCAGAGTGCTTTATATTAGAGAAACAAGTTCCGACCTAGATCTACGGTGCTGGGGTTAGGAATAGGAAGTATATGGATTTCTATGCAGTTTACTGGCTACGCTTTTTAATTTACAATACCTACCACTAAGACAGAATACTCAGTTATATACAAGGAAACAAGTAGTCCGGGGAGCTGTTAAGACCTTGCCAGGTTAATAGCGTAGTCAGGTCGAAAAAAAAAGAAGATAACATATTATCCATGTTATATGTAAGGATATTAGATAAACATCGATGTTTACATCGACCTAAAAGTATCGACTTACGACTATCATCAATAGCAGAACATCGATATCTAAAAACATAGATGTTTCAATTTCAAATATAACTGTCTATTCTATTTATGAAATGTTTGTTATAAAATTGAACAATTGTTGAATTTTTGGGCACACTATGTAAAAAATTACTACTTACTTACTATGATGTTTATTCAACAACGATGAATATCGAGCATCCCTAGGTGTATGTCAAATCTCAAAGTTGTTTCGTTCAAACGATTTGGTATCACTTGAATTTTTTATCCGTATATTCAACGTTTATTGCAGAGATTCAGCAATGAGTTCTAAAAGGAATCTAACTCAAGCATCGTCAGATAGCCAAACCCAAAATAAGAGACCCAAGACCGTTGAGAGTAATTACCTATACAAAATTTTACATGACGGTGGTCTGACTTTAAAACACCCACCCGAGAAATGTATCGTTAACCGGGAAGCTGTACATGTTATACGTGATATCAAAAAAGCGTTAGAAAAACATTTTGATTATCCCCTTAATGTGTCAGAACTTTTTATAAATTTAGAAAAGGAATGTCTGAATCTCGATATATTTAGACATTATCTCTATCCGAATGTTGTTATGATAACTGAAAATGAAGAGGAACACTTACTTAATGACAGTGTGATCAAAATTTTACTAAGCGTACCTATTCTACAATCTAAATTAATTGATCACATATTTGAGAAAGCTATAGACTTAGCTGCTCAATCCAGTTGTGGACCATGGATACAGATCATACTAAAATGTTTTTCAAATCTTGACAGTATCATTGACGGAGATAAAATCACTACACACTTGATTAATTTACTTGACATTGCATCAGAGAAAATAGTTCGTTTAGAAATTATTACTGCTATACCGGATATTATAAATGACCAACAACATAATAATATAGCTACAGAAATGAGTAGGATTTTAAATGATGATCATGACTTCATTCCAGCAATTCTAAATTGTTTAACGTACCTTTGTTTATCTGATGAACAATATGAACAACTACAAAAGAAAACTATAACTATATTGTCTAGTTTATCAAAATGCAATGTTTTCCCGAATTTTGTGAAATTCCTACTTATACCTGGGAAGTTAAGTGACGATGCATATGTTGATGCTGTTCGAGGACTGAGAGATAGTATCAGTTGGCCTACATCAATAGCTACACCACAAGAAATTGCTTCAAGTCAGGTTTTGACTGCAACAGCAATAAGAAATTCAATGATTTCTTCTAAAGTCATTTCAGGTGCATGGTTAAAAGTTGTATCCATGTGTAAAATACACACCGATCATAAACCTATAGATTTTATTATACTTTTAATACTGTATACAACATCAGAAGATAGAAAGAGACAGGTGGAGAATATAATAAGAAAACAAACTAAATTAGACATCTTAAGAGAGGAATTATTTGATGAAACATTTGATAAATTCCAACCTATATTAAAAGACTCTCTGCAAACTTTAATTGAACTTGCAAATACACTATTAAAAACTCAAGGTGCTCCTTTAATGGAGTCTTTAGTGTTACATATTTACTCATTGATGTTTAGTAATCTCCATGATTGTTGCCAAACTATTGTTGCAGAATTGCTACAATTAGGTTTACATTCTAAGCAATGTGTTATAAGTATTTTACTAATTTTAAACAATGTTGCTGCTAAAGATATATCCTTTTTAAAACCTCAGAGCGTTCAAATGTTAACTTTATTGGATAGAATGGATGATATGTCTCTTACTGAAATCAAAGCAGTTATGAATTTACTTTGTTGTCTTGCATATAGTTATGAAAACTCACTTATAAGAGATGACATACACATGATTATAAGAAAGGAATTAAGTAGTTCAAATCCAAGAATTAAAATTCAAGGTATTCTGGCTGGTGTCCATGCAGTAAAATATCTCATGGCAACAGTTGCAGATATGGAGTACACTACAGAAAAATCAAATAATATTTCAAATGAGTCTATGACACATTTACCAGAAGGTAATATTCGAGAAGCTGCTCAAATTATAGAATTGATAAGTAGAAGCACTCAGCATTTCCCAGAGATGATTGTATTTTTTTATGATGAATTCTCACACATAATTTCTACAGCATCTTACATCAATAAAAACTTTTTGTCATGGTTAAATTATGCAGTCACAAATGATTTACAACAGAATTTTATTGTTAGCACTATAGTAGATGAATATGTAGATGAAATTCAGCTTACAATGCAATATTGTCTTAATGAGGAGAGTGAAATGGATGATGTCATTGCCATAAATATTGCAGGGCTAGCACTGAATCCAAAAGTAGAAATAAGTGTGACTGTTTTGTCACCTCTCTTTCAACTAGTTCAAATATTGTATTCAAAACAAGATGGAAATTTATCTAATGTAGATGCATTATTAGGTTGTCCAATTGTAATGCCTAAATTTGATATTGATACAATTGAAGATAATGATCAAACTACTCTGAGTAAAATCTTAGATTGTTTAATTCACACTGTCAATTGGTTCAGAGAACTTTTAAATGCCTTTTCCTTACACAGTGATGATACACTAAAAGAAAAGACTTTAGAGCGACTTAAACAAATTGAAGATATACAATCACTTATAGCAGAGATATTACTGAAAACAAAATTGTTATATAAAGCTCCAAATTGCGTATTAAGCATTAATAAATATCTTAAAGAAGGCATAACAGAAAATAAAGTGAATGTTGTACAGAAATCTAAACAAAAAATAAACAGAAAAGAAATACAAAATGAGTCTGTTTCGCCTGAAATTATAAAAACCCAAGGAACTCAAAATAATGTTTCTGTGAAGGGCTCTCTGAATGGTGTGCATAATATTTACTTTAGACCATTAAATTTGAATATACTTAAACTGTTGAACAATGACCTGTCTGATGAGAGTGAAGCATGTGGAGAATTAAAAATTAAAACACTAGCATTTTTATTGCAATGTGTTAACTGCAACCTGGAAAATGTGATGATTTCTAAAATAAAGAAGAAAACATTTCTTTCTAAGCAAGAACATATCATATACGATTCTAAAAAAGCCAAAGACTGTGCTAAATCTGTTAGTGAAATATTACACAAAATGATGGAACATTTACAGTTTATCACATTAAAAATTGAAAGATATACTTCTGAAAATGTATCAAACGAGAATTCATATTTGTACACATCTGACATTTTAGATTCTCTTTCCTGCCTTGAGAATATTTACAACATGTTCACAATATATTTTAAATGGATTGGGTTTAGAAATCATCATGGTGGGTTATTAAAAAGTTCATTGAGGACAATAGCAAGTTCTGAAAGTGCTAACTTGACATTAAAAGATTTACTTATAGCTATAACTGAAAAACTAGAAAAGCATCACAAATACTGTATCCAGCTATCAACAGCGGTATCTTTGATAGATTTTTTGCAAACGATTCAGAGCTATACAGATAATAGGAATCTTTTAAAAATATTAAGAAATATGGCTCAAAATTTCTTGTCACAACAATGGAAAACCCCTGAAGGAATGTTAGAAAAAGGATTGCTTTTTAATAAAAGAATTGACCATTTAGCTTCAATTTATCTCATAAATAATGAAATATTTGAGCTAAAAAAGTTAATTCTTCAATTAACACATGATATAAAACTGCTAAAGAGTCAAAAGGACTCATTGAATTGTCTAAAAAGTATTAATAAAAGTAATTTCACAATTCTTTATAGACGTTTAGGAACATCACTTCATGAAGCAATTAAAACTAATTTAAATTATCGCATGACAAATTCTGAGCACATTAATTTATGGAAAGATATAGCAAATATTTTGAAGTATATGTCTGATATAGCGATATGTCTTGATAATAGAAATAATTTATCAGCTTTTTTTAAGAAAACATTACCTGTGTTAAAATTATTTTTGTCTCATGGTATACCTATAATAGAAATACAATTTAAACATCAAACTGAAGAAATTTTAGAAATGCTGAAAACACTTCAGCAATCAACAAGATTCTTACAGTCTTTGTGTTGTCATTCAAGGTTAAAGAAAGATAAAGTACTAATGAGTAAAGTTCCTTATGCAAGGCAATTACTTGAAACATTAATTTACAAAGTAAAAGCTGCTCTGGCAACTAACAATTGTTCAGAAGCATTTTGGATGGGAACTCTCAAGAATAAAGACATTCATGGTGATGTTATAGTATCACAGACTAGTATTGATGAAGAGCTGCTGGAAGATTGTGATGATCATCTTCCTGAAGACGATAGTGATGAAGTAGACGAATTGTTAAACTCTGATTCAAGACGTCTAAGTGAAATTGTTTGAGTTAATAACAGTCTAGTAAATAAGTATTTGTACATTTTCCCAAAAACTTGTTTTTTTTTTAAAGATAATAATCCTGTATATATGTATTTTAATATAGGTACTTACAAATTGTATTTAAACTCTTAGACACGTTTGAATCCGTGAAGCTCACATGTATGAATAGTTAGCTTAGTTCAGCTTAGACAGAGTCGCGAAGTTCCATCCAAGGCAACAACCCAAGCAGAGGTTCGGCCACCGTTGAGCTTGTCGCCAAGCGGCAAAGTGCCTTAAGCGCTCGTCTTAGTCCGGTGAAGCTGTGATGGCCCGTCAGGCCAATAGTAAGATCGAAAAAAAAAATTAAACTGTAAAAAAATACATGACCTAACGTTTGAATTGAAATTGAGCCATGACAATTCGATGCTCAGGCTTGTCAGTGTTAGTTTTTGGCTACAATCTTAGTTGAGAATTAGAGACTATATGGTCTAAGAAAATAACATGATCTAGACGGAAACGAGTTCTCAAATTCGGTTGCCGGAGCACGTCTATAGGTGCTGAGACATCTTATTTTCGGTGGTAGTTAATTCGGTGTGCAATATTAAAAGCTTTATCACGATATGTTACTGTACCATAGTCTCAGATTCATTACACAATTTTTAATTTAGGTCGATAGGTGTCGAATCATTGTCAAGGTTACCTATTATGCATCAGTCACATTCAATTTCAATATTATACTGACTATTCTACTCGAGAATTGTGACGAACTGAAAACAGCGCTAATTTCACTCGTATCAACATAGTATTGGTGACGCATGACTGCTGATAATTATCACAAGTTTGTCGAAGAATGTACGAGAACAATTTGTGTTAGGATACAGAGATTAATTCAAAAGTACCTTTATTCTCAGCAGTACTTGAAATTTTAGTGTGAAATAAGACCCTTCTACATATTTCTAAATTAAAAACTTCGATACGTAATTGTTTTTGAGAACACGCGATCTGTAAGAAATTTGAATAGGTCAGAACTTGCGTCCATTGTTGTCACGTTCTATCCGAACTATTAAATAGAACGAGAATTAACACCTCGGGCTGATTATATTATCTACATAAAGAGTTTTCGTATTTTAGTTACCTGCCCCAAAATAAGGGATGATGTAAGTGGTTATTTGGCCGTCTTACGTGTTTTAGTTTCATTGATTATCTATACTAATATTATAAAGAAGTTTGTGACGTTGTAGTGGCGTAATCTACTACTGGTCCGATTTGTTATATATCATCACGCTAATACCAATAGGAGCGGAGCACCAATGAAGGTTTCAAAATCGTTTTTTTTTTCCTCTTGAGAGCTTCTGCTGCGTGTTAGCGTTAGCCCAAAATAACTATTCCATGCGGACGAAGACGCGGGCAGAGGCTAGTATCCGATAAACTAATTTGACGAGCTTCTCAAAATGGCGACATAATTAGGCCATTTTAGTACTTGTGATTAATTCTTATTTAGTTTGAAAATATTTGCTCTAGTTCATCATCTAGAAATATGTTTGTATGGATACTGAATGGTATCTGCGATTTTCTGTTAGATTTCTTCATCTATTCAAATATACTTGTATCTTGATATCTCGAATTCTACTTGTAAAATTGTTTACTAAACCAAATAACTTACAAAATTACACCTCAGTAGATTCATTATGACATAGTGGCGGTTGTTGTATAAATGATAAAGAAATAAAATTGGATGTTAACTCAAATTTATTGCGTTTAGCTTAATACAATCTCTGGGGTGGTCCCATTGTCGATTTCATATGAAGTGAACGCACATTCTGCCAGTGCTTCTTCAACAGAGACACAAGGAAGTTGATTGAAAGGTGCACATTTTGGGCGAGTTCATCTGGAGTCATGCCAACATGTCCGACAGCCACCGACAGGCAAAGAACCTGTAATAATAAAATAAAAAATATTCTAATAATATATTTAGGTGTTTGATGTTACGGATGCATGAAATAAGAAATATAAAATGTAATGTGGACAATTTACATTATCAGACAAATAAAAAAATGTTTTTAATACCTATATACATGCTGAATGTTTAGACGGTAGCAATATTTATGAATGATACTCTGCAATCTCAATTCACATTCTACATCAATAAAAAAAAATAGGTGCTTAATATTTGACCTAATTATCTAGAAAAATACAAAAATTATACACATCTATGTTAAAGCACAGTGTCACTGACCGTTGGGTGATTTCCCTTTTACTTGAATGGGAACATCAGGAACAAAACAAAAGGTCTATTGTCCGTTTATTATTATTAACTCCGGTCCCCCATTGTAGCGTTTGGCAATGGTCATAGCACTTAGGTCTAAATAAGATTGTGTTTATACTTTTCAAAATTTTAGGACAAACTTTCACTTAGGTTTTCTTGGTTGTTTATTAGTATTTGTTTTGATATTATTATTTTATATGTTAATGTATATATTATAATGTGACCATGAAGTGTCATATCCTAGAATACTGCGAGTGTTTAACCTTTCCCCTGGTATATTTAAATCCATAGAATCGAGTATAAGATTACATAGAATATAATTTTAATTTCCAATTGAATGAATGGGTATATATTATAATTTTATATGCTGCAACATACTAAAAATCAAAATTATATTTGTTTAAAAATAAAATTACATAGGATCTCGATTTCTTGAAATAGATGTATATAAGTAATATAATATTGTAAAAAAAAAAAAACGGTATTCAATTTAGCCCGAGAATTCACACGTGATCAGAACTATCACCGCTAAACTAAATTATCCATATTAATGACATTCGAAATAAAGAACAAAAATATATTTTCTAAGTAAGTTACACTACTTTTTATTGAATACATTTCATAGCTATAACTCTTAAAAAATTGAAAAGATTAATTAATTAAGAAAATAAACCAATATTTTGGAATTGATTATTGCTTCAGAAGTGGACAATACCGTTTTTGATAGATACACTTGCTTTTTTTTTATGTCATAGGTGGCAAACGAACAGGTAAGTGATCACCACCGTCCATGGACACTAACAACACCAGAGGAGTCGCAAGTGCGTTGCCACCCTTTGGGGGGAAGAGTTAGGCGAGAGAAAGAGAGCGGAGAGAGGAGGGGAGGCGAGGTGGGCCTCCGGCGCTCTCACAGACTGAATGAAACGCAACAATGCAAGCACTGTTACTTCACGTCGGTTTTCTGTGAGAGGGTGGTACCACCCCGGACGAGCCGACCCATTCATGCTGAAACCATTAATAGTTTCAGCGTGGCTCTACCACCTTATACTTATTAGATCTGGTATCTAAAAACTTCACTAGTCATTGTCAATACCCAGGCTGGTAAAGTAATTTGATACAACTATCTATAACATACCATATCAAATTTACAAGTATGACTATAACTCTTCTCATATAGACTATAACTCTTCTCATATACATGCCTATATCTCCTGAATAATAAAACCTTCATTTAAAACCCTATTATATTTAAACCTTTTCTTACCTTCTTCATTTGGAATTTGATGGTTCCCTTGACTTCATCGATTTTCTGTGTCATGGATTCCTGGTGGGAGAGGAGACCAGGAAACTTGCCAGCCTTGTTGAGACCCGGACCCAGCAGACGTGGAATTTGCTTGATCAACGACTCAGATGCAAGGAAGGCATCATACCTTCAAAACGAAAATTTTTGTTGTTAGACAAATTATTACATTTTACATCAATAATATGTGTACAGTACTTGTTCCAAAATAAACATTATATTGGAACTGTATTTGCTTAAATATATTTGTTTTTAAGTTTTTTATGCATAGTTTACCTTTTTTTTCCTTAAACCATCCATCCATCTATACATGACAGTTACTTAAGATGAGCTGAAGATTTATTTAAAAAAATGTAATAAGTACATCACATTCTCTTTTTATTATGCCCATGGGTCACATGCATGAACGCTCTGTACATTAGACTGTGAAACTTTTAGATATCTTTTAGGTAATTCTCTAGTCTAATTTCTACCTATCAATTAAAGATAATAAATAAAGAATAACATACTTCTTAGCTAGTTTCTTTACAAGCTTCTTGTTCTTATTCAGTTTCTTGAGTGCCTCTGCATCCATGCACGGTACATCTAACTGTTTCGCCTCATCACAATGCTGCTGATCACCGAGAACGCACACCTGCATCTTAGGACGAGGGATGTACTTAAGCCTGAAATATAAATGTACACTGTAGACAGCGGAATTGATTAACACAATTATTGAATTTCAAGATATCTCATTCAGTAAGAAGTTTTTCATCAATTTAAACAGATAATACATGCTAATAAAACATCATAATAATTGATAAATTATGCGTTACATACACAGGTTTTCATGCAAATTAATAACCAATATAACTTATTTTAAAATTCGTATTATTCAAGATTACTCTCATCTTGTAGGAAAAGTTAAAAGCCAACTATAGTACTTCGAAAAAGGTATAATTCATTCAAATTACATAGTATAAAAGTACACTACTGAGTTTATTTTTCTGTTAGCGATAAACTCAAAAACTACTGAACAGATATTCTTTCGGTTTTCACCAGTAGATAAAGTGATTAATGAGGGAAGTTTTGGAATAGAATTTGTCAAGGATTTTTTTTATGATGAGGGCGGGATAAATATATATATAATATTTTGAAATTGATAACACAAACTTGCATTTCCATACTTTTAAAGGCAACTGAAAGACTACCATCCTGGAAAATACTAATTCGTAACTTTAAAATCGCATACGAAAGTATTTATGAGGATGAAAAATTATTTCATACTAAGAAAGTATCTTCATGTGGACATAAATGTGCGAAATAAACTAATTCTGCTAGGCCAAACTACACAAGAATAGGTTGATTTCTACACAAATGAAGCATATCTTACCGAATAGCTTCATATATTTGTAAAGATTGTCGGTAAGCCGAAGCATACCTACCCGTTATTTATAGACTTTGGGTGAAGTCCCGTCAGTCTAAACCGACTCCCTGTCCAGATTCACCCTGGTGGGATTTTTAAAAAGTTACAACACTCCACCAAAATGCTCTTTTCAGGTAAACATACTTGACGGTGCCGGAGAAACGCTTGTCCTTCTGCGGGTCATAGTTCTTGAGTCCGATTTGGAGTTCGACAGTTTCCAAAAATTTACGCTTCTTATCTTTTGATGACTGAATGACTGCGTTAACGCACTCGTAGAGTGTATCTCGCGATACTTTAGACCTAAAATGAAAACAAAACTATACCGACATCAAGGACACATGTACACTAAAGGTTATAACTAACTGTTGACTTGAATTTAAATAAAATAAGCTTATAAATATACATAGTAATTGAACATAAAAACGCTTTCGGTATTAATATAATATAATATCGAATGATTACACAAATATTACACGATTACTCACATTTTCAAACAACCAACAACCTTACACGTTCACGTCAATTGAACGAAAGACAGTCGTGTTGACAGTGTTGACTTTTCAGAACATTGTTGCCAGATCTTCATTTGAATTACACCATGCGTGGTCTTCGTTTTTTTAGAGTGAAAGCTGTTTAAAGGAAATACAATTTTTCTGGGTAGTTAAAACTTTAAACTGTGTTTATTACCTTATATGAATGTATGAAATATTGAATTATGAACAGTGTTAGCAAATATATCAAGTAATCGAGGATTGTAAATTTATTATACAACTGTAAGTTACATTTATTGATTTTTTTAAATAACTAATCGAGTACAATACTGTTTGAGGTAGTGAATTTATCAATGGCATTATACTCAATACGAACTTCCTGAAGTTTCCGCTCATTGCTATGTATATGGTAATATCAGCGTAAATATTTGGTACAGTGTCACATCACTAAAACTATAGCTTGCCAAATATTGAATGATACCTACTTTTTGGAGTTTTTGGCGGGATTTTAGTCTATCATGTCATAGAGTAACAAACCTGCGAGTAGTTAAAAGCGGTTTCATAATTCTATGATAGATGCAGTGAATTTTATTTTTTATTCATAATCTTGTGTAACTTGACTCTATATTGTGTAAAATTGGTGGTATTTTATGTAATATAGTTTGTTTCTCGTGCATAAGTGATTGAATGGAATATAATACCACGAAACATTAATTCTGAAATGCCACAAAAATTCCCTGGAAAGTTGTAACAAGTGAGCCACCATCTTGTTGGAACATTAACATGAACTTAACATTGATATTGTAATACTCACTCGACATTTGGAATATTAATAACTACTCGAAAATGGCAGTAATGTCTGGAAGGTAGGTTGCCAAAAATAAAGTTAAAAAAATGATACTTTTGATAGCTCACGCCTATTAACCTATATATCATGCATAGAATATATAAAAAACCTGCGCAGTATGTAAGCGGTTGTATAATTCTATGGTAATATGTATTTATAAAACTTGGAGGTACATTCTCTTTAGGAAACCTTACTTCGGAAAAACCGGTTTCACCTCAGGAAAATAAAAAATGAAATACAATTATCGATTCCAACTTCTATGAGTCTGACAACAAAGTTTGGTCACGACAACACTAAACGTGAATTGTACGTGTACGATAGTG
The DNA here is from genome assembly GCA_015888305.1 of Antheraea pernyi. Taxonomy (NCBI): domain Eukaryota; kingdom Metazoa; phylum Arthropoda; class Insecta; order Lepidoptera; family Saturniidae; genus Antheraea; species Antheraea pernyi. Next base: position 561,176 of record MU158711.1, read on the forward strand.
TAAACGTGTCTCATTGAGCAAAATTAAATTATTTGATCTAATATATAAAAAATCTCGTGTCACGGTGTTTGTGGTTGAACTCCTACGAAGCGGCTGGACCAATTTTTATGAAATTTTAAATGTATATTTGTTAGACACGAGAATTGGTCGTAAAATATATATATATATTTTTTTTATGTCATAGGTGGCAAACGAACAGGTGGGTCACCTGCTGTTAAGTGATCACCACCATCCATGCACACTAACAACCCCAGAGGAGTCGTAAGTGCGTTGCCATCTTTCGGAGGGAAGGGTTAGGGGAGGGAAAAGGAGAGGAGAGGGGAGGGGAGATGGGTCTCCGGCGCTCTCACTGACCGAACGAAACGCAACAATGCAAGCACTGTTACTTCACGTCGGTTTTCTATGAGAGGGTGGTACTACCCCGGGCGAGCCGACCCATTCATGCTGAAACCAGTAATAGTTTCAGCGTGGCTCTACCACCATAAAATTTTATATAAAACCATTTTATACCTCTAGGTGGTTAGGGTGTCCCTATCTAGATTTTTTTTGACAATGTTTTTGTTTTGCACTAAAATATCCTATAACCCCAAATGTTCACTTTCGAAATCCCACCCTACCCATTTTTTATTCGCGGTTTTAGTATTTTTGTATGAACAACATCCAAATGATTAAACGGTCGTTCGTATTTCCAACAAAATGAAATTATTGATGTTGCTGAATTTGCTAAAAAGTTGCTGAAATATATCTTGTATGTATGTATGTAGATGTCTGCTCAATTCATATAAACATATTTTCGTTAAACCACTGTTAAACCATTTACAAGACGATACAATCTGAATCAAACTTTCATTTCACATAAAAAATCTTCTGAAAGTAGCAACCTGGTCGTTATATTGCTATATTGTTACTACTAAATGTAATAGGCAAATATCTACTTGAATCATAATTCATTAAAACCTGATATATTGTATGTATAATATCGAGACACGTTAAAGATTAATAAACGTAAATGTTAAATTCCTATAGTAATATTTTGAATTTGTTTTGTATTAACCTTTTGACTGTACTATGTGCAAGACCGAAAAACGATGACTCTTAATTGTCCCTTAATTGCTAGGTTACACAATTGAAAACGATGGGAGTCGATGTAATCGAGCTCTAGGTTTCTTAAGATTTTTTGAGTTTGGAAATACAATTGGAATCTTTAGGTAAGCGATTTCACGCAGACGAATTTGCGCGGGTTGGCTAGTATATTAATAACAATTTGCCGCGGCTTCGCACACCTTTGCTATGTGGTTATTATTTTCGAATCTTTATATTATATATTTATATGCATATATACATACACATTAATGGTGGTAGAGCTACGCTGAAACTATTACTGGTTTCAGCATGAATGGGTCGGCTCGTCCGGGGTACTACCACCCTGTCACAGAAACACCGACGTGAAGTAACAGTGCTTGCATTGTTGCGTTTCGTTCGGTCAGTGAGAGCGCCGGAGGCCCACCTCCCCTCCCCTCTTCTCCTCTCCCTCTCCCACCCCTAATCCCTTCCCCCAAAAGGTTGGCAACGCACTTGCGACTCCTCTGGTGTTGTTAGTGTCCCTGGACGGTGGGGATCACTTAACAGCAGGTGACCTACCTGTTCGTTTGCCACTGATGACATAAAAAAAAAAAAAAACACATATACATCAAAAAACAAAAAAAGTATTTATTTAACAAAATGATGTTACATGCATATATTATTAAAAATAGTTTTAATGAACGTTATTAATTCATTGAAATTGTAGTAAAAAATACTTAATTTATATCTATACGTAATATTATTACTGAATATTTTTTAAACTACAATTGAAATGGTATTTTAGAGTCAATAAATAACGAATATAAATACAATTTTCCTACTTTTATACTATTTCACTGAATTTAACATAGTATTTATTTGAAGAAAATTGAGCGATACGGTATACATATTCTATACATTCGTATACAAATATACTCCAAATGCTATTTGTTAAGATTTATTTATAGTTTATAAAATTATTTGAATAGTCTAGGTATAAAAATTTAAAATAGGGTGGCATATTTGTTATTCTTCCGAACTTTATCTAGAATTAAAGAATTCGGAGAAACTGGCTGAGGATATCTTGGATAAGTTTGGTGCCATGTACTATTTGTTATAACGGGATCATGCTGCCACCATCCAAACTGAAATATTAAAATACATAAAATTGTAATAACAACACGAGAAACTATTATCCAAAGTCGTAATGGTCATTTCGTAAATATCGTTTCGTAGTGACGTATATAATACAAGGAGTCTGTATGTAGTAATTCCCTACGTCTTACATTTTAGTGCCTACTGAATAATGAACAAAAAAAATAGTGCAAGGTAGGTAAAAATAGAGGCGGCAGAAAGTGATATGGTAATTTTACATATTTTGTAAGAACATCACAACGTAAGCTGCGTTCAAAACATGGTATTTGATAATGTGATACTATGTTGGGTCAAGTATTTAACAAACTCAAGGTACAAAGAATCTTTAGATTTTTAGTTAAATTTTATTTTATTTATACTCAACACCCACGGAATCTTTATTCCTGGCTCAAAAAGTATTATTTTTTGCAACTTCACTGCGCGATGTTTATGTTTATTATTTTTATTAAATCAAATTAATATAAATCGAAATTTAATTAAATAAAATATAAGTGAGTGCATAGATACCTCGTATCATCAAGCCAGATGAGATTTTCCTTATATACTTCACATTTTTAAATAGTTTTTGTTTGTCTCAGAATAAGATTGAGTACATTTTCCATGAAATTATATTCTACTCACTACATTATAATTAATTTGATATACAAACTTCTATAGATGTCGTTGGTGGCAATCGATAGATATCACAAGGACCAACTGGTTTTATAACTCCTTTTCGTTTCATTTTAATAAATCTTTGTATTGAACCGTATGCAAATCCATTAACTCTGCCTATATAGCAGTCAATAAACCGAATAATTTCTGCGTCAGGTCTTTCAATCTATGTGTGAAATGAAACAATGAATTATTAGCAGGGATTTATTCAAATCAAATCAAAAATACTTTATTTAGTTTAGGCCCTAATAAGGCACTTATAAACGTCAAAGACTACTACCGGTTCGGAAAACAACCCAGTCATCGAGAAGAACCGGCAAGAAACTCGATCGGGTACATTTTTTAAACATATATTGCCAATACATTATACAATGCTTTTAGTGGATGCACAGAGAGGAGTCAATTCCAGACATCACTATCATTCACATACTGATCCTCTCTACAATATCCTTTTGAAACTAAAACCCGTTTGACATGGCGCTTAAATTTACAGTCCGGCAAATCGGTAACATGCTTTGGGACTTTATTGTAGAACCTAACACTGTTCCCTCCCAATATATGATTTATGAGATTTGCACCAGCGTCAGTAGTAGATTTCGATTTTGTGAAAACAAACTGTCTACCATCCAGAAACTTTTGCACAGTAAAATATTCTACCAATTGTTTAAGCATAATCTTTTCAAAAAATTTACTTATCGACGACGACTTATTCTCAGTACGATATGCAATATTGGTAAGTTTAAGAAATGCCAAGTGTAAGGAAACTATCTGTCTATGCATTGTTTTTTTAATAATATTTATATGTAAAATGGAATATCGCGATTCATTTATTACCTTTTTAGGAAGTGTTGAATACTGCACAACTTTTTCAAGTAAAGGTTTTACACTTTCCTTCTTCATCGGTTCTTTGTATTTTTCCTGCATTACGTCTTTGAGATAGTTCTGCGAACCATGTGATGTTAGTCCAAAAAAATCCATAACTTTAAACTTAATTTATAGCCAAGAGAAACAACATATTTTTTGTTTTTGTATAATTACAATGTTATGCATTACGCAAGGAAAAAAAGTCATTATATGTCATTAAATACATATGATAATGGGTAAATTCATTTTTATGTAAACCAGCCAGTCGTTTATTGATTTTATATGGTTGAACTATATTTTTTATTCAAATGACTCTATTCCTATATTTTTAGTATATATTTGAAAAGAATATTTTTACAAAAGTACACAGAAAAGGAGAAACTTAGTAACAGGCATACGTCCCACTGCAAGTAGGTACTTCGATGCGATTATATACAGATAGCTATTAAAATATTGCTGTTTTTCATCATTTATAGTGTTATTATCACTACATATTCTAAAACAAAATCCTCAGCCACGACTGTTTATTCGCGACAAACTTAAAAACTACTGAACGGATTTTCATCCGGTTTTCACTAGTAGATAAAATGATTCATGGGGAAGGTTTTGGTATATAATTTGTGAAGATTTTTTTTTATTATGAGGACGGGTTAATGTCCATTGGGCTCGCTAGTATTTAAATTATACTTTGAATTACTAATATGTGTATGTACTATATTTTCTTTTGCGATTAATTCGTAGGTGGTTCGTAGAGCCACGCTCAAGCTGTTACCGGTTTGAACTAGGACTGTTGATAAAATTTCAATATTTTTATATTAAAGTTTTAATGGTGGTAGAGCCACGTTGAAACTATTACTGTTTCAGCATGAATGAGTCAGCTCGCCCGGGGTACTACCATCCTTCCACAGAAAACCGATGTGAAGTAACAGTGCTTGCATTGTTGCATTTCGTTCTGTCAGTGAGAGCGCCGGGATTAGATAATATTTTGAACATTTGTGACTTTATTACTAGGTGTCATGGTTGTAATTAGGTTGAACTTAAAACTATTTCAAAACTTTTTTCTACCTTTCTTAGTAAACAAATAGCTACATAAGTATATATTTACGCGGACAGCAGTTAGCTTCGATTTTGTAAACACTACGTAGAAAGAGTAGTTTTAAAATAATATTCTCATCATCGAGGCAAATGAATATATTTTTATATACCTAAATTTGAGCAATGGTAGATATAGTATAAAGTAAAGAGAAAATATCATTTTTTTAGATTTGTATCATCTGTCTGGTAAACTTTATTCTTTGATCAGTGCTTGTAAATAAGGCGTGAGGGATGCTGGAAGTGCTAAAAAGTATCGATTTATAAATATATACCATATTATTATCTATTTATTTTATAATACTTTTGATATACCGAATCAAGCAAACAATTTGCAGGTAATTGGAATGTTTTAGTTGTTTTTAACCGAGTAGGTGTTTACTTTTTCACGGAACAAAGAATAAAGGTATTTTGTATATGAAAATGGACGTCGGTATATATCTGGGGCTGATAAATTCCAACACTATTGTTTTTCTCGGAGAAGGCTTTTTTGTTATCTATTTTAACATAGCTTATCACTCTGTGGCGTTGAAGTGAATCAATTTTTGAATTATGAAAAGGATCTTTATGATTATTTGTAGATTTGATAATGGAGAATATTTACACAATATTTATTATTTATTCTATTACAACAGATAGTAATTATTAAAAAACACATACGAAACTGCCAGTACAGTGAATTATAATCATGTATTTGATATTAATTTATAGATTTGTCAAAAATATCGATATAGGTGTCCGTACATTACTTATTGAAAGTCATAATGACAGTTCTCAATTCTCTAGAGTATTATTATTCTGGAGTTTTTGGCGGGATTTTCGTCTGTCATGTAGTGGATTTTATAATTTATTCATAATCTTGTGCTACTTGACTCTATGTTGTGTACAATTTGTGGTGTTTTATGTAATATAGTTTGTTTATTGTGCATAAGTGAAGTAAATGGAAAATAATACCACGGACCATGAATTCTGAGATGCCACAAAAACTCCATGAAAAGTTCTAACAAGGGAGTCACCTTCTTGTTAGAATATTGAATAAATTACTCGACAAGGGAAATTAATAAACACTCTGGAAATTAACAAACACTCTGGGTGAAATGAAATAATTCAGACAAAGAAGATGGTACACTACTATTAATAAGGAGATTAAGATAAAAAAGATGGATAAAAGAATATGTACGAAATATTATATAGAAGATTTGGCGCTTATGCCTTTATAGTATAACGGTATAAGTTTATAGGACACGGAAGAAAATTGGTTAACGCTACCAAGGATACGTAAGAACTATCTATATTGATAACTTCAGAATTGGCAGTATGGATTAATTTCTTCGCCTGTCCTATTGGACGAATATTATTACTACTACTATTATTATTCTATGGTTCTCATAGTTCCTAGGGCTGTTGATATTTGTAAAAATATCGGATTTTCAATATATCGATATTTATAAAAATATCAATATCGGGCTTAGATATTGAAAAAAATAACGATATATATATATCGGCTTTATTAAAAAAAAACTATTGTAAATCTACTTAAAATTAATTTACAGTTTTTAATCCAGTATATTTGTACAATTTATACCATAAATGTTTTAAAATGTTACATTACAGTTCTAAGGGCCACTTGCACAATCGTTTTTCAATCATATTGATAATTGCATTATTAATGTTTTATCTAAATAAGATAATTATGTGTACCAATATTTTTCAGCCCATCGGACACCAAGTTTTTTAAGTAGGGGTGGTCTACTGATATGGCCGGTGTAATATCATTTCGATGTCTGCAGGCTCGAACCCCGTCGTGACTACAACTATTTTTTCAAAATTCACGTACATTTACTCATTTAAACTGGTAACACTACCAGTTGACGGTGAAAGAAAACATCGTAAGGAAACCTAAACCTGAGAAATGTTCTCATAGTACTACTATATGTAGGAAAACATACAACTGTGGATTACTCAGTTTAAAATCGCCAATACGTCGTGGACTGACATGGTGATTACGCATATACCTTCTTTCGGGTAGAGGCCTATGGTAGTATATGGTAGTATGGTATGTAGTGGGCCTCTTACAGGCTGATGTTGAATATTTTTCAGTAAGAGTTTTTTTTAAATACTCGTTACTTTATATGTTCAGCTGCTTCACTACTAAGATTACTATAACCAGCCTGCTCCAAACTCCGGTACTTCGGTTCATTGATCCACAACGACGGCGGCGTGGACAATAACGGATGGAATAGGATAAATACAGGACTACTTACTTACCAAGTAAGTAGGCAAGATCAGAGGTTAGGCGGGCGTAGGGTTTGTGTAGGTAAGTAGGGTTGGTAGTGTTAGGGTGCAGATAGGGCGGGGGGAATGGGGGGGGTGCTGGATAGGTAACCTCTGGCTTGCCTAACTACGGCAAGTACAGGTGATTGGCGGGCGTAGGGCTTGTGTAAGGTAGGGTAGGGTCAGGATCGAGGGATGAGGGGGTTGCGTAGGATAGCGTAGGCCGGAGTGGATCTCAGGGTGGCTGAGGCGGATGAGGAGTAAACCTCGGTAAAAAATCAACGGTGGGGTGGCGGCGGAGCGGCTTAGCCTTTCCGCTGCCAACCGAACCCAGGGGGGAAGGGGCGGGGGCCCTTGTCTCCCATTGCACGGGTTCGGCGGGCTGGGAGGCAGTCTCACAACCGGGCTGCCTCAGTCGTGTGTGGCGTGGAAAACGCCTGCCGCCGGAGAGTGTTGCGGAGCCTGTTCGCGCACCCCGTGACACCACCCATAGTGCGGCGTTTGTTGTCGTGGAGTTTTAGCCGGTTGAAGTCGCCGAATGGCACCACCCCTGCGTGCCTATCACAAAGGCTGGTGGTCGGTTCAGCTCAGGCTCTCCCCCGGGGGCCTGACAGTCCATGATGGATTTTCTACCCACGTTAAAAAAAAAAAAGGAGGGATAGCGGTAAGAAGATGATGATGTATATAATAAATTGTATCGACCGCCGATATCCAAATTTTAATATCGATATATCGTCCAAAAAAATATTACAAATAAATATCGATATTATAAAATAAAAATATCGATATATCGATATTTTATCAACAGTCCTAATTAGGGATGATCGATATTAGAAAAATATCGATGTTGACATCGATTAGAAAGTATCGATGTACAATAAACATCGGCAGCAAAAAATCGATGTTTAAGTACATCGATGTTTTCGGTAGAAAATAAAACTATTATACATATTAAATGTTTATGCTATTGGAAATACAATATTTAACATTCCCAGTACTTTTTGGACACACTCTGCAAAAAAATTAACTTCAGGTGTTTTTCCATAAGTCTTCCCTTCCTTTCCAAAAAAACAAAAGCAATTCATGCTGTTGCCAGTAATTATATTGAAACTAATGTCAAAATATTTATGTATTTTCATTACTCAAAAGGGGGCGCTCATAAATTACGCGAGATGCTTAAGGGAGGGGGAGGGGGTCGAGTCAAATCTCATCTAATTTTACGTTGGAGAAAGGGGGGGTCTCGGCAAATATCACGCAATTTTTTTCTGATTGAAACAAAAAAAAACTATACTATTTCGGTCCTTTTAATCCAGATTGTACATGCTTAAGATTTAATAATATATATATATATATATGTATATTATTTAATTTAATAATAATGTTCTAATAATAATAATGTGTGTGTGTGTAATAGAAATTAAAAAAAACACCTCTCTTAATTTATGGACGCCCCCAAATGTCGCTAGAATTCGCTAATTTTGTTTATCGTCGTCGTCATTAAAAATATCCAAAATCCGCTAGATCTAGAGACTACCTCACTAAAATGGCAACAGTGAGAAAATGCAAAGAAATAACTATTCGTGTGGCTTACTTTGATTACGTTGATAAGTGTCATCTAGTGTAAATTAGTTGAACTTGATAGCTATCTAGTCACTAGCTAGTATTTCCAACGCTAAATGACCCTAAAGGATATATTGACATTTCGATATTTAATTCCAAATACATTGATGTGTCGATGTTATCGAAATCAAAACATCGATGTTTTTCTGTTGACGCATCGATGTTTTGTCAACATCGATGTATATCGATCATCCCTAGTCCTAATAGTTCCGTTTGTATCCATTTGTTCTGTGGATTCTTCTTGTAAGCAATATTTGTTTTCTGTTTAGTTTTGATTTCCTGATACGTTCCTTCCACGTACCTAGATAGGAAATTATATTGAAATAATTGAAGACGTAATTATCTTTAATAGTACTAATAAGAATTCTAAATTATAATTGTAAGTTGTAAAATTTTGCTTGTTCAGGTGTGATCGCTTTTGTAAATATTTCCCTGTAGAAGCTAGACAGTATGGATCTGGTAAGGATCTTCTTTTGTTTTATTCATACTTAAAACTTTTCCTTCTTGGTAATGATCTCATGCATGAGTCATACATTCTGAATGCAATTTTAGATACTTTATCGCCTTGAATTTAAATATATACAATTGTCGCTTTTGGCGGCTCATGCCCTTTTTCATGTGATAATCGACTTCCCTGCTAAATGTTATGGACTGTATGTATGTTATGTATTTATGGACACATTATATACATTCTAGATATATATCACTACATACTATAAAACAATGTCCTCTGCTACGTCTGTCTGTCCGTTCGCGATAAACTCAAAAACTACTGAACTGATTTTCACGCAGTTTTCACCGGTGGATAAAGTGATTCATGAGGAAGGGTTTGGTATAACTATAATTTGTTAAGGTTTTTTTTTATTATCAGGGTGGGACCATGTCTGTCGGGCCTGCTAGTTATATTATAAAATATTATATGAAAAGGTCGGGGCTGCATTAGAAATTCGCATCCTGTAATAAGGGTTGAGGGGGTGTAGGCGGGTTGGGGGAGGTGGGAGGTGGCTGACTACCCATCTATGCCAAACCTCGCCGCGGAAAGCCATAGTTACTGAGATATTTGTGATCAAAGTTTTGAGGTTATGTCACTTCTGAACAATCATTGGTAAATTTGAATATTAACAACATGACGATTTTAAATTTAAATCAAAACGGTTTATACAATACTATGTCTATATACAAGTAGAGCAAGAAATGATTGCTGGAAAATTGTAAACTTTGTGAAAAGAAAAATCTTAAGTATGTAAGAATCTTGTAACGGTACTAAAAATTATAGTAATTTTGCATAAATAAAGGTTGAATTTTCTACTACAAATATATAGTAACTTGTATGAAAATATTTACATATATAATTTGAAACACTTCTTATGAATAAAGAAATTATAGCTTCAACATACAAATGTTCGTAAAAAATATACACATTCAATAATTAATTATTAATATATAATATAGCCACTCAAATAAAAAACTCATTAAATGCATAAAATATAAAACATATGTTACTTCTAATTATGAAATGAGTTTTACACATGTAGGACAATAACATTTCTTTCTTGGATTTTTATATTATTTTGGCGGCAATTCAAAATTTAATCTGAATTTTATTTTGTTGAAAATGGGCAAAAATAAAAGTTGTGATGTGTCAACTAGACAAACAAGACCCAATTAAAGGCTCCAACCAGATTAAAAATGAAGTTTATTCGCCTGATGACCCGAGAAACATCTCGCCACCACTGATACACCTTCATTCAGCATGACAATGACCCTATACACACGGCCAATACCGTCAAATGTTTCCTTAGCTATCAGCGTCTATCCATTTTAGACTGGCCACCAAATACCTTGGAATTAAACGCGTTAGAAAATCTCTGGTATATTGTTAAAAAGAAAGTCTCAAACAAACTTAACTAGTCAAAACGAACTGTATGAAGCATTTGTTGAAGCATGGAATTCAATCTCCCTAGAAAAAATTATGAAATTGATTGAATCAATGCCAAGTCCTTTCAGTGCTGTTATTGAAAATAAGGGATATGCCACTAAATATTAATTATAACTATTGGTAGGCGATGGATAGTAGCTATTTTGTACATAATAATACTAATTACTAATACTTATAATATTATTGTTTTTTATACTTTTTTGTTGTTCTTTCTAATTAGTTGGCCATTATTGTTCATACCTTACAACTGGTTTAAATGTTTGTCCGTAATGTAATATTGAAACTGCACTTCTGTAGTGGGATTTATATTGTTTTTCTAGTAAATGATAAAGCATTGAACATATTGTTGTCCTATTTATTGTTTAATTTCAAAATAAAAATGATTGCGGTGAGCTATCTTACATAATGTCAAGGACTGTTGGTAGTGTTTCTAATTATATGACCACCGCTGTATATCTAGGTATTCCTATGCATTCAGGAATAAATTACTGATGGAAAAGCATAAATCTTGAGAACAAAAAAAAAAATTTACAATAAATTAATTTAATGGTGGTAGAGCCACGCTGAAGCTATTACTGGTTTCAGCATGAATGGGTTGGCTCGTCCGGGGTAGTACCACCCTCTCATAGAAAACCGACGTGAAGTAACAGTGCTTGCATTGTTGCGTTTCGTTCGGTCAGTAAGAGCGCCGGAGGCCCACCTCCTCTCCTCTCCCTCCCCTAATCCCTTCCCCCAAAGGGTGGCAACGCACTTGCGACTCCTCTGGTGTTGTTAGTGTCCATGGACGGTGATGATCACTTAACAGCAGGTGACCCACATGTTCGTTTGCCACTTATGACATAATAAAAAAAAATCTGTTCTCATTTTTCAGCCAAATATTTTTTCATTAAAGTGGTTAAAAAAAAATTTAATCTTAAACAACAAGGAATTTATGTTCCCAATACTATCCAAAATAGAGGACCAACTCTATTAACCTAATGTGACTGATTCAGATTTGTTCTGATTAGTTTGCTGGCTCGCCTGTGTTATATGTGGAAAGGCTTTATGATCATACAAATAATTTATATTTTTTTTTTTCTAGATACTTGAGTTTTGGATTATACATAATAGAAATAAAACAAAATGTATAAGATTTCGGAAAATGTTCCCTTTGTCATACAAATGATTTACACTAGATTTTATCTTTTTTCTAAAATAACAATGAACAATTATAAAACAATAACAAATATATATAAAACAACAAAATTATAGTATGACAAACATTATTTAATCATTATTGTTTATGTATGTGATGTCCTGTATTTACTGCACTAAATGAAAAAAGAACATTATTTTATATTCCCAATTGTAAAATATGTGTATTCAGTTTCCAGAGCAAGCGTCGAAGCGGCAGGTACCACCAATGTTGCAAAAAGTTTTACGTTTTGATGTACAAATCACTAAAAGATTTGTTGATGCTGCACTTAAAACCACAGCCTTGAGATCTCTATGTAATCATGCTAAATTTTTAGAGGTAATCTTACTTTCATCATTTAATCTAATAAATATTGTATTAACACCACAGCAATTGAAGTTAGTCGAGTGTAGACAATCTACAACTAAATCGTTTGAGGCCATGTTATTGACATGTTGCCTTGATAGGTAAACTATTTATTTTTCTCAATTTTCCCATCTCGGTTAGGTTAGACTTGCCTAACTAAAAGGGGTGGCTTTAATACATGAGTATCAATGATGTTTACCTGTGGCTTTACATTATTGTAGATATGATCCACCCTTTCGGGACACTATTTTTATTGGATAATAATGCCTCCAACAATGTATATATAACATTTCATGTGTGGATTACATATTACAGATTAAGATATAAAAATGTAACAAACAAACTCACGTGCACATCTATTATATTAGTAATGGATTAAATAAATTAGTTTATAAACATTTGAGCGGTTTAGAATTAGTTCCCTTCTGTAAGTTTTTTTTTTATCTATGTTTTAAAGTTTTCTATGGTTATGTTAATTATACTTCTTGAAATATTCTTTTATATTGAGTAGGTATCAGATATTTCATCACTTGTATATAAGTATATGGCTAGCATGTATGAAACAAATTATATAGTCCGTAGAATAATTTTGATATCCATAAATTATAATTAACCTGTATGTTCCCTTTCACTTTTTAAATCATAAGGAATATTTTTTTAAAGTTTCATCTAAAATCCATTAAATCCTGTGAAACATAGATAAAAATAATATTGTCTATATAACATGGTAATTTCAAAGCAAATTATAATCTATGTTATGTTATATTTTTTATGTTAAAAGAAAAAGATTAATGTTTAAGAAATGTTTGTTTTAGGTATACATAAAACATGCTCATACATTGAAGAAATAACAACTTTTGCATTGTGATACATAATAAAAACAAGTTACAGTGATATCTATTTTACAATCTATACTAGTACTTAGTATTATAAATGCCAATGTGATTTGTTTATTACATTTTCATACCTTCACTATGCAACTGATTAGGTCAAGGGCACTGAAAGGGACATTGGGTACATTTTAAGTAAAAAAAGAACCGTTTCTATAGTATAGGAAACCATAGGCAAATACTAGGAATAAAATGTAGCTAGATATATAGATGGGTTATAGCGGTCAACCTTGTGAACAAGCTATGTCTAACTATAGACTTATGTTCGTTTTAGCTGATATTTTTTTTAAATTTAATATTTTGTTTACATTTTAGGTATCATGTCATGGAATAGTTTGGCTAGCAGGTTGGCTTACTTTCATTTGGCTATTTAATAGTAAAGACTTTTACCAACTGCAAGTAAATATGTTTATTGGTAAGTTACATATTATTTAATATACAATTAAAACCCATTAAATAATACTTATCAAATCTGTACGTAAGCATACAGAGGGAAGGGGATTAAGAGCATTGTTTACTTTTGCTGACCAGGTGGAGAGTGTGGTCAGAAATTACATCAATTCTGCTTATCTACTCCCATAACTACATGACGTAGCTTCGGCTACTTGTGTCGCTAAAAATTAACCACGAAATTAATTCTGATAAAGGCACAGAAAAACATTCATATACCATTGCCATTTCAGTAATGACTTGGAATTAGTGTTTCCAAGTTAATTTGTGATGAGTGTAAAAACTGCAGGCCCAGTTATCATTAGTACTGCGTCTTTATTGTCACGCAGCCCGATACTTCGTCAGTCATATCAACAATATGTTCTCACACCTGCGTTTATTGCGAGCATAGACATTACAACCTACGGTTATGTGTCGATTTACGCAGGTATTGGATTATAGTAATATTTATAAGTTGGTTAGATTATAGTCCCAGAGTGTCAGACCATAATATGTATCTCTGTACTTGTTATGCTGATCTGTTCTTGTCGAAAAGCATTTGACCAGACAGCTATATGCCGATTTAATCAGTGTTTATTATAGTGAAAAAGAAGTAAGAAATTTTATTTATTAAAAGAATAATCGAAACTACATATGCCACTTGTTATTTTCTTGTTTTATTTTGTTTGCAGCTTTAATCCTGGATATTATAATAATAGCTGTAATAAAGGCGTTTGTGCGCAGACGACGACCACTGCCAATGAATAAGCTCCAAGATGTTGGACCAGATAAATATTCCTTTCCATCGGGGCATGCTAGCAGAGCTGTACTCATTGCGTTTATCTTGATGTATTTGGACCCGATTTCAATATTCTTTTACCCTCCCCTGTTAGCTTGGGTAACAACGGTCTGTATTTCAAGAGTACTTGCTGAAAGACATTATATCTTGGATGTACTTGGCGGTGCCGGAATCGGTATTGTTGAGGGTTTATTGATGTACATTGTATGGTTTTCTCAGGCTACATCTGTGAGTATTTTATCATCATTGTCAGATGAGAAATTAGATGGTGGAGAATATCATGTTTGAATTTAATTAATTAAAATTTATTTATTACGTTTGTAGCATGTAATTCTAAGTGAATTAGTTTATTTTGAAATTTATATGAATAAAATTGCTAGTCTAATAAAATGAAACTCAAAAAATTACATTTTACAAGAAAGGAGAAGTGTGAAATACTAACATGTGATAACTACTGTTTCCACACATCACCATTGGCGATAGATAATTCAGTGTGCAACATTTTAAGCTTGATAGCTAAAAAAATTGTCAAAATTTAGTCACATCTAATCCTGATAAGTGTACGGATTTGGAAAAGCTAAACGAGCCTATTATATTTTTATATAACACGTTATTGTTACTTAATCTCAGTGTGTTATTAAATAAAATGATGTATATTATATAAAGTGTTTTGTTTTTTTTTTATCATCGTATTTTGACAACATAACTAGAATTTGCATTACTAAGTTATTAGGATTTAGTTTGCAGACTATAAGTGCTAACAGCGGTTGTTTTCCATACTTTCGCAAAAATCTGTGATCAATAGAATTCATAGAAGCGCATTCTCTGCGGATGAAATTCCGCACAAGATTTAAATCCGTTGGGTTGCTACAGATTTGTGGCAGTGCGGAAAAAAATCCGCAATTTATTGAAGTTGTGCTTGAATTATGGCGAAGAAATCTCGTCGATACGTGTTTTAGATAAATAGATGGTTTTAATTTTATGGTCTATATTTGTTGTCAATATTTTTGGTTACCTACCTACATAACAATACATAGTATACATAGTCCTCTGCTGCGGTAGTCTGTTCGCGATAAACTCAAAAACGACTGAACGGATTTTTATGCGGTTTTCACCAGTAGATAAAGTTATTAATGAGGAAGGTTTATTTTATTAACAGGGCGGGACAAAATCCGCCGAACCTGCTAGTTTTATAAAAAATTCTGACAGATTTGTGCTCAATACCGCTTACAACGTATATGTATATTTTTTGTGCATTAAACAAATTCGCACTTTAATTTCGAAGTCAATAATCTCTGCTAGGAGTATTATTTTTCTGTGTAAATGATGTTGCTCTGTGAGGGTTGATATGAATTTTAAAACTTTTGTTTAAAATTGTATGCACCAATTTTTTTCCTATGCGGAATAAAAGTTGTCCAATTCACCACAATTCAGTGGACCTCAGTAGGTACAGTATTAATTTATTTGGGAAACAACGTTACACATGGTCAGGTGATTTCATCCTGATGCCAATATTAGTTGTCATAGTGTGGTGTTATGACAACTGAACAGGCGATATAAATACCTATTACCATATTCTATGGTGTCGTTAGAATTTAAAACCGTACTCATAATCAGTATAAAAGTTTTTGCGGCAATTAAACCTATGACCTCTGCTTTCCGCTTGTGGCATAACTATACCTGTATCTCACGACTACCAGTTTTCTCGATCATACAAAAATCTTCAGCAGATAAAGAAAAAAAAAGCTTAATACACGTTTCATGAAGGTTAGGTTTAATATAAGAGTACAGTAAGTATTATTACAGTAAGGGTTAATCAAATGACTAATTTGTTTTCATTTAAAGCATCGTAGAGTGGTAACAAAACAATATATTTGACATTTTATTTTAAAAACAGACATCTTTAGTAACAAGACCATTCTTAAAACTTTAATAGGTATGTCTGCTACAATAAGAGTG
Source organism: Antheraea pernyi (assembly GCA_015888305.1). Lineage (NCBI taxonomy): Eukaryota > Metazoa > Arthropoda > Insecta > Lepidoptera > Saturniidae > Antheraea > Antheraea pernyi. The sequence goes on from MU158711.1 coordinate 577,453, forward strand.
TAGAAACCCTTATGGAAACTGACGTGAAATCGTTCATAGTGATTCGTGTAAGTTAATTTACGTTAATTTTGAAATTAGGACCAACACTGTCCTTTGTAATCATTTGGTAGCAAAAGTGTAGCGCAAATTAACCTCTAATCTCTTTTGCAAATGTTAATTCAGTAGACATTACCAATATAAAAGCAGTAGTTGTAACTAAATTCGTGGAAGAACTAACGGTAAATGTATACTAAAATAGTAGTTACTGAATATGAAAAAAATATGTATATAAAATTACATTTATGAAGTTTCTATTTTTTTATAATCATAGTTCCGTTATAACAATACCTAACACACATAATAAAAAAACTGTTCTCCAACTTTTAGTTTCAGTTTAATGATACCTAATAAATGTTTGAATACTTAACGAAAGTTCTATCTAGGGAATTTACAACTTGTTGAGACTCGCTCCATGGTTACTGTTTTCTACACATAATAACGATACTGTTATATAACACTGAGTTTAATAGGGCAAATTTATAAAGACACGCTAATTTTCCCAAAACTTTTTCTATGCAATATTTAGGACTTATAAAACGTGGATCCAACACTCTTACTAAATAAAACATTTATTAGTGCTGTCAATTTAGCGAGCTTGTCGCTAGATTAAGAGACATTTTAGCACCAAGAGTAACATTTTATCAAGGAATTTATAAATAAACAAGTTTTATACTCTTATAACCAATTTATTTAAAAACTGGGTATATTATAATACTTTCAGCATTTTAAGCAAGGTACACGTACGAAACTTATAATATAATCATTTTATTATAATAGGAAAATCGACTTTAAAAGCTATGAACACAAAAGTTGTGTATATGCAAATTTTTTGATTATTATTATTATGTATAAACAATTCTTAAATACTTATTTTCAATTGTTTAATGTGTACAATATTTACTTAGATTTTTTGGTGAAAATAGCGATTTTTGGGCCTCCTGTCCACCGACGTATGCTTCAATGTAGTTGATACAACGAATTTATAAGTTTACCTATAAATTAATATTCTATAATTTATAAGTTTACTTATAAATTCCTTGAGCTGATAACACTGATATTTACATGTCAACTGTCAGTGACGCTGTCTAATTGTGTTGCGACGTGTATTTTTTTTTTACGACGTTGCCAAAATTAAATATATTTTGGCTGTGTTTTACATCGAACGTTTGTTTACAATTCACACTACAGTTATCAGAGGTAGAGTATTGTTTTCTATTTTTTGTGTCTGTTGTGGTCAAAAGTTCTATAATAATTTTAGTTTATAATTTAGTGGCAATATGAGAAAACTCAAAGGTCCGGTTAAGGAGACTGCTAAACAGAAGAGGGAGAGGAAACAGGAGTTCGCAAAAAGTCGTCAACAGATCCATACTATAGTAATACCTACATTTGTAGTTATTTTTTTGCTAATTTGTTTCTATGTTTATGTAAAGACGAGGCCTGCGTCTATGCAGTACGCTTAAAATCGGAATTTATACTGATTATATCGTATCGTCAAGTATTTCATAAAAGTAATTATATTGGGTGGTAAGGTTGTGAATTTATTCGAGTTTATTACTCTGGGTGTACTGTTACATTTTAGTGTTATATGTAATAACATTCCATATTATTCTAGACATATCATGAAATGTATAAAAATTTATGTAAATAATAATAGAATACATTAAAATAATATATATTAATAATTGTTTATTAATTTACCTTTTTTATTAGTACATTTTTTTCTTAAGTCACTCTAGTTCGGTGAATTTAACAATATTACGATACTTAAAAAAAATCATCATTGTATTTATCAAATTCAAATTTTATTTAAACATGTAGATATATGTACCATATATTGTGTGTAATCTTTGATGAAAATATTTATCAGTAAAAAACCTTGAAACTAAATTATTTATATCTATATGAATTTATACCATCAGACAACAGTCGACAGGTATTTCGGTACATTATATTTGCTTATTGATATTTCCTTCGGTTTTAATGCATATAAACAAGTTTTTGAAGTAATATAACAGTAAAATAAGTTTATATTTCATTATCATATACTCTGTTAGTATAATAATATAAATTTTATATCAAATACATTTTTATATGAGTATATTATATTCTCACACAATTCTAATTTAAAACTAGGGACTCATAGACAAACCTGGTGGTGTTTATTTAGTGACAAAATTATAAGACTCTTGAAAATGTTCATTCATGTGGCACATATCACAAGTCAATTCCTTAAAAGTGTTGTTAAGTCAATAGGTGAAATATTTAATTTGTATTAATATATAACCCTACAGTGTACTATCTTATCCTCTTATAAACTGTTGACAGTATGTGACATCATTTTCCCACCAATGCACACATTTGTCCGTATGCCTAACTTCAAAAAGTAATGGTTACTGTAGTTATAATACTATATCTCTTTATCTTATACTGGCTGCCTGTGACTTAGTCCATGTGGTATAGTTAGTTTGGGCTAATGCTATGCAGCGGAAGCTCTCAAAAGGAGAAACAATGATATTAAAACATTTTTCATTGGTGCCCTGCTCCTATTGGTCTTAGTTTCATTATATATAGGATTATATATGAGCTATGTAACACTAAAATAATTTTTCAAATCGGACCAGTAGTTCCTGATAATGTTAGTATAGTTTTTTTTTTTCTATGGCATTTAGTATTTGTCTGTGTATGTGATCTGGTAAATATGCAAGTTGAATATTAGCCTCCTTTTGCTGCCTTAGCTATTGTGAAATGTGATTATGAAAGTTACACATTAGCTAGTTCTCAGTTATCAAAGTTGAAAAAACCAATGAATAAGAAAAACTAATGATTTTCAAAAGTACTATATTCATTATAATCACAGTAAGTTTTATATGTCTAGTGCCCGGTTTCTGAGGTACTTTAATTGTAGTTTATCTGTTCAATAGTGTTATTGGTTCTATAACTTGTCAAAATAGCGTTTCTGAACACACAAACATAAGATAAATGTCAGTAAAACTCAATGGGCCATTTGACAGTTTATTATATGTATAACTTTGTTGAGTCAATAATGGGGGTTTAACCAAGTATCTCAAAAACCGGGCATGAGACCTACACAGTAATAAATAAATAAATAAAATAATAATGCTTTATGTTACATATTTAGTCACAATTTTTATCTATTTCTAATCAATACCATTATAAATTATTTCATTAACAATAAATTTATTTACTACCAATACAATAAGATAACATCAGGACTTAGTTATGGACTACCATAACTTATTTTCTTTTTATCTCAAAGAAGTATGTATTAATCAAGCAATAAAAATAAAATTAAACCCATAGTTTATAAACTAGTAAATTATTCAACACAAACTCAGCACTGCATAAACTATTTAGTTATAACTTTACAATAGGCCAATAAAAATATATCATATTCATATTATAACTCTAAAATTAGCATATAGTTACTTACAGTAGAGCCCTAGGCAGTTGGACTATTGTAATTTTTAATCTTTCAAAATGCAAGTATCAAATGCATTGGAGTTAAAAATCTTATACTTTATCATAAGTATTCTATATTAAAAATATCGGCAGTAAATTTTCAAGTCAATACGGTGTAGTCAGACTCTTATGATTAATCCATGGAATACTGAGAACATCGCATCTTTATTGTTTTTTTTTATTATAGGATATATATATATATATATTATAGGAGGCACACGAACATACGGGTCACCTGATGGTAAGTGATCACCGCCGTCCATAGACACTAGCAACACCAGGGGAGTTGCAAGTGCGTTGCCAGCCTGTGTTTGGGGGGAGGGAGGATTGGGGGAAAGGGGAGGGGGGAAGATGAGATGGGCCTCCGGCGCTCTCACTCACCTAACGAAACGCAACAATGCAAGCACTGTTACTTCACGTCGGTTTTCTATGAGAGGGTGGTACTACCCCGGGCGAGCCGACCCATTCATGCTGAAACCAGTAACTTCAGCGTGGCTCTACCACCTACTTTGTATTGTACCTTTGTATTTGTATTGTATTATACCTTGTATTTTTCCATGACAACACAAAGTCTTCGAATAGGATAATTGACACTTTGTTACATAAAACTCACAATATATTAGTACTAGCGAACTTTGTCTTGTCTTCTTCTTCTATTTTATTTTTGGCAACCAATCTTCGAGTAGACTTACTGCCATTGTCAAGTGAGTAACGGTATTACAAGTGTCTTGATATAATTACAATGAACTAACAAGATGGCGGCCATCTTGTCAGAACTTTCCTGGGAGTTTTTGTGGCAAGTTGGAATCTATGCTCCGTGAGTCTGTGGTATTATTTCCTTTCCATATCACTTGTGGACAATAACCAAACTATATTACGTAAAGCACCACCAATATTACACAATATAGAGCCAAATAACACTAGATTATGGATAAAATATAAAAACCACTATATGTCATTCCAAAATCCCGCCAAAAACACTGACATTGTCTTGTCAAAAATAACAATTTACGAAAATATAGAGAGGCTGAGATTTTGGAAGATACTTCTTTTTATTAAAAAAAATATATATACATACAAAATTCCCTAAAAAATTAAAAAAAATTAACTGGGTCTTGGCAACAGCGCTATTTACCGCTATTGACTATAGCTATTTTTTTTTTTCGAACTGACTATGCTATTGACCATGCAAGGTCTTAACAGCTTCACCGGACTACAAGACTATAGCTAAAAATAGCCCTACTGACTACATAAGTTCAAAAGATATGTCATAAACATCTAACACACCACAATTTTATATATGAATATCAGCTGCCACAAACATACATCTAACACGGATATAAAAAATCGTTCATCTGACGTAAGATTTGTATGTCACAATGACATTGTCAAATTAATACTGATTGTTAATACTATGGTTCTACCTGCACATGTGTACCATACAACCAATGAGCCAAGCAATAGATACCAACATATACAAGCCGCTAATAGTGTAGTACTGTGCGGCGATGGACAGCTGTAGGTTCTGGATAAGGACATAAGTGAGTAGAGACTGTAGTCCAGTGCCGATTAACGTGTTTATCCCGAATATCAACCCAAAACAGCTCTCATCACTGAGTTGACTTGCTATTTTTGCACTGAAAACAATAATAATAACACTGTAGGTGGCAGAGCCACGCTGAAGCTATTACTGAAAAAAAAAGCTGTCGGAACAACTACAGATGCTTGGCGACCGATTTTCAACTTGTCCATTCTAGAATATCGTAATTATTTATCTTTTTAAAATACATCACACATTTATAAACAAGTATTATAATTCAGTATCAATAATCATACATTAAAATTAAAGTAATATATGATAACGTTAAGTAACAGGCGACATTTAAATGCTTCACTTATCAAATCGATTGACATCATTTTCTAATTTTAATTTAATGTTAATGTAAAACCACTATTTTTGACTACTAATTGTGTACAATCATAAAACTCTAATAAATTGTGTAGTCCTGTTGAATAATAATAGATAATTAATTTCAGTAGCAAGTCTAATTAATTACCTTTTTTTTTTCGAACTGACTACACTATTGGCCTGGCATGCCTTTACAGTTTGTCTGGACTATTAATGTGAACGCTTAAGGCACTTAGCTGTTCCGGCAGCTGCACTTGACCCGGTTGTTATAGATTTATCGTGTTTATCATCTTGTCTACGTCCACGTCGTCTTTTAACATCAGGTTAAATTGTGGTCAAACATTAAACCAAAAAAAAAGGTTATTTCTAATATATGAACAGCATACTTTTGTGTAAAAAAAGTCGTGGTGGCCTAGTGGTTTGACCGGTGAAATATTATTTCGATGTCCGCAGGTTCGAACCCCGGCATGTACCAACGAATTTTTCGGAATTCGCGTACATTTACTAATTTAAATTGGTAACACTATCGGCTGACGGTGAAGGAAAACATCGTGAGGGAACCTGAACCTGAGAAATGTTCTTGTAGTGGGACTACTGTATGTGGGAAAAATAAAAAATATAGAACTGTGGATTTCTCAGAGTTTGAAATCGCCAATACGTCGTGGGCTGGCGTGGTGAATACCCCCAACCTTCCTTCGGGAAGAGGCTTATGGACCTGCAGTGGGTCTCATACAGGCTGATGATGATACTTTTGAATAAGAATAGTACTAAACGGCTTATTTTTCATGATATTTTATATTCTTCATTATCGAAAACTGGCATTAGCAATCATCGCATTATCCTATAATAAGGTCGGAGTATTCCTTATTTGGAGTTGAAGAACTAATCATACAGGTCTTTTAAATATGTACCAGTGTTGAGTAAAGGCTACTTTCAGAGGAAAGGCATGGATTTAACCACCACCGTAGCCTACAGGCATAATTACATACGCTTTGTTATCTGTATCGTTTTATATTTTCCCCTGTCCTTCTTTGTAGTCTTACAAGACATCTAGATTTCCTCGCAATATTTTCGTTCCCGATTCAATACTTCGAATAAATAAATTGATATAATAATACTGACCTTGCCAAAGTTATTGTATAGTGATACATAATGCCCGTCACTATGTAACCGTTGTAGGAGGCGTAAACATTTGGAACGTAAGTCGCTAGGAAAACTGCGACGCCTTGTACCGAAATCACCGGCACGGGGAAATACGGAAGTGAGTACATCGATGATACGTATGCACCCAAAGCTCCGAGAAGTGTTAATATCGCTTCCACTGCCCCGTTGTATGTGACCTAATCACAATATAGAAAACTTATATTCTAGCTAATGTTATTTGCAAAACCCTTCTTGTCCAAATTGATATATGTAAAAGATTAATTGTCCGACTGACTGGCATATCAACGCACAATCCGAACTACTGGGGCCAAGGCCGTGAGAATTTGCACGCGGGTCACTCTTACACTGTAGATGACCATAAAGGGTTTTTGGAAATGAAACCCCTAAAGTGGTAGAAAAGGGAGAAAAAAACGTTTGTATAAAAATCCCTAGTCTAGTCCCTAGATTACAAGTAAATAAAGTGATTCATGAGGAAGGTTTAGGTATATCATTTGTCAAGGTTTTTTTTTAATTATCAAGGCAGGGTAACGTCCGCCAGGCCCGCTGGATTAGGTATAAATACGTATTATGTGCATAAATAACATTGCGAATAAATGGCAATTTTGGTTTCATGTTATAATACTAGTTTCTGCCCGTGACTTCGTCCGTGTGAAATAGTTACTTTGGTCTAACGCTAACACGTAGCGGAAGTTCTTAAAAGGTCCCGATTTTGAAACTTTCTACGTTGTTGCTCCGCTCCTATTGGTCTTAGCGCGATGGTATATGGACTATAGCCTTCCTCGATAAAAGAGTATCTAACACTGAAATAATTAAATAAGACCAGTAAGTAGTTCCTGAGATTAGCACGTTCAACCAAACAAACAAACCCTTCAGCTTTATAATAGCAGTGTAGATAATACTACACTCCCTCGTAATCGCCTCGAGCCATCATTCAAATTACAATAACTTTTGATATAGTGGACCGATTTTAATGAAACAAAGACTAAGTTACTCTCGAAGATATGATTTATGATTTTCTTTATTATGAACCCAGTACTTTAGCAGTGATGCGTGTTCATACAAACAGACAGAGATATTTCTAAAAATGATCCTAGCCACTCGCATCATTTCTTTTCACGAAAATCGTAACAGTACAGACACGTTAGATTTACATTCTCAATAGTTACTGTATTTACATACATTTACATTTATAAAATCTATAAAAATTTTGATATATAAAAAAATAGAACGCTTGCCTATAATGAAACAGTTATAATAAACATTCCGTGAGTTTTATGACTGATAAAGCGAGTGCAATATTTGTTTTTTCGTTAAGGAATACTGTATAAACGTATCTCGGTTGTTTACAGAATTAAAATATTTACATCTCGGCCCTTGTGTTGAAACTGAAATGTACTAACAGTCAGATATAATATAATTTTACTGGTCTACTATTTCTTGGTATAGGTTCACTTTAGTATTGCGATAAATAAAAAAAATTGCTTTGATTTGTTGAGTACTCACCTTAAAAGTAAAAAAAAAGACAACAAAAATAAATAAATATTTAGGCCATAATTTTATATATACATCTTTTGCAAAGAAACACGTAGATACGTAAAAAACACTAATGAGTATTTCGCAAATTCATTGCATGCATTTGCCTTAAAAAAGTAGTAACAAGGGCAAAGGTAGATTTAAAAAAAACAGGGTGTGTCGTAGAAACACACTGTACAATTGGAACATTTTAATTATAAAAAGTCAACGTCACGCGGTGTTCCCCGGCAGTCACCCATCCAAGTATTGACCGCTCCGGACGTTACTTAACTTCGGTGATCGGACGAGAATCGGTGTTCAACACTCTACCCGACACAGTGTTTACCCCCACCACGTTTCGTCACACAAAAAAATTGCCGATTCGAATTTCAAAATTTCACTTATAAAAAACAAACAAAAAAACATAAAAAACAAACAAAAAACAACAATGTAAAATGAGTACACAGATCACGCCGCCGTGGTCTAGGGATAAATTTCGCTCCCGCACACCAGACTAGGCCCCCCTCGGCAGCTGCTCAAGCTTAGGTCCGTTCCCTCGGCGTGGAGCCCTTGAGTACGCTGCTCGCGCGATACAGTGACACAAAATCTTACATCACTGCGACAACATTACACATATCACCTCCACACACGTACACGCTTACACATGCAAGTGGAAGGGTTTTATCTTTTTTCCCTTATAAAACTGAAATAGTTTAGAATATTATCCGATACGAAATATATATAAGAGTAATTGAGTTATGTATGCTTGGTACACACACATATATGTTTCAACAACTCATATATGTATGAATAGTTAGCTTAGGTTAGCTCACATAGGTCGCGAATTGCATGTATCAGGTAACAGCCAAAGCCGAGGTGTGCCGCGCACCCTTGAGCTAGTTGTCAAAATAAAATCGGCTGAGTGCCTTAAGCACTCGCCTTAGTAGTCCGGTGAAGCTGTTAAGACCTTGCTTGGTCAATAGCGTAGTCAGTTCGAAGAAAAAAACAATGTAAAATGACTACTTACTGTATTTCCATTCCCATCCTGTATACTAATCCATAGTAGTTGTATGTAATTCTGTGTTTGCACGAACAGTGCAAGAGTTACAGCGTAGAGTGCGGACCATACCACTACTGTTGGGCGCGAGTACGCAGCTCGGGTGTGTCGGGCGATTAGTGTCCCCGCTTCGACCACATCGGTGCGAAACGAACGCTACAATATATGATAAAAATAATTAAAGAAAAACGATTCGGACAGACCTCCCTCCCGAACTTCCTTATTCCTCATTTATTAAAACTTATACATATAGAAGTTTAATATATTATACTTATACAGCGTCAAAGGAAAACCACCCTCCCACTCCCTTCTCCCCCAAATACAGGTTGGCTACGCACTTGCGACTCCCTTGGTGTTGCAAGTGTCTGTGGACGGTGGGGATCACTTAACATCAGGCGACCCACCTGTTCGTTTGCCTCTTATGATATAAAAATATATATAAAATAGTGAATTATAAATACAAAAAATGCTAAATTAAAATCAATAAAAGTTTTCCACGCCAAAGTCCACGCCTTCAATGATTTCAACGGCTTGTGGTTATACAATTGTTTACGTCATAACAGGAAAGATGGCGCAGTCTATTTTTTGTAAATGATAGTGTATATGTTGATCTATTTCATTGTTTTAACAGTACAAGAGATGGCGCTGTTCACTATGTGAATTCATATTTCTGTGTTACCATGATTCGTCGACCTACGTGCATAAAGAGGAAGAGAGATAGAAGAACATAACGGTTTTTCCTTAGGTGACGATTTCAACCATTCAACCCCTACAGTAAGTCCCGTTAAGGAACTTCCTTCCTTGTATGAAGTCCCTTACGTAGATTTTATATCTTAGATAAACTGTGTTTATCAAAGTCCCAAAAAATGAAGAGAAAGAAAGTTATTTTACCAATAGAAAGCAACGTTATTTGTGAGTGTCATAGGCTGTATATGTATGTATGTAAATGTAAAATGAAAAGACTTTTTTGTGGTAGTCGGATTTGCGTTTCTTACAAACGCTACCTTAACGATGAGAGATATATGATTGAAATATAGAGAAAAGTTGTAGAGCTTGATAATGACCTACAAAAAAGTCATCGATAGCATATGTCTAACTTCAAAGTTTTTTTTATTATCAGGGCGGGACAACGTCCGCCGTGACGGCTAGTATATTATACTAGCCTCTGCCCGCGACTTCGTTCGCGTGGAATAGTTACTTTGGGCTAACGCTAATACGCAGCGGAACCTCTGAAGAGGAAAAAAATTTTTTTTTGTAATATTCTTCATCGGTGCTCCGCTCCTATTGGTCTTAGCGTGATGATATATAGCCTATAACGTTTGTCGATAAATTAGCCATATAACACTGAAATAATTTTTCAAATCGGACCAGTAGTTACTGAGATTACCCCGTACAACGTCACAAACGGTTATTAAAGTTTTAAGAAACTACCATGTTATAAGTATTAAAAAAGACTAAAGGTATTTTATACCAGTATATTTTTGCTTTGCTTTTTTAATGTTTTTCTTCTATCCATTAAATATAATGTTAGGTTTAAACGAAGACGAAGTCGTGGGTATAAGCTAGTATACGAATAAGTTTATCAGTTGTTTGGTTATCATGACAAAAGCTATGTTTAGTTTAGAATTAAAAGATTGTATGTGAAATTGTGTCCACATTTTTATTTATGTAGTGAAAGTACATTTTGTTATCAATGTAGGCATATATATACCTACATTACATGGCTTTGCTATGTTCATTAAGATTATCAAATCATGAACTCTGAAGATAAAATTAATTAATATATACTTTTTAAAAAAATAGTGCGTGCAGTCCCTCCGCGCGGAAGAAGTGAAACTTCATAATTTGGAAATGAAAATAGGAAGGGGTAGAAATTGATTTTTAGTGAAATCATATAGTTTCTTTAAGACAAACTTTATTAACATTGTTTACAATTCACGATTGATCGCATATTTAATAATCATTTTCGAGTGGAGAAATATCCAAATTTATAACATTTACAATGGGATTATGATAACTAAAGTAAGATACGAAATGCTTGATTATTTTTCTCGCTCCGTCTCTTTCTATTCTCCCTCAGGAGCGTTGAACGTTTAACGCAACAGTGCTTTTATACCCCCTCCATGGTAGCGTTAAACGTTTAACGCAACCTTGTTGGAAGTTTCATTAGAAGTTTCACTCCAACATGTTCGTCGAATGTGTTTTTGAAGTGGTGACGGTGAATTAACTGAATCTTGCCTAGCATAATTGAGATCAATTTGCAAATATTAGAACTAATTGGTTTCGTTTATCTAATAAATAGCTATACATATATAGCACTCAATACTACAAATGTTAGTAATTCAGTATAGCAGGTCATGGTATGCAATCTCATTGTATTAAAGAATAATGAAAATACTATTATAAGAGATAAATAATATATGCAAATAAAAATAAATTATTTCTAAAGTGTTACACAATACGTATAATCAGCCAGTCAGTTAGGAAAACCAATAAACATTCTGAAGGCACTGAGATTATTTATCCGGACAGAGCTTCGCCTTACAATAACTTCCACATAGGAGTGCGCGCAGATCAGTGACATCTTGCCCTTTATATGCTGAACTCCCACCAATGTAGTCTCACACCGGGGTGAATAATGAATAGCCGACCAATAGCATTCGAAGTCATTAGTAACACCCTCGATAAAGTCAATAGCGCGGTATCGCAGGTCAATAGTGGTTCCACGGATGGCGCTGCAGTCTCGCCTCTCGGGCACGCCACAGCGGTACCGGACGTAGTCATTAACAAAAGATAATCTATTTACGATTCATGTTGAAAACCTAAAGTTTGAAACTAGTAAGAGATCAATAAAACAAATGTCTAAATCCTCAAATTTTCAATCTACTTATAATGTTTATAATTCTTCTATGAACAATATAGTGGCGTACAGCGAAAACTTGTTTATTATTTAACAAGCTTAAGCTGATGCTCGTGACTTTGTACTCTTTGAAACGGTCTTTCTAAGATGGTGCGCTTATAGATATTCGACAATGTATTATTATTTATATTATTTTTGTATTGTAGCACGGCAAAATGACGCCTCTATGCCTGATGAAGCATAGTACAATCTAAAAACATTGGCGACCACCGAGTGACACACTATCCATCGTCGGTCGCCGCTGTCATGCCGAAAAGCTGAATATGCACAGGCTGATCCCGAAACACGAACCCGCAGAATCGAATCACTATGACGGGTTTTTCGCCATATACGTGGTGGTTACGACCCAGTCAGGCTGTAAAACCCTACCACCCCGCAAATAGATAAATAGGTAAAATAATTGAACTTACGTTTTCCCGTTGTGTCTGTTTATCTATTGGCTGATTTGTAGTTGACGTCCTTCGATTGAAGTATATCCCAAATTTAACTGAGGGTAACAAGAATGCCCACAACGTTGCTAATATCTGAGCTGAAAATATTATGATCGTACCATGAACAATATCTATTCTATATATAGGTATTATTATACCTATATCATTACATAGTATAAAACAAAGTCCCCTACCGCGTCTGTCTGTCTGTTCGCGATAAACTCAAAAACTAGCGAACGGATTTTCATGCAGTTTTCACCGGTGGATAGAGTGATTGATGAGGAACGTTTTAGTATATAATTTGTCAAGGATTTTCTCATAATCAGGGCGGAACAACGTCTGCCGGGCCCGCTAGTAGATATATAGAATGTTAAAATAACGTGTCCGTACTTTTTAGAATTTTGTGAAAAAAAATCGTTGCAGGCGTCTTGGAATAAACCACATTTCAATCATTTTTAGAAACACCTGTCTGTCAATCTGTTTGATTGAACACGCATCACTGCTAAAGTACTGCGTTCACGATAAAATCTCAAGAAATTCATGCATAACCTCGAGTCTTGGTTTTATTAAAATAGGTTCACTCTTACAGAAGTTATTGTAATTTTAATGACGACGCGAGAAAAGTAGATAATTAAATGGACTTAATACATTCAGGTGATTTTGTTAGTCACTGTTTGTTTTACATTACGTTCCACGTAGACGGAGTTTTAGGAGAATATTTAATATCTTAGAGAGTATTTGTATGAAATAGGATATTTTCATATTATTTTAGTTGAAAAAATAACACTTTCATACCACGATAATTCCTGTAAACATTTTTTTAATATCTATCAATATACTAAGTTTTAAGTTTAAGTAAATTAACTTCTTTCTACTTATTTTCTTGCTTTTTTTTGGCAACCAATCTTTTAGATTATTACTGCCATTGTCAAGTAGTTAATAGTATTTCAAGTTCTTCTTCCATTCCATTTTGGCAACCAGTCTTCTAGTAGACCATCACTGCCATTGTCAAGTGAGTATCGATATTACAAGTTTCCTGATATAATCTCAATGTACTAACAAGATGGTGGCCAACTTGTTAGAATTTTCTACGGAATTTTTGTGGTATCTCAGAATCCATGGTCCGTGGTATTATTTTTCATTCACTTCACTTATGCACAATAAACAAATTATATTACATAAAACACCACCAATTTTACACAATATAGAGTCAAGTAACACAAGATTATGAATAAAAAATAAAATCCACTACATGACAGACCAAGTTCCCGCTAAAAACTCTTTCTTGCTTTGTCATGCAATTTTGGGCTATACTCAAAATTGCAATATCATCTAGTCATTAGGGAGCTATGTAACAAAATCTACCCGAACATACATAACAAAGCGAGGTAATAAAAGTGTCAGTAATAAAAATGTGGCTTTTTCTATTGTACTATGGTTCTACTTCAGCAGTTAAAAAGCTTCCATAAATTACGTCAAATAAATATAATAACTTCTGGAGACTCCCAATTTTCGTCCACCCCTAGTGTGACGTCACATATTTTAGTATTTCAAATTTAGGAATAGTCTGAAGTTGGAACAACACTCCCAATACTATTTGTATATATCTATTATTTTTTTCCATAAAATCAATAATAATTTATTCATTTTACAATTTTATTTTTCGTTATAGAGTTTTAATACTTAAGATTTATGTATATATGTTATGCCACTGAGCTAATGTTGACTTGTTCCACTTTTTTAGACGATGTTATACTTTATTGCGCCTTTAATGTGTGACGTAATTTATGAAAGGTCCTTTATTTAAAAATACTATCAGTCTCTCATTTAAACTACAGATAGGTAGTTGTCTTTATTAATAATCAATGACGTACACAAGCCGAATTATTAATTCATATCTAGTTCAAGTTGTGTGTGTGGCTAATCTTTTGCAACAGAGAAACAAGTATTTTCAATAAATATTTGTTACGTTTATGTTTCTGTTATTCAGCCCTTTTGCTACTAATTTAAACGGAGAAAAGTTAATGCTTAAGATTTTAAACAAACACGTGATACAGATTATAATGTAGGGACCAACATTATAAATATTCATATCAGCAAATGATTTATAAATTTTGGACGAAAAACATAAACTGTAATTTTTTCATTTAGTAAAATTAATAGTACCTGTGAACGTAAGATAATTGAGTTGACGGTAATCCATGAGGCTAAAATTTACCAACAGTTGTGAACTGACCCCAGAAAGGAATCTACCTGCGAGGGCTGCGATACGTGTATAGGAGGACACTCTTGGATACTTTGCTGAATCGACCTGTGAACGAACAAATTACTTTTGTTTGCGGTCTTCTGTTGGTTCTTATATTTTAACTAGCTATTACCCGTGGCTTCGTTCGCGTTACTATAGATTTGACATTTCCCTCGAGAGCAATACCTTTCTTCTGGTTAAAAGGGGAGTAATTCAAGTACGCAAGCACTAAAGGGGGCGGGAGGTCTTTGATTTACTTATTTTTGATGAGATAGGGGATCTCAGATGGGGGGTCTGGGTGATGATAACGTCAGCAATATTTATTATTTACTTTTTCGGATTTTCTGTATAATTTAATCGTTACGTATAAATATTTACGTAAGCATGAGGGGGGGGGGGGGGGTAGGAGCCTTGCTTGGTTTTATTGAGGGGGTCAGAAATGATAAAAAAACTACTTAATAAAACTTTACGGACCCAAGGCATCCTATGCCCTTTTCTGGACCAGGACAATATGTATACAACATTTTGCAACTGCGTATATTCCAATTCTTCCTAACCATAGCCTGAATATAAATTCCACTTTTCTATAATATAAAAACCCATGCTATGTTCAGGAAATGAAGACCTTGTATTATTTATCGTTATACCTTTGCATAAATATATGTGAGGTATGCCACGTCCGTTGCCATATAGAGGCCATAGAAGAACTGTGAAGCTTGGATCCATTCTATACTTGTTGTCCATAAGAGTATGGCATATACTGTTATCCCGCTCAAGCCTGTAAAAATATCATCGAGTCAAATATGAGATATGATAAATACAAAAAAGTGCAGTTACTGGAACACATCAATAGGTGCTTGGAGACAAATTTTCAACATAAGAGTAATAGGCGGACTTAGAACAAGCACTATCACCATGCTATGGTTCCGTTACGTTGTTTTCCTTCAACAAAATCTGTGTCTCAGTTACACGGATTGAAATCTACGTTAATCGACACAGCGTCACAACACGCTAACAACTAAGTCATCATCACTTCAATATATAAATGCATGTTTTGCTGTAATGAGATAGTGTTATTAGGAATTTTGTAAAAAATCTGTTCCCAAGCAATTTTTGTAGGTGGTAGAGCCACGCTGAAGCTATTAATGGTTTCAGTATGAATGGGTCGGCTCGTACAGGGTAGTACCACCCTCTCACAGAAAACCGACGTGAAGTAACAGTGCTTGCATTGTTGCGTTTCGTTCGGTCATTGAGAGCGCCGGATAACCCACCTCCCTTCCCCCTCCCCCAAACATAGGCTGGCAATGCACTTGCGAGTCTTCTGGTGTTGCAAGTGTCCTCCTATGATATAAAAAAAATTATAAGAGTGCTCTGATAGCTGTATTTAAGACCCAATCTCACTGGGCTTAGTGTCTTACAATCTTTGACTATGGGCACATTTAGATGGAAACTTGGATATAGAAGATTTAAAAAAGAAGTACCTACTAAATAATAAGGAAGTGGATGCGATAATTATTGTTGTCTATTGTAATGTGTCTTATCTTTGGGACTCAAAATACAGTTCATATTTTTATTACTTGATAATATGTGTGTTGAGACAATTTTTATTGCTTATGTCTGTAATTTTGTAATAATGAATGGCCCTCGAAATACAAAATGTAGAAGATAAAAATGGCTTAATCTATATTAACATTTATCACTTGATAAGATTAGATTAATTGACACCATGCAAATGACCAGATACCGCAAATTATTTTTAATGTCAAGGAGTACAAAACTGAAATGTGAAATGATAAGCAAATTATAGCATATACAATATATACATTCTTATATTAGCTAGCTGATCAAGCAAATTTTAATTATTGCTATTTCACATATTATCCGATACGAAATATATATAGGAGTTGTTGAGGTATGTATGCTTGGTACACATATATTTTTCAACAACTCGTATATGTATGAATAGTTAGCTTAGCTTAGCTCAGATAGGTCGCGAATTGCTTGTATCAGGCAACAGCCAAAGCCGAGGTGTGCCGCGCACCCTTGAGCTAGTTGTCAAAGTAAAATCGGCTGAGTGCCTTAAGCGCTCGCCTTAGTAGTCCGGTGAAGCTGTTAAGACCTTGCTTGGTCAATAGCGTAGTCAGTACGAAAAAAAATAATAATAATAATAATAATTATTGCCTTAAAAATGCAGTATATAAATTGTATACAATTGCAAAACATATTGATTTAATGAGTAGCCAATAAATATTATTTAATTTATTTTGTTGCTGAATTTTTATGTTTTACTATTGTTATTTTTATGTTCGCGCTTTCATGTCCCATACGTACATTGTATCATGGAACATCAATCGTTAAAATTTCCTCAGCATATGATGAGACACAGAGAGCTATTCTTTTTTCTTGGAAATGACTACGCTATCGACCTAGCAAGGTCTTAACAACTTCACCGGACTACTAAGGCGAGCGCTTAAGGCACTCAGCCGATTTTATTTTACAACTAGCTCAAGAACGCACGGCACACCTCGGCGTGGGCTGTTGCCTGATACACGAGGGTCGGTAAAAATATGTAGTGGATGTCTTTTATAAGGCGCAGCGTTTGGTACGGGTTCGTATTATGCGGCGGATACCACTAACGAACTGAACACATACATTTTTGATTGATGAAGGTGATACTTGGCAGAAAACCATTGCATATTTTTTATTTAAGAATATTAATTGGAAAAGAGCTATAAGAATAAATAAAATTATACTAAAGGGAAAAGGAGCGGCCCCCATTGGATCTTGCTTTTTGTTGTCGAAGATAACATTTTAAGTTGATAATGTTATGTTGCTGAATGCAGTCTTGCAACTAACAATTTATTTATTTGTTATTAGATGAGCAGCAATTACTAATATATTTATATCACACAATGTCGAAGTTTTTGTATTTTTTATAATTATAGATTCACTTATTAAAGTTAGTTTACTTCTTTGTAGCCAGTTGTCGAGTCAGTTTTTAAAACAAGTACTGAGGTAACAGATACTATTTCGTCAGGTAATCATTTCAGCTTTTTACCACACTATTGCTGATGAAATTGTGTGAAATTTTTGCAACTATATAAAATATAAAGATTAATATGCTGAATTCCAGATATTAAATAGGTCTAAGGTTGTTGACATTGATGACAATTATAATAATATAACAAAAATCGTTAAATTTTAAAATTAATTAAATTTGTAAATAAATTGTCCTTTATCAATACATTGTCTCCTAACTATAGACATTCAGTAGGTGATAAAGCCACACTGAAGCTATTACTGGTTTCAGCATGAATGGATCGGCTCGGCCGGGGTAGTACCACCCTCTCATAGAAAGCCCACGTGAAGTAACAGTGCTTGCATTGTTGTGCTTCATTCGGTCAGTGAGAGCGCCGGACACCCACCTCTCCTCCCCCTCCCCCCAAACACAAGCTGGCAACGCACTTGCGACTTTCCTGGTGTTGCTAGTGTCTATGGACGACAGTGATCACTTAACAGCAGGTGACCTGCCTGTTCATTGCCTCATATCATATAAAAAAAAAACAACTTCATATATATTTTGTATGTGCTAAGGAAAATTATATCCTTCAATAGCATGATAATTATCTGTTGTATGATGTGAAACATAAATTTTGAATAGTGTAATAATTATCTCTTTGTATGGCATGAAGAATATAATTTGAATATCATAAGAATAATAATTATTTTGAGTTTGTCAAGAACATAATATTGTTGTTTTGTGTCCTGTGTCAAATTCAAAGCACAAATAGGCTTTCAAAAAGGTTTTATTGTTCATTTTATGTATATTGCAACTGCATAATTTGTAAATAGCACCTGAGAAGCAGATAAGAAAACATTTAATTACTTGGAGTAAAGTTATTAAATGTAATCATGAGAGCCAACCATGAAACCTAAATTATTTTTAAGAATAACTTATTTTGTTTACCCTTTTAGGGTATGTTAATCTCTATATACTTTGTGTTTTATAGTGTTGTCCTTATCTAATCATTATGCACGTAGTTGTCAATCTTTATAGCTGCTCAAATTTTCTTCAATTCATTGATTTCACAGGATTTCTATAGCAGAGAAATGAATGAACTTCCATTAAAATAGTAAAAGTGCGTAGGCGATAATGACCAGGTTTAATTGACTACATATATACTTTTTTAAAAGCCAACACACAAAACATCACAGCACTGTTAAGAGGTCTTAGAATGTCTCATGGTCACAGTAACCTTGAAGAAGGTTTCCAGCCAGTTATCACTTCAGTCTTACTAACTACAACTGAACTATAAGTAGTCATCTGTAGTCCTTTTATTTCCTTGTAAAGAAACTTTGAGAGATATTTAATTGCAGTGTCTGTTTAACTTCAATAGGTTTATTAATTTTTTTCTGTAGCTTCTGTTAATTATTTTAAGCATAAATGGTAGCTTTATTGTTTTTTTACATACAATTTGCTATCTTATTTATATTTTTGTATTACAGGGTGTATTAAAGCCCTCCCCTGATTTTCTGATTCCCATCTCAAAGTGGAGAAAAATGTTTTTAAATATTTAGCCTTTTTTAAATTATAATTTTGCATTTGTTTTTTTTTTCAAATTATGTAATAAATATGGTATTTTTTTTAACCTATGCTCCTGACACTTAGTTGACACCATTGCATTATTATATTATATTTATTTGAGTGGAATTCAAACCACATGGGTTTTGGATAATACAAGGACCAATAGGATCTTTTAAAACAAATTTATATATGTGAAATTGGTGAACTGAAACTTTATAGTTAACCATGAAAGTTGACTCTAATTGAAGTATTTTTATAGTGATGTTAAAATTGTTCATGTGACGCAATAACTTAATTTTTATACCATTCTTTTTCTATTTTATTTTTGGCAACCAGTATTCCAATAGACTATTACTGCCTGCAGTACTGCAAGTGGGTAACAATATTACAAGTTTTTTGATATAATTACAATGAACTAACAAGATGGTGGCCATCTTGTTAGAGCTTTCCTGGGAGTTTTTGTGGCAAGTCAGAATCCATGCTTTGTGATATTTTTTTTTCCACTTCATTTGTGCACAATAACCAAACTATATTAAGTAAAGCGCCACCAACATAGAGCCAAATAACACAAGATTATGGATAAAATATAAAGACCACTACATAGCATTCCAAGATCCCACCAAAAACTCCTTTTATACCATTCAACATAAAAATTAGTTTGTATAAATATTTAAATATGAATAATACAACAGATAATAGAAAATGCATGTGAAGGCCCAGGCACAAGTAGTATATAAGTAAAATTAATACAGGGTGTCGTGAATTATAAGTAGTATTACAGTACAGTAATGTAAAGTACAGTTTGATGGTGGTAGAGCCACGCTGAAACTATTACTGGTTTCAGCATGAATGGGGTCGGCTCGCCCAGAGTAGTACCACCTTCTCACAGAAAACCGACGTGAAGTAACAGTGCTTGCATTGTTGCGTTTGGTTTGGTCAGTAAGAGAGCCGGTGGCCCATCTCCCCTCCCCTTTCCTCTCTCCTCTCCCTCTACCTCCGCTAACCCTTCCCCCAAAGAGTGGCAACGCACTTGCGGCTCCTCTGTGTTGTTAGTGTCCATGGACGGTGGTGAACACTTAACATCAGGTGACCCACCTGTTCGTTTGCCATCTATGACATAAAAAAAAAAAAACAGTATAGTAAAAGTGAAATTAGTAATAAAATGGGAAAAAATAGTGTGTATTTATATAACATCAAAATAATTAAAGTTATATTAATTTATTTTTATTATTTACTTTTTCCACCAGAAACTCACCTGATAAAATAATGATGGGCTTAAACCTCAAGAAGTCTGTTACAAGGAATACTACTATAAGTAGTCCTAAGTAAGAATAAGTTCCTATAGGATATACTTCACGGTTCAATTGATCTTCTGTTATATTTCTCCATTCACCTAGCAGAAAGTCTGTAACGAATGGTTCCGATGGCCGATAATCCCGCAACGTACCAAAAAAACACAGCACAAGGCTCACTTTGATCCAATCTTTCATTTTGACGAGTTATGAAATTTTTAAATAATACACGCGGTAATTTGTCCTCCCCGCGTAGCAGCGGTCGTGATTCGACGTCACATTGAGCTCGACTGGCGCGTCAGCTCGCAGTCGAACGCATGCCTCGATCTCAATCATGATTCGCCTAAGTCACGAGAACGGAGCAATGGCAACCATTTACATACAAATAACAAAGTTGTACGTAACCTGAAGCGTAAATTATATATTTAAATTTCGACTTATCCTATAACAGGTATTAAAAATACCTACAGGTAATAAATATACAGGTAATAAAGGTAAGATTACGTTTTCAAATCAAGCCATTTCCAAATTACAGAAATTCATTGAACAAATATAAATAATGTGCATATCAATATCTTCAAATTATTTGGCGAAACTTTGACAGCAATAACAGCTGTTTGTTTGACAGCGACTAGTAGTAGTAGTAATAATATTCGTCCAATAGGACAGGCGAAGGAATTAATCCATACTGCCAATTCTGAAGTTGTCAATATAGGTAGTTCTTATGTATTCTTTAAAGGCCTAATTGCCAAATCTTCTATAGTTCTTATGTATTCTTTAGTCAGTTTTATGTCCAAGTTAATGTAAAGGCATACGCGCCAAATCTTTTCTATGTCCAAATTAATGTAAAGGCAGAAACGCCAAATCTTCTATAATATATTCTTTTATCCATCTTTTTTATCTTAATTTATTTGTTAATAGTAGCGTACTATGGTCCAGAGAGTTTGTTGATTTCCATTGTCGAGTAATTAATTCAATATTCTAACAAGATGGTGGCTCCCTTGTTAGAACGTTCCATGGAGTTTTTGTGGCATCTCAGAATTCATGGTCCGTGGTATTATTTTCTATTCACTTCACTTATGCACAACAAACAAACTATATTACATAAAACACCACCAATTTTACACAATATAGAGTCAAGTAACACAAGATTATAAATAAAAAATAAAATCCACTACATGACAGACTAAGATCCCGCCAAAAACTCCTGACAGCGACTAGGGATGCAAAAGATACCAAACATCTATGTTTTTTAACATGTAATTCCTAATATCATAGATATTTAACTATTTGTAATCGATGTTTCACTATGTGCAACGCAATCTGTTATATTCGCTATTTACTCGCTTCTTTAATCACGCGTGAAGATGCGAACGAAACATCGATGTTTTAAAACATAGATATATCGTTCATAAATATTGATGTTGAAACCCCTTTTTTTTATTAACGTGGGGAAATCCCTTATGGATACCCCACCCTCCCGGAGGAAGGGTGGGTTATGTCCGGCTCGCACAGACTAAAACCCCACGGTGTACCGACAGACCGTAATTGTTGGGGCGGCAAGGGATCGTACAATGCTAATCAACCTTGTAGAGCCGCCCTAACGGTCCGCCCGGTGGAAGGTCACCGCCGGGCTCCTACCTATAGAGAGGCAGCTGGGTACACACCAGCTACCTCCCCTCGTCCGCCGGACCTGTGCAGTGAGTAGATGGGCCCCCGGCTTCGTCTTCTCTAAGACGCCGTCTCCTCTCTTCTATCTCCCTGGGAATGTTGAAACCCCTGACTTTGACGATAAAACGCTCTTTATAAACGATGTTTCATCAACGTCATCTATTGTATTCTCTGCCCATTCAATTCCTCAGACACACGTGTACAGTCTTTTAGCCAGTATCTTTTTTCATCACATGTTAATTAAATAGCCAATGGCTAAAATAATCTTGAAATATTGAATATTACATTTTTAACGACAATTAGCAACTTTTGTATATCTCGTCTATCGACATTTATTTCAGTTTAGTTGGCAATACAACACATGTCTGGTACAACCAAGGAATTTATAAGTAAACAAGTTAAGTTGTTTACTTATAAATTCCTAAGTTGTTTACTTATAAATTCCTTGGGCATAACATCGTACATATAAAATATCGAGATTAGAACAACATCATTAACATTTTAATAACAACAATGTATACGAACGATACATCGATTTTTTTGAAAAAAAACTAAACTGATAAATATGATGAAAATATGTATTAAAAAACATAAAACTAAAATTTATATCTCAAAATAGAATTTAAATATAACACTGTTGGCAATCTCGTGCTCAATAAACACAGTTTTATTAAATACAAAGTTTAAAAAGGAGGTCACAAAACGCTTTCGTAATATGAAAAATATGATGAAACTGTATATTTAAAACAGGGTAACTAATATTTATTTCACGAAATAGAGTTCAAAAACAATAATTTTGTGAACCTTATGCCTAGTAAGCGGTTCTTTTCTTGGTTAATCGTAGCCCGTTTTAAAAATCAACTGCAAGTAATACAACTGACTGCACTACACATATGAAACATCTTTTATAAAGAGCTATGTATCGTCATTGTCAGGGGGTTCAACATTAGTATTGAATCATGTTAAAACATCGATGTCAATGAATTATAGATCGGTGTTTAAAAACATTGATGTATTGTTTGTATCCTTAGGTTGAGTGAGACAGCGAGTGAGTAAGGGATACAGTAGATGTTGCTACTTGGCGAAGGAAGTCCGCCCCCCGGACTGCGCGTCCGCGTACCGGCCACTAGTGTTGCTGGACGACACGGGGAAGGCGCTAGAGAGGATCGTTGCCTCCCGGGTCGTCCGGCATCTTGAGAAAGTGGGGCCGAACGTGTCGGACGCGCAGTTCGGCTTCCGGTCAGGGTGTTTCACGTTGGACGCCCTGACCCTCCTAAAACAGGTTTCCACGGAGGCAACCTCTCAGGGTGAAAGAGTATTGGCGGTGTCCTTGGACCATTTTAAGGGGCTCGGACCGCGCATATTTGGGGCGGCAGCAGCGCTTGGACGACTCCTCCCCAATACGGGGGGGCCGGGTGCCGCTTGCCGCCGCCTTTACATGGGGGTGGTGCGGTCCATGGCCGCCTACGGGGCACCGTTATGGGTGGTCGCCCTCAGCGCCACCAATGTTCGCGTGCTGCGTGCTGCGCAGCGCACCGTGACGTTGAGGGTGATACGAGGTTACCGGACGGTGTCCTCGGCGGCTGCCATGGTACTGGCCGGTTCCCTTCCCTGGGAGCTAGAGGCGGAGGTGCTTGCCGCCGTATACAACTATACGGCGGTTAAGAAACTTGCAGGGGAGCCTCTGGCTCCTGGGGAGATGGAGCAGAAGAGACAGGGAGACAAGAAAGCATACAGAGGTGGAGGCAGGACCTGGCGGACGCGCGTTACGGTCGATATACGACCACCGTATGCCACGAGTGCGGCGTTGAACCGGACACCGCGCAGCACACACTTTCTGAGTGTGCTGCGTGGGAGGAGCAGCGTCGCACTCTGGCTGCGGCGGTAGGATAGGAGCTCTCGCTGCCGAGCGTGGTTGTGGCCATGCTCGGCAGCTAGGATGCGTGGAACGCAATGGCCTCCTTCTGCGAGGAAGTCGTCTCGCAGAAGGAGGTGGCGGAGAGGGTCCGGGAGGAGGATCCTCAAAGTGGCCATCTCCGCCAACGGAGGACAGGCAGGAGGAGGCGGCAGTTTGACCGCCGCCTCCTCCCACCGTAACCGGACCTAGGGAGGATGGGTCGGGAGGCCCATCTTCCCATTGCACAGGGCCGGCGGACGGAGGAGACGGCCGGTGTGTACCCGGCTGTCTCCTAACAAGACGGGGCCCGGCGGCGGCGCTTTCGCTGCTGGGCCAACCGCTGGGGCGGCACGATGAAATCTATAGAGATCTCGTGTCACCCCGACGATAGCGGCAGAAAAAAAAAAAAGATGTTGCTACTTATCGCAAACATCATTCTTAAAACATCGTACATATAGAGTGATAAATCGTTTATGTTAGGTATTTTAACATGTTGTTTATGAACGATAGATCGATGTTTTAATAGATCATATCATGTACGTGTAAACCTGCATCGTTTGCATCCCTAGATGTCACAGAGTGCGATAGACATGTATGTTATAGGGATGTAAATTCTATGCAAAAACATTTGGTTAAATCAAACCGATTTGTGGTGTGCTAAATCAGTTTATGAAAGATTCGAGGATCAGAGAATCGATTATCCAAAAATTAATCACTTAATTTTTTCCCTTTAACCCTTAATTTGACGGAGTTTTATGTAGCAAAAAAAAAATTATTTTTTTAGTAAAGTCATATTTTTGGATATGAAATAAGAGTACAGGAAAAATGCTAAAAAAATTATTGCAATATTATTGTTGATCGAAGACTGAGAGTCACAACGGACAACTAGTTAAATATATACTTCACGTTGTAATCGACAGTGACCGGTGTGGCGGACAAGAGATTTAGAGAGAGATAAAATAGTGAAAATAAATGTAGAAGCTCGTGATTATCTTATTTTCCAAGATGTATATAATATGATAAATATAAATTATTACAGAAATAGCCTAAAAGTTAGTAAAACCAAAACAAATTAAATAACATCCCTTGAGCAAAATAGATGACTCTGGCGTCGACGTTATTTTACTCTGTGGTTATTTTTGGTGGCAAAACTGACATTTTTAGTGTTACCATTATTCAAATTATATTTTTACTAAATCTTTTATATGTTACCAACACACTAAAATCAAAATCTTACGTATTTTTCTATAAACTAGTTCAGTAGATTTTTTTATATTAGTGTTCGTCACACTGGACACTATCGATTTAAGGAAATGTACCCAAACCACGTAACCCAAATTTCTTAACTTTTTAACCCCCTCCCTCCCCCTAGTGACCATCCGCGGTAATTTATAAATACGATTTTTTTATATTTTTTTTGTAAACATAAAGTACATAAAATATATATATTTTGCTTATTGGTCTCTATTAATAAATTGCTTGCCGCGTAAGGCCAAAAGTACATGGATACTTATAGTTACCAGTGAAAATAGCATATTACATTTCATACCTAGGCCAGTAAAATAATCCCAAATCGCATGTAATTGTTGGTCCAGACGAAACCAAGGCTGAGAAACATGTGATCTGTGGCTTTTTTGTACTGGCAAAGTTGCTGGCTGGCTGGCTGAGTTTTTTAATATAAATATTCAATATGCTGCATGGAATTCGATTCCGATAAATGAATAAATTTCTGCTGACCGACTGATATCATCCAACCTTCTGAATAAAATCAATAAGAACAGAGCAGGCCACAATTTATGCCAATAAAATAGATGCCTCAAGATAAATAAACGCTTATATCATACGATAAGAAAGCACATTATTGAACACGAAATTCGAAATTCAGGAATATAAGCATATTTTTAAAGCTTCGATTGGACCACATCTACATATTTCCTTATGGAAAGGAAAAAGGAAAATTAAACGACCCAAATCAATTTCCGCTCCACTAAGTAAAACAAACAAAAGCTGGTAGCCCTACCCCTAAGAAGGTGTACAGGAGTAAGAAAAAATATTCATGGGACGGGACTCCTTAACTCCCTGAATCTGGATCAAAATACACCATTATTATTTACAAAAGAAGAAGTTAAGAGTAATACTCAATCCTGACTCCAAGAAATCACCAAGTTACGATCTCATTATCAATAAAGTGCCGCAAGAATTACCTGACTAAACAACCCAATCACAGCAAATTTTAACACAATAACTAATTCAACCCAAGTGCAAAGTAGCACAAATAATTATGCTAATAAAAGCAGATAAAAAACCAGAAGATCCAACATTATATAGACCGATTAGTTTACTGCCTATACCAGCAAAACTATATGAAACCTTAACATTGTTATGGATGTTACCAATCATAGAATAGCAAAAGATAATACCTGTACATCAACTAGAAATTCGTTGCCGACACTCTACCACCGATCAAATTCACAGGCTGGGTAATGAGATAGTCAAGTCTTTCGAAAGGAAGAAGTACTGCAATAGTGAATTTCTGGACATATCACAGGGTTTCGATAAAGTATGACATGAGGGTTTATAATTAAGGTTAAATCTTTATTACCTAACTATATTTATACAATTCTGAAGTGTTTAATAGAAAACAGACATTTTCTAGTTTTGCATGGGGAGGCTCTCATACTGGCCTGTGTTATGTGTTATAATATATCAATGCAGGAGTCCCTCAAGATGGCGTTTTAGGTCCAATACTCTAATCGATCTATACGTGTGGCCTGTACCTACGTACGTACCTGTACGTGTGTACCTACTTAAAATTGTATCAGTATTGAAACATTCGATGAAGATGTTGCATTCTTAGTACCTCACCAGGTTCCATCAGTGGTAGTGAAAATGCTACAAAAGAGATTAAATGACGTTTTTACCAGGTTAAAATGGAGAATGAATCTAGATTAGTTAGTGTTATCTGTATATTAAGAAAACATATCTGGCCGTCAGTGAAGCTGAACAACCTAAAAGTTCTACTGACAGACCGCGTATGATTCCTAGGTTTACAGCTCATGGCAAAAGCATATATATTCCAAATGCAAACAACTTGTCTTACAAATAAAGAAACTTTATTGGTTAATTGGTATTCGCTCATTATTGTTACTATGCAGTAAATTCCTTACACAAGGCAATTCAAAAACCTATATTAACTTATAGGATCCAATTATGGGATACAGGATTTCACTCAAATATAAAAATTGAGCAAAAATTCTAAGATAAATTTGTATCGATAATAACTAACGCCCCTTGGTTTGTTATAAATAAACAACTGTATTATGAGCTTTTAATAAAAATAGTCATGGAAATCCTGGAACAACCAGAAAACTATAAAACAAAGGTTAATAAACCACCCAAACAGCTTGGCAAGGGTGTGGATGCATGAAAATCAAACA
Organism: Antheraea pernyi; assembly: GCA_015888305.1. Lineage (NCBI taxonomy): Eukaryota > Metazoa > Arthropoda > Insecta > Lepidoptera > Saturniidae > Antheraea > Antheraea pernyi. The sequence goes on from MU158711.1 coordinate 605,092, forward strand.
ACTTGCAGATTAAAAAGCAAAATACTCTAAGATATGCTTAAGACCCAGTAAATTAAAGTAGGATGTGACATAAGTCGCATACTGAGCATGCCAATTTATACTCCGACAAATATACTATTTATTGTCCCAGGCAGATTGTAATGTAAAGTACACAACAATTAATTCCTTCCTCTCCTTTTCACAACCAAACCACGCGCGCTGGTTCTCGAAGCCATAGTTTTACGGTAACTGCTATCTGGGCACGAAAAAGTTCGCTACGTCTTATTTTTGCCGTACCGTGAAGCTGTGGAATAATCTACCGGCTAGTGTGTTTCCTCCTTCCTATAAAACATGGGGTCCTTCAAGCGTAACGTGAAGAGACATTTACGCAGGCCGGCATGACAACGACGACCGCCGGAGGAGGGTGTATCTCTCGGTAGTCGCTGTTGTTTTTTAATTGTACTGTGCTTACCATCAGGCACAGTGCTGTCACTTTGCCGTGCTACAATAATAAAAAACGTAGGCCAGTAAGTTATAAAAAGTCTCGAATCATATTTAATTCTTAGCTGAGGTGAATCAGGGGCTGCCAAACGTCTCTCTGTGGCTTTCGTTTTTACTGGCAAAGGTGTACGTACATACAACGTTTCATTTAGACGGAGCCGAAAAGTGGCAACTTTCCGGCCGGAGGACAAAAAAAAAATTATCAAGTAGGAAAAGTTATATACCATGGTAGAAACATATTGTACACATACAGGGACATCATTTACAACAATTAGTATTTTTTCTTTCTTCCTGTAATGCCTGCAGTGACAAGGAATCCTTGTAACATTTAATGAACACAATGTACAGTCGATCGTACGATATTATTGTATCGTCACAAACTGTCGTCTATTTGCTTGGCAACTGCAGTGCTCTACAAACTGTTAGTTTTCAATGAGCTGACGTCTTGGTATATGACACTCACTGTTGGTGCCTGTGAGTTTTAAAAACGCGAGATTTTCTTTGTAGGATATTGGTTACGTGACTAAAACCCAACCCTGTAACCAAGCGTGGTACTTTGATGACCCCCCTCCCCCCCTAAACGGGGCACGTGGTTTGGGTACATTACCTAATGGTTAATAATGTGCCCATTTTTCGGATATTTATTACATTATTATTTATTGTATCGGATTTTATTTTTATTTACTTAGAAAAAATCGAAACACGAATTTTAGTGTAAGTGATTGATTCCCTAGATCAATATAATGATAAATTAAATCAAATTAATAGACTTTCTGTCTAAAAATTGATTAGCAATTAATCAATCTCGGATCGCATCTCTATTATGTCAAATACCTACAAAATAGAATCAGGCAATTTATTTGTTTTATTATAGCCAATAGCTATGTAAATATGAAGTATACCTATTATATGATAGTATTCTGAGAATATTTTATTCACAATGGCATAAGGCAACGCTATTATTCATCATTGTGGTTTGTAATTCTTCTGAAAGTTCAAAGTTGTGTGCATAAATGCATAGGGCATGTATATGCGTCCAATAATATTCTAGAGATTCTGTTTGTAATAGATATATTTCATGATTTTATGAAATCGGTGTACATTTATTATCAAACTAAATATTATTAAATTAGCTATTTATTATTTTTTCATTTATTAAGAGGTAAGTTTATTCAACCTTTATTTTTCTATCCTAATAAACTGGAAACGATAATATATATCATAGGCAGTTTTGGATATTCCATCCACCAGTTGATACATTTAGTAGCTTTTTTAAACGTAGAAATAATTATGAACACTGGCTAAATAAAATAAAAGACAAGAAACTTGGTAGAATGTTTTTCAAATCCTGTCTCTGTGTTTGTATGAGATTATGTAAATATTTGTAAGTCCAGAGACAATTTGTTTATTGTAAAGTAGTTTTTACTTTGATCCCAAGTCATACAGAAATTGATGCAAATGAAAGAGCGGATCAATTACCTAAAGAAGCTGTGGAAACCATTATCCTTTTAAAATATATTGTCATGATCTTGTTGCTTTCTCTGGGGCTGCATTAGAAATTCGCATCCTGAAATAAGTGTAGAGATGAGGTGAGAGGGGGGGAGCAAGGGAAGGGAGAGGGGTGGGGTGTGGCTGACTTCCCCTCTAAACCACTCCTCCACCATGGAAAGTTATAGTTACTGAGATATTCATGATCAAAGTTTTGAGATTATGTCGCCTCCAAACAATCATTGGTAATTTTGTATATTAACAACATGGTGATTTTTAAGTTTAAATTTAACAGTTTGTACAATACTATGTCTATATATATGTAGAGCAAAAAATTATTGCATGAAAAATGTAAATTTTGGGGAAAAAATTAATTTGAAGTATTTAAAACTCTTGTAACAGTACTAAAAATTATGGTCATTTTGCATAAAAAAAGGTTGGATTTTCAACTAAAAAAACAATAACTTGTATGAAACTATCTATATCTAGGCATTAAGGAATAAATTATTGATGGAAAAGCATAAATCTTGAACAACTTTGAAAAAAAATATTTACAATAAACTTCTGTCCTCATTATTCACTTAAATATTTCACAATTAAGCTCATAGTGGTTAAAAAAATATTTAATATAAAACAAAAAAGAATTTGATGTTTTCGCAATACTAACCTACATAGAGAACTAGGGCAGGAGCGAATCCCTATTCCTCTATTAATCTAATGTGACATAGACAGATTTGCTTGGACCAGTTCGCTCGCTCGCCTGTGTTATGTGTGGAGAGGCTTTATGATCATACAAATAACAATATATTATTTTTTTTTTCTAGGATTGAGACAGTTGAGTTTTTGATTAAACATAGTAGAAAAAAACCCAAAAAATACAAGATCTGGAAAATGTTCCGTTTTAGTCATACAAATAAATTATATTTGATTTTTTTTTTCTGAAATAATAGTGAACAATTACAATATAACAATAAATATGTAAAAACAAAATTATGGTATTGTAAACCTTAAAAATGCACATCTGAAGCAAAAATCACGTTCCGTTACAGTAACTTCAAACACATAAAAATAAAACTACGCATCTCCGCGGGCGAGAGGGGTGTCTTTTGAAAGGGGTAACCAACCCTTAACAACCCCAAATTCGTGATGCGAATTTCTAATGCCAAGCCCTTTATCTAGTGTTCATTTCAAGAAGGCTTGGAATGAGTACTGGTTTTATAGTGCAGGATATAAAGGGAAATTTTATTTCAGTATTCAGTAAAGTATTAGTCTCAAACTGACATAGATTTTTAAAGCTGCACTGTAGCACTGTAACAATTATTTTAATTCGTATGAGATTGGGCCTATACTTCTTTTCACCTTGCCAAGCTTCTTGTTGTACAGAGTGCATTGTATGCCTGCGGATTTAATGAAGGCGTTCTTAATCATTTGTTTTTTCTTGTCCATTAAGTAACTTTGCTAGTTTCCCCCATTCAGATCATTACACATTGCTTTACCTATATCTATCACATCACTATTAGTTTCTAATGACTATATTATATATAAAACTTTAGCTTGTTTTATTTCAGAAAATAATATCAAAATTTAGTATTTAATTATTGCTACATAAATATTTAAGATATATTTTGTATAGGGATTTATTTATAAAATTCGTGTATACATGAGTATTTAAAATCTTTATCCAAAAGGCAAAGGAGGAGGGGGAAGGGATGATGGGAAGGGAGGAGGGCCTCTGGCGCTCTCACTGACCAAACGAAACGCAACAATGTAAGCACTATTATTTCACATCAGTTTTCTGTGAAAAGGTGGTAATACCCTGGGGAGCCCACCCATTCATGCTGAAACCAGTAATAGATTGAGTGTGGTTCTACCACCGACAAAATGCTTCTGTGGAGCCAAAACAAGAAAAAGAAGAAGATAATTTGTTCAATTGTTTGGCTATCAGTAAATGGTAATAGTAAGGAGGAGTAAAAAATTGTAGAACGCATGCATAATGTCTTTACATAATTTTTGATATTTTATTTGTATCTTTATCATCTTCACTTGAAGATTACAGAACCAAGATTAATCCAATTTTCTGATTATTATAGGCCAGAAATCTAGGAAAAAACCTACTTATTATTGTACTTGTCTGTACTTGACTAAATATTAATGATAAAATTACAATGTGAGAAATGAAAGCAATGCCCCTTATAAATCCAGATATTTCTGTTGAATAACAAAAATATATTTGCAGAAACTCCATTACAAGCACAAATTATCTATCAATACATATAATAAAAATGAAGTGTCTGTATGTAATATCAAAATAACACTTTTTTACTGATTGGGTTTGAAAATATACACGCTACTGATAACAAAAATGCAATTTTTAAAATTTTTGTCCCTCTGTCTGTCTGTTCCGGGTAATCTTCGAAACGGCAGAATCGATTTTGACGGGAATTTCACTGGCAGATAGAAAAAATTACAGCGCGTTACTTTGGCTACTTTAAATTAGACTATCTGTTAACCGCGGCTTCGTCTGCCATGCTATCTTCATAAGGGTTGGACCGATTTCCACGGGACTTCACTGACAGATAACGGACTTTATAAAAAGTAATTTAAGTAATTTTAATTTAGACTAGATGTTAACCATGGCTTCGCCTGCAATGCTATCTACGAAACGGTTCGATCGATGTTCACATAACTTTCATTGACAGATAGCTCATCTTATAAAAAGTAATTTAAGCGATTTTAATTTATACTAGCTGTTAACCGTGGCTTCGCCCGCAATGCTATCTCCAAAACGGTTAGACCAGTTTTCACGAAACTTTCACTGGCAGATAGCGGACATCATTTCAAGTAATTTAGTCTATTTTAATTTAGACTAGCTATTAACCGTGGCGTCGCCCGCAGTGCTATCTTCAAAACGATTCGATCGATCTTCACATAACTTTTACTGGCAGATAGCTGCTCTTATAAGAAGTAATTCGAGCAATTTTAGTTTATACTAGCTGTTAACTGTGGTTTCGCCCGCTGTGCTATCACCAAAACGGTCACATCGCTTTTCACGGGATTTTTACTGATAGATAGCGAACCTAATAAAAAGTAACTGTGGTTATTCTATTTTAGACTAGCTGTTACCTGCGACTTTGTCTGCATGAAATTTACTAAGATTTCAACTCATTCTTTATTTTTAATAAGAGAAATAATTATCGGCTTATTGTTTACAATTCGACATTATAATTATTAATAACATTAATGATATAGAGGTCTTCCTAATAAGAGCTTAGATTATAAACGTATTACGTAAAGAGTTCCATAATTTAAATGTAATGTAAATATAAATATTTATAATAATATTTTAGATTATTGTTTCAATAGTTCCTTATACAGTGTAAGTGAGCACTGAGGTAATTATATGGTTGGTTACGGTTCGAAATGTGTTGCTGATGACTAACCTCATTTTTGCAGGCTCTTTGTATTTATATATCTAATGTACACGTTACATGTCACTTTTAGTGGTGTGCGCGTCGTACTTACAATTGTCTTTAAAGAGCGTTTCTGTAATTGTACATAGTCTCACAATTCTATAATTCTTTAATACGATTTTAAAAAACGCGTGCGGAGCTGCGGGTACAGCTAGTATAATAATACTAATACTAAATTGCAATCAGTAAGTTAAATACTTAAAATAATTAGTGAGTTTATTAATACAGTTATGGGTACTTACATATTAAATGCTACTGCGGCTGGCTCACATTGTCTTTTTTTACAAGTCTAACCTAATAGAGACGAAACTTTGTTTCAATTAAAAATCATCAACTTGCTAATATACAAAACCCTGTGCACTTTTGTTTCGCAAGTCTAACCAATTTATTTTTCTCAATTTTCCCATTTTGGTTCGGTTAGGTTAGACTTGTGAAACAAAGACTGGGCGAGCTGGCCGTGGCAGCGGTTGGCGAACGCGGTGCATTTAATACGTAAGTACCAAGTTATGATATGTTGGATGCAGTTTAATATTTGAAGTATTTATTTTTTAATATTTTGAAGTTCCACACCGGCTTCTCTTCTGATGTTATTTGTTCATGACAATTTATGACAATGTACAATAAAACAAAATTACTATGATCCTGAGTTCTATAATAGGTTACCCATGAAAATTGTGATAATGCCAGTTTCATTATCTACAACACAACAGCAGGAGCGTTTACTACTGCTTTACGTCTGAAATACATAAGTTCCAATAGTAGAACCTTGAACATGTTTTACCATCCTCTTTATGCACTAAATAATAATAATAATAATAAATATTTATTGACAAACAACTTATCCCAGGCTTACATACATTGATAATGTAACAAACTTCTCTAAATATGTTATAGATTACACATTGATTTCCACACTAGGCTCAAGGCCTGTCTTGTGGATTTCTATTTCAGAGTGGTCTGTCTATCCGGTTAACAGCATTTTAACCGTGTGTGTCTTCGATCAACAATAATGATTGAAGGTGTGTGTGTATGTCTGTGTATGGTTATGTTAATGTATATGTATAATGTAAGTAAATATAATTCCTTATTAAAGTTATATAAAAATTTGTTGATATTTGTATTGTTTACAGATAGTTCGTAAATTTCCATCATGACAGCCAAAGATTTACGTTTGGCAAAGTTAAAATGCTCGCAGTGCCCCAAAAAGTTTAAGTATGACAGTGAGAAACGGAGGCATGAATTAAGTCATTCGCCACAATTTCAATGCAGTGTTTGCTCTAAGAGATTTAGTTTTGTGTAAGTTTTTTTTATTTATTTAAATGTATTTCTGTCCCTGATTTCGATGTCCACATTGGTCCTTAGTTTTGCTTAATTGGTATATTATAACTAACAAATGTTATCTGTGTAATATATTATAGGGTAAGTTTGGTACAACTCTGTAGTCCTGTCCTGTTATATTACTATAACCTGTACATCAATTGAAACTAAAATCAAAGGATTTCTATAAATTGTGAAAACATTTTTGTAATTCATTTTTTGCCAGCTTTAAACTGCTGTATGTGTTAGATTCCTAAAAGTTAAATGTGACCACATATGTGGTTAGTCTTTTTTTAGTCAATTAGTCAACTTTGTCAGTGTCATGTTCATTATGTAGTGAGTCATAGTTTAAAATATTGAGGGCAATATTCAGTTGCTCTCACATGTTTTGAAATTCTTTTTTTCACTTTCAGATTTAATATCTTTAAAGTAGAAACTACACGGGAAGTGTTTACAAAGTTTAAACTTAATAAACTCTTAGATATAGTCATTATGAGTTGTAAATTTAATCCTAAACTTAAACTAAATATAAACTTGACTTTCATGTGGTTTTCATTTCAAATAAAATAGGGTAATTCATAAGCTTAGTTAAGGGTAAAACAACGTTTAGTCTTTCAGAAGGTTTATAGTATTAATTAATCATTGACAACTTCTTTTCAGTTCAGCACTCCGTCGACATGAGAAACAACATGGTAGGAATAGTAGTGCCTCGTGTACAGAGTGTGGTAAAAAGTTTAGAGATGAAACTTTATTGAAGCGACACATGAACTATGCACATAAGGGTAGTTCAATTATCACCTTATAATCTAATTACAGTGTTAACTTTTTATAACGAACTAGCGGTCCCGGCAGACGTTGTCCCGCCCTGATTATAATTTTTTTTGACAAATTATATACCAAAACGTTCCCTATAAATCACTTTATCCACTGGTAAAAACAGCTTGAAAATCCGTTCAGTACTTTCTGAGTTTATCGCGAACAGACAGACAGACAGACAGACGCGGTAGGGGACGTTTTATACTATGTAATGATTTCAAGAGACCAATTTTTTTTTTCTTTACACAGAGAGAAAATTGGTTTTATTGTAAACCGACCAAATTGAACTAATGTCTATGTTATAGAAATTTTTTCGTTATAACGAACAACGTTATAAAGAGTTTACACTATATATATGTCTATAAAAGCAACAACTATTTAAATTGATTTATCTCCATTCACAGGAACATATGGTTGTGGAAAGTGCTCTTCAATCTTCAATAGTGAGGTGGCATTGCAGATGCACATGAAAACTCATAGACCGGTATCCGAAAGACAGTTCCGATGCAGTTTCGAAGGCTGTAGTAAAACCTTCAATTTTGCACACCACCTCAAACATCATGAACTGACACACGCAAATAAGAAACAACATTTTTGCAATGTTTGTGGTAAAGGTAAATTGATTGCTTATTTCGATTCACCATAATGTCTCTTTACAATGAAAACTACAATATTTAACTGTTCAGTACTAAGTGAAACTTATTCTAAAATATAATTTTTTATGCTATCTTTGGTAAAAAGTAAGCTTAAATTAGTAAAATAGTGATTTGAACAGTAAACTTGTATAAACCGAAGATTATGTATGGGTTGTTGATAGAAACTCTAGTAGATTCTAAAACAATTCTGTTTTGCTGCTTCTAAATGTTATACTGTTAAATGATGTATTACCATCCTGCTCTCATGGCGAATCTCGGTATGGATGTTGCGCTTATTAATGAAACGATGTTATGTACAGGTCGGCTCACTACTAGTAGTAGTTGTAGGGACCAGAGTGACTGAGTGAGTGAGTCACATAGCGTGGTCGTTCGTTGACATAATGTGGCCAGAATTCATAAAAGGTAAAACAGTAGTCAAGAATATGTCAGTCAAGTAGTAATTGGAAACAAAAGGAGGTAGAGCTGGCAAAAGAAGGACTATATGATCCTTCGGCATCAATCGGCATCACCATTTTTTCGATTATTTCTGTTAAAATGATTTTGGTTTGTTCCTCTTTGGATTTGATTTGGATAAATACTTTCAGGTTTCATTCAATTACATCATCTAAAGACTCACATAAAAACGCATAATCGCGAAAATTGGTTAACATGTAAGGTGTTAAACTGCAAGAAAACATTTTCTACAGAATACGCTATTAAGAGACATTTAGCTACACATGGTAAGTTTTGTTAGAAATACTAATAACATTGTTTCAAATGTGAAAGACAAATCAATGTCCAAAATATACATTCTTCCAGAAAACATTTTGGGTGATCAGTTTATGGATAAGCCGAAGTCAGTCCATTATCCATCAGTAAAATTAAAAGCTGAAGTTAAAGGTATGTTTTTTTTGTTAAGACAATTCATAAAGTAATTAATAGTTTTAGCATATAATCAACGACTTGAACTGAGGAGAATTTGTATCATTAATAAGTATTTGTCTATAATTTAGATGCAGTTAATGATGAATTACAAAATACAAACATATCTAAGAGCAATACAAGTGAGAATGATTCTACAAGTCCATTGGATGTAAAATACTCACCACTACAAAGCAATCTCAATAACCAACCACCTATTAATGTTGTAACTGATTGTACAACAGTCTTAGGTAGTTGCTTAATGAATGGTGATTCTAAAGGAAATGATTGTTTGTGTGCGCAAATGACAAACAATGAAGACGAACCGTACGATCTAACACCTATTGCAAGGAAAAAATGTATTTCACTTACAGATTTTAAATTAGACATAAAATCAAGAGACTGTAATGGATGTGAATGTGCTAGTATCTGCAATGTAAGGAATATAAGTTTTTGTAAAACAGAAAAAGACGTTGTACATCCAAATATTGAATATGGTAATGATGGTATTGTTAAGTTAAAAGATACATTTGATATAGATATTCCAGAAGATGTAGTAATCGACAAACATATAGATTCTAGTGAAGACAAATTAAAATCAGTGCCATATAACAGTTGCAAAGATATTCTAGGAAAATGTATTGTGAGTGGCAGTGGGACAATAAGTGAAAATTGTCTTTGTGCAAAAATGCATTTCGATGAATTACAAGTGTTGTCTGAAGAAGTAGAAGATATAATACCACATCCTAATGATCCACAGCTTGACACTTTTGTGATTTAATTTTGAGAGATTGTGGAATTTAAAAAAATTTGCAAAATAAAAATTGCAAATAACCTAAATATTTTGGCTAAAATATAGGCAGAATGAGAGTGAAAAATCAGTTAACTGTTTATGTCGTAGCCATATTTTGTTACGTATTTATGCATTATGTGTTCCGAGAATAAAAGTGTCAAGGAATTCGGATAAACGTAAAAGTATCGGGTAAAAATATATAACCCAAACTGAAATACACAAAACGAAGAATAATAAGTGGATGTAAGCAGGTTAATTTAGTGCAGGTTAAAATATTTTCTGAAAGGTTCGATGTAATAAGTTCGTTATAAGAAGAATGAAATAAAAATGTGTCCCACTCTGTATATATGGATATAGTTTTCCACAAATTCACGAACAAAATAGAAATACCGAATTTTATACATCTAAGCTATATCAATAAAGTCTGTTATTGTTTAATTGTCTTTTATTTTAAAACAAGTATAAAAAAAGTAAGTTAAGAGGGAGATAAAAACGCATTTTAAATATTAACTTTAAATTTATTTACAACATAATTCTTTACAATTTCAACCATTTATACAAAATATATCTTAGTTAACAATCACTACATTAATTATTATTTTACAATCAGACCCTCTCTTCTGCATTATATAACTAAGTTAAAATGTTTAAGTACGAATGGAATGTATTTTATCTGCAATTTATCACATAAAAGGCATGGCAGATTATTAACTCATTCATCACAAAGAAGTACTCGGGTTAACTTTGAGTTTTCGTTACTATTTTATATATCTAAAATTCGATTCACAATTCATAATTTCGTTAAAATAATTACAATATATATTTAGCTATGGTAACAATACAGTAGGATACTTTAGACACTCCTGCTAGAAAGAACACAATATAATTTAACATTACAACATGACACTTGTATACACCTCTTTAATAAATGATATACTTATAATCGATTATATGAGGCATAAATATTTCCATTTTTTAAAGATACGAAGCAATAAATAAATTTAAAATTTTCAAGATGACTCTTTTTGTTTTATGACTAGTCTAACGAAATAAAAATGTGCACAAATATTCAATAGGTACTGTGAATTAGTTAGTAGGCAGTTTGCCTGAGATTCAAGGTTTCCTTTAGATTTGCAATCCGTATACAGAATAATAGTATATTTTCGACTGTGTTAATTAAAGTTGATCAACAACATCACAGAAAACTACGAAATAGCAATATACAAGCTTACTTTCATACATCAAATTATTAACATGGCGCCCTATGCCTCATTATTTATAACTGAATCGAATTTGGTATCATCTAATGTCCTCTCACTTTTTTTTGGTGAATCACTTATATCATTAAGTTGAATATTTTCACTGTCATAGCTCTTAAAAGCTTTATTTTCTTCTGCCTTCTCTTGTTCGATAGGCACGACACTTAAATATCCATCATCATTACTGGAATATATTGGTGCTGATGTGAATGGAGTAATACTCTCACTGCTTAAATTATTGCCCGTTACAGTTACTTTTTGTTCATTCGTTAGATCTTTGGCAATGTCCAGGTCATCAGTGTCTAATAAAAATGTAGATACAGGCAAGGTTTCTTTGTCTTGTGCCTTGGCAATTCGGTTATTGTCTTCATTTGTCCTTAATCGGGGAGATACAGTTTCAGAAGACGAATTATTTTCGACTGTCTCAGATTTAGAGTTCATAAGTAAATCACTGAAGGATGTATCCGCTTCGGTGCTTGATGAAACTATGGTTGGATTTATTACTTCTTCATGCGTATTATTAGGTGATACGATATGAATTTCCTTTTTGAGCAGGGGGTTTTCTGGAGAAATCGCATGGTCCTCTGTATTTTCATTCTGTGTGTCATTTAAATTGATCGGTTCCAGATCATGACCTTCTTGTAGTTTTTTAACAAGGATTTTATTATTCTCAATTTCTGGTAAGAAAGGGTTCATATCTGTTTCATGATCTTCATATTCTGATGAATGGGTATTTGTAGCTTTCGTTGTTGTAGTTGTATTATTATCGTCGTGACTAGATATCTCGTAGATCGTCACGTTGAGATTGTTTATCTGAGTAGTATTTTGTGTTGGTAAATCTGATGATCCGTTGACACTACTAGTATTTTCGTATTTGTTTATTGATTCCACTGTCGTCGTTCTTGAAATGGTTGTAAGGTCTGATGTAGTAGCAACTGTAGTAACAGGCATAAAGACTTCACTCATCATTGTTGGACTTGTTGTACCACCCTCAGTGACCTTTTGTGCTATGTCTTTTACAGATAAATCTGTTTCATCCTCTGGGTCTTCCCAAACTGCTGCGGGTTTTACAGTAGTTATCATATCAATATTTTGTAATACTGAAAATGTTGGTACAATTCTAACTTCGTCAGAATGTTTCATTTTTTCTGCTGTATTATAGATATATTCGCTTACTGTGGTGGTTTCTATTGGAGCATTGGTTAGAGGGGTTACTTCCAATATTTGTTTTGTAGTTGCATTAAAGGATTCGTTTGTTGTAGGTGTTTCTGTTTTCATTTCCTTATCCTTATTTACTCTTTTGACTCTAGAATCCTCCATTTCATAATCATGAATCATTCCATAGATAGGTTCGTCTTGTTCCGACATTTTGTTTTTGTTTGAACTCATATTATTTAAGTAATCCGGTTCAAAATCGTCTTTTGTGAGTTCATGATTCATTATTTCATCTATTTTACTTATAGTTGTTTCAGTAGTTTCATGCCTTTCCATGTTGTTCATTGCTTCATCATATTTTAACTCTGTAGCCGATTCAGATAACCAATCAGATTCTGTTGTAGTAGGCGTTGCATCTTTTAAGATTCCATCTATATCGGACCCTACAAGTTGGGATTTATTTTGTGCTTCGATAGATTTTGATGAACGATTGTAAAGCATGTTGATTGCATCAAAAGTGACATCCGTGCCTTCATCTGGTGTATTATTATTGGAGTCTGTGTTGCGTGTTTCATTATTCTCTAATTGACTCTTATTTTCGAGTGCTTCTAATAGTTTTTTATCTACTTCGGAGTCGTCATGATGATTTAAAATTGAATATTCAGTTACTATTTCAGGTTTTATGGCTATAGTAGTATCAGATTGTATTGATTTTGGTGTATCTAAAGATTTTGCTTCTTCAATTAGAGAAGTAATTTTAGATCCCTCATTTTTTGATTCGTCTTGGCTTTGATTTGTGATTTCTGTAGTGTCTTCTATTTGAGCAGGTATGAAAACAGGTGATATTGGTAACACCACTTTGTCATTTAATTCAGTAAAGGAAGATGTAGTTGTTTCAATTGAAGTTGTTAGTTTTTGGTCTTTTGGTTCTTGAGAAATTATAACAGGGAATAATGACATACCAACTGTAGTGGTTTCATCCTCTAGTTTATTTGCGGACTCTGTTTCTGACATTACTTTTTCTTCTGTAATAATATCGGATGAAACATCGCCACCCTCTAACTTAGTACTTGATTGTGTTGTTGTTGCAAATACAAAGTTATTATCAAAAGATTTAAAAGATCTGGATTCCGATTCTTGTTTATGTTCTTGATTTAAATTAATATCTGTTGTTTCCATGTCGCTCTCAGAACTAGATTCTGTAGTGCTCTTATACTGTGTTTCATCTTTGATATTTTTTTCTGTATTATCTTCCAACCAGTCACTGGTTTCAGTGGAAGTATGGTTAGATTCATTTTGTATTAGGAAAGGGATTTCATTGGTATGTTCTTTATTGTCGCTTAATATTGAAATAATTTCAGGTTTTGGTTCATATGAAGGCTCATTTATAATTTTTGGTTCAGATATCGAAATTCTTAAAGTGGTCGTCTCTACTGGACTTTTTGTTTCTTCATTTATTTTCATATTCATTTCAGTTGAACTATCGTTCACCTCATTTTCATTGTTTTCCGAAAATGTGTTTTCAAGGTTTTCATTCGAAACATGGTTTGATGTTGTTGTAGTATCAATTTCGAGTTTATTCAATTTTGATGACGTTTCTGGCTCAGACGCTGAATAAGATTCAGTGGCTGTCTCTAATTCAGGATGTATAGGATTTGCATTCGATTCAGAAACAGATGGAGGCAGCATTGTTGTTTCAGTTAATACCGTATGTACTGTGTTAGAATACTGCCGGTTTACTAAAGAATGATCTTGAGGAATATGTTGTGGTTCTGGCTCTAAAGTAGGCAGTGGTTCATAAAATAGTTCTGATGAATGTTCTACATTTTGGTTTCCAAATGAAGGTTCAGTGATAGGTTCGTGTTGAAATGCTGTAGTCGATTTTAATTCTACATCAGATTGTGGATGATCCTCAACGTTTGAAGATGCCTCTGTTTCTATTTCTGATGGGGGTTGTGATTCTGTTGATGGTTTGAACTCGGAAAACGGATATAGTTCTATTGCAGGTTGCAGCGGCTGGTTGTGGCTCTGCAGTGGGCTGTGGTTCTGTAGTTGATTGTGGGATTATAGCAGGATGTGGCTCTGCAGTAGATTCGGGTTCTGCAGCTGGTTCGGATCCTGAAGAAGGTTCGGGTTCTACTGCAGGTTCGGGTTCTGCAGTAGGTTGAGATACCTCTTCAAGCTGAGGTTTAGTTGCCGTTTCTGTTTCTGTTCTTGGCTCGGGTTCTGTGGTAGGTATCGGTTCTGCTGAAGGCTGCAGTTCTGATTTGGGTTTTGGCTCCCCTGTTGTATCTGGTTCTTCGGCAGATTGCTCTTTAGATTCCGATTCCTCTGTTGGCTGCGGTTCAGCAATAGGCTGTGGTTCTGAGGTTGGTTCTGGTTCCGGTTTTGGTTCTATTATTTGATCAGGCTTCTCTTCAGAGTTGGATTCTAGCACTGAACCTTCGGTTACACGTTCGTCATGCTGAGGATGACCGAAAATATGTGGAAAATTGACATCGGTATCGGTCTCTGTATTTGTTTCGGGCATCATATGATGTGTCTCTTTCCAGTCAAATGAGTTGTCATTCTCGTTGATCTTCACTGATTCAGTAGCAGGTTTCTCTACATCCGGCAATGCTTTCGTTGTGCTTGGATTTGAATCAACTGTAAATTCTTTAATCTCGTTCCGATTGTTACCTTCATTAATATCATTCGAGGTTCCTAAAAGTGACATACATTTCTTAGGGTCGGACATATCTAATATTTGGCCGTGTGGGCAGGTGCAAGTAAAATCAAGAGTTATTTCATTGAATTCGCATCCATGTTCACAGTCGTTTTTATTTAAGTGACAAATATCCAATACACGTCTGGTGGCCATCTTATCTTCAGCAATATGGTAAATGCTGATCATTCTGTCATTGGTATCGAGATAGTTGCTTAGTTTAGTTTTTAGGCTGCTTGCAGTGAGTAGATCTTCTGTTGGAGAAGCATACATTTTCGGTTTCCAGTGAATTCTGTAGGTGACAATGATGGAGCCTTCTCTGTAATAGATAAATAAACAAATATTAAATGTCATAATATCAGTAAACACACCTAAAATTGTTCATGTTATTTTTAAGAATAGAATTTATTGTTCGTTTGAAAGCGCAAATTTCTGGTATTATCAATCAAATTTGAATTATTTTTTTGCTATTTATAGCGTACTAGCCTCTGCCCGCGACTTCGTCCGCGTAGAATAGTTACTTTGGGCCAACGCTAACACGCAGCGGAAGCTCTCAAGAAGAAAAAAACCCCGATTTTAAAACATTCTTCATTGGTGCTCCGCTCCTATTGGTCTTAGCGTGATGATATATAGCCTATAGCCTTCCTCGATAAATTAACTATGTAACTCTGAAAGATGTTTTTAAATCGGACCAGTAGTTCTTGAGATTACCCCCTACAACGTCACAAACTCACAACGCCACAAATTCACAAACTTTACTTCTTTATAATATTAGTATAGATTTAGAAAGAATATGACTTCGATCATAATGTGGCAATCAAATCTTTTTCTTCGTGTGTTAATAATATATAGCGGCCCTGGATATACGATTGTTTTAAACCGGGACAGAAACAGAGTGGCGTCCCTTAAGATAAATTCCTTAAAAAAGTTCACACAATTTCTGTTAAAAATACGTCAGCTGTTGACATGGGAAAACTCTAATCGGCATATTCGATTTCACAAGTTCACTAGTGCATAATGCACAAATTTACTTGTGGTGTGGGTCTGTATGGCGGCTTTTTCTTATAAGTCGACGGTGAGCCAACCAGATTTCCGTATGTAAGGCGTTTTGTGAAAAGAGTTTTAATTTAGAATCATATTATATTGCGGTTTGGAGCACCCTGAAAATGCCGCGTGGTGCGTATGCCCCGGTGCGCTTCCCTAGATCTGGGACTGATATATAGTTATTATTATGTTTTTGTATTTCTTGACGAGGAGCGTGAAATAGGACGAATAGAGAAAAATAACGGCTTTGACCTGTCGATGGTGTGGAAAATAAATAATTTTTTTTAAAATATTTATCAACAAAACTCGTCAATACGGGACTAAATAAAGAAAAGTAAACTTAATTGACAGACCGAGAAGAAAAAGGTACTGAACTGTTTTGTTTTCACCTATTTATACATATATCGATGTTAAGATAGCACGGGATATTGATGACCGAGGATGAGTCGGCCACTCGTTAAAACCTAACGTTACCGAAAAAGGTCAAACTATGAATGTCTACGTCAGCGACGTACTAAGCCGCACGGGGTAGTCAACTCCCATCGTAACAGCAGTTGCTTAATATGGTATTTCTTTAAGCTTACCTACCTTCGTTGAGAGTAGCTTTTTAATAGTTATTTTTTATTACCTTAGTTGTATGACTTCAATGTTAATCTCGTCATCGCCATTCTCCAGCGTGTTTCTATCGAAGAGGGCTCGTTTCAGTCCTTCAGTAAAGGTCGTCACGAATTCTTTGTATTCCGTACTCTCCGGGTCTTGTAGCATGGACGTAAACTCGTCACTGTCGATTTTCAGTTCCCCTTCAACTGTTCTCGGTACTGTAAAGTGATAGTTTATCATTAGCAATGGACATAGGTAGATTAATTAATATTAATGTAATTAAATATTTCAGACCGTATTCTTGAAGTGAAAACTTCTTTAAGCGCGTAGTCCGGTGAAGCTGTTAAGACCTTCCTTGGTCAATAGGGTAGTCAGTTCAAAAAAAAATTCTTTAAGCGCGTTGAGCAGTATTTTAATTTCGCGTCATAATATGCTAGTAAGCGTGACCGGGCCGTATTACGCTTGCGCACCTTGCGTCAGACGAGCGACGCGTAGTATAGGGGCCCGTGTACATGTAATATTGATATTTTGCAGCTCATTATGCGTTTGATTGAATAAACTTTATAAAAATGTATATAATCATTGCTTCGAGTGCCAATAGATACGAAACCAATACTAATGTTAATAATTTCAATTAACTTATTCTTAAATTTAAATATTGTCATTCACACTATTATTAATTTAAAAATTCAAAAGAAAAAAGTTATTTCATTGTTTTGAGTTTTCACTTCTGTCGGCAGTCCTTATGCCTTTTTTTTAAATAATTCAGTATTTAAAGGTTCTTTGTTGATGTTAAGTGCCGATGGACCCAAGGTTATAAGATGATGAATCTATAGCTATGGCACTTAAGTATAAATGCTGGAACACACAGGTGCTTGGTGACAGTACGAGTAGTACAACTTGAGCGGGTTATCTAGTCAGGCGGGCATGAGAAGAAGCCCTATCACTGCTATGTTTTAATTAAGATAAATTAAGAGAAACATAAGACTTACTGTAGAGTACGAGCTAATATCGATCGACGCACTATGGAACAAGCCGAGCCATCTACTATTAAGTAACATGCTATCGCAAAGGTCCCAAATATTAATCTAGTTAAAGGTTAAATTACAATTTTAAAAGGGAATATCAAAATCAAAAAATACTTTATTCAATTTAGGAACTAAGAAGGCACTTACAAACGTCAAAACTACCACCGGTTCGGAAAACAACCCAGTCATCGAGAAGAACCGGCAAGAAACTCGATCTGGTTTATCTTTTTAACATATATATGTATACAATAATTAGTACATATACGTTACACGTCGATATCGTTTTTAGTGGATTCACAGACGCTGAAACTATAACTGGTTTTAGCATGAATGGGTCGGCGCGCTCGGGGTAGTACCATCCTCTCACAGAAAACCGACGTGAAGTAACAGTGCTTGCACTGTTGCGTTTCGTTCGGTCAGTGAGAGCGCTGGAGGCCCACCTCCCCTCCCCTCTCTTCTCTCCTCTCCCACAAACCTCCCCTAACCCATCCCTCCAAAGGGTGGCAACGCACTTGAGACTCTTCTGGTGGTGTTAGTGTCCATGGACGGTGGTGATCACTTAACATCAGGTGACCCACCTGTTCGTTTGCCACCTATGACATAAAAAAAGAAAAAGATGAGAATTCCAGACATCACCATCGTTCACATATTGATTCACTCTATAATAGCCTTTTGACACAAAAACCCGTTTGACATGGCGCTTAAACTCACAATCCAGCAAATCGATAATATCCTTTGGGACTTTGTTGTAAAACTTACCACTATTCCCTAAAACTGTTACTGGTTTTTTACTTAGTTTCAAACATGGAACAACCAGTTTGTCACCGTTTCTAGTATTTAGATATTGCCGGTTTTTTACGACATTCACCTTTTCAAGGTTCTTATGGACATACATTAAAATATCAAAAATGTATTAGAACGGTAGAGTTAAGATACCGAATTCCAGAAACTTGGTCTTTAACGATTAGCAAGGTCCCATATTGTATCAATTATTATGTTCAACATAAAATCAGGTAAGATTTCGTTTTGGTAACCTACAAATGGTTTAAAAGAAAGTTGATAACTAACCGTATAACGAGGAATCAGCAGAATCATCCGACATCAAAGAATGGTCTTGTCCGTCGTCACTCTGCGTTTCTGGTCCGTGTTCAGCATTGACTGGAATTTCGGTGGTGTGATCGTGCTGGTCGTTGTGATTGTGATCGTGGTCGTGATCATGTTCGTGGTCGTGCGCCTGTATAGGTCCGAGGCCGCCCAGTGCTCGCGCCGAACTGATAGACGTGTTGTATTGCTCCAGGGTCGTTGGTGAATTCGTGAACAGAATACCAGCTGAAATGCATAATAACAATGGAATGTAGTAGGTTTTCTGACAAGAAACAGTGAGGAGTCAATTATTATCAAAATTACTTTAATCAACTTATGCCCAGAAGGCGCTTATGAACGTCAAAGCTACCACCGGTTCTTTTTATAATTATTTTTTTATTTTAATGTAGCACAGCAAAGTGACTTCACTATGCCTGATGGTAAGCACAGTACAATCCAAATACAATGGCGACCACCGAGTTACACACTATTCATCGCCGGTCGCCGCTGTCATGCCTGCCTGCGAATAGCTGGATATGCATAGGCTGATCCCGAAACGCGACCCGCAGAAGCGAATTACTATGATGGGATTGTTCGCCATATACATGGTGGTTGCGACCCAGTCAGGATGTAAAACCCTACCACCTCGGCAAAAACCCAGTCATCGAGAAGAACCGGCAGGAAACACGATCTGGTTTATATTTTCATGATATATATTTTTGTAAAATATTCGTTTTTCCAATTGTTATGCTATAAATTTGAGTTAACGAAATACTTTCTGATTGTGTTTGTATCCATCATTTTCAAATATGTACCTATTTGACTTTTTATTTACTAAAAGTAATCAATTCTTGTGGATATATGTAATTCGTTTTTCCGAAACGGCTGTAAGTATTTTGATGAAATTTTCTATTTAGGTCATGTTTAACTATTAAAAGTTTATCGAGGTAGGTGTCATCTTTGATTTTTTTTTCGAAAAACACTCAGTATATCTCAGTCGGGCAATAGGATAATTACATATATCCTGGCTAATAAGAAAAAGTTTAGTACAGTTACTATTATATCTACTTGCGAGTACTTGCAAGTTCAGTATTTAAATAGTCCACCAATTAAAAAACAATTGCCTTAAGTCGAAAAAGAAACTGATATGTAAACGACAAGAATGTATTTCAATGTTATCACAATATTGCCGCTGTAATTAGGAAAACAACCTCACTCCTTTTATACTGAGAGCAACCGTCCGCAACTTTGTTTGTGTTAAATTATAACATAAAACTTAATAACAATAAAATACCAGCTACTCTCACGTAGTAGTGAGTAATAATAAAAATGACTCCGTAAAAATCTTTATGAAAAAATACGTACGTATGTCAAGCTTCAGGATGATCAAACAGTATCGGAGTATATTAACCTCTTTTATATATATGTAGGTATATACAAATATAGGTTTCTTTATAGATACTAGCAACTGACGACAAGTCTATCTGCGTTAAATCTATAAAAAACAAATCAATTGCCAAATGTATGTAAGCAAATCACTCGAAAAAGGCCGCACCTGTTTGGTTTTTTTGGTTGTTGCATTTGTAATTGCCACGACAAGGTTTGTTTGAAAACTGAAAAATTTGCATTCAAAGTCTCTATAGAAACAGGTTAGGGAGTGTGTGAGAAAAATATTTATAACATTGACATAACAACGTTCATTTATTCAATTGCTATTTCATTTTCTTACATGACTGTACTATAAAAGGAAGATTTGTTTTATTTTTTTTCTTTAGTACACTCGTGCAAACAAATACTTAAAATATAAATCACAATGTAAAGATAATATAAAATGGATACTGACTGGCTGCCAATACGATGACAGCTACTATGGCGGCCACTACGAGACCCAGCAATGTCCAGCAGAGTGGTCGCTTGCATCCCCCTTTTTCACCGCGCTTATCAGCAGTGACGTAAAGCTTCTCTCCTCTGTAAATAATCATTTTCATATTAAATAAACAAGAAGTAACTCCATTCATCTCGAACTAAGTTATTTCTCATTCTACGAGTAGCAGGAACGCAGAAAGCACGAATAATAAATATGAAACCTAGAAACCTAGTCTATAAAGACCAAGGTACTTAAGCTATATTCATAATGACACCAGTAATATATATTTTTTTAAATATTATAGGGGGCAAACGAACAGTCGGGTCACCTGATGGTAAGTGATCACCGCCGTCCATAGACACTAGCAACACCAGGAGAGTCGCCAGTGCGTTACCGGCCTGTGTTTGGGGGGAATGGGAAGGGAAGAAGGGGCAGGGAGGTGGGTATCCGGCGCTCTCACTGACCGAACGAAAGGCAACAGTGCAAGCACTGTTATTTCACATTATTTCAGAGGGTGGTACTACCCCGGACGAGCCGGCCCATTCATGCTGACACCAGTAATAGCTTCAGCGTCGCTCTACCACCTACAATAATATATTTTATGAGAACAATTACTCATCAGTGTGGCGTATTTTATGAACATCTGTAAAGGGCATCACATACATACAAGAACGATATAAGTATATATATGTCTATAATTTTAATATTATTACGTAGATAAAATATATGTGCTATTTTAATACTACCTACTTTTCATTTCTTTTAAGCTCATTTTAATTAGAGTTCTATACTAAGTCATAACCTTGTACAGCGCTAAATAATATTCAATTCATTGTTTGTTTTATTGTTTACAAAGATTAGAAATTCATATAAATTTAGCAATTAAAATGTCTCATATACATTTTGTACGGTCATTATTTAGCATTTCTCATTCATTTTTATACATATAAATCAAATATTTCCTCGTTTAAATAACAGTTCTATAAGTATATTCTAATCCACGTAATTCATTTTACATATTTACTACAAGTGATGTGATTTTCTTAACATTTTACCTACGAACATTAAAAATATAAATTTTAGCGTACAATACGTTAATAAAGCTAGAAAATAATATATACCTCTAAAACATTTGAATAATTCTTTAAATAATTATACAACTCGTTATCAAAATTTTAGTCAAGTATAAGGTAGTTTTATTTCAACAGAATTTACGTTTGTAATTTTTTTATGTTTGAAAATTTATAAAATATACGTACACTTCGACATCAGAATTTTTGTCGTCGACTTCTAAAAGATGTTGTTCTTCATCAGGCTTCATAATTTTTGTAAAATAATAATTTTAATTTACTTGCGACACTAATTCTCACTTGAAGACGTACCGAGACTGACTTGAGACCAACCGAGAGGTGTGGCTTGCGTTACATTTCATTTTAGAGGTACCCACAATATTTGACATTTTTGTATTACATACTCTTTTTACTGATTGCCAGTTCGAATATACTTGGGAGTAGAGTTATTTGTTGAAATAATATTTTTTAACAGCGTGTTTATTTCTCGTATTAAGGAATTAAGAGCCTAATAAATATAAGAAATTATAATTTAGTTTAGCGGTTACATTATGTATAGGTGTTTTCTAGAGAATGTATATTATTTGTAGTAATATATTTAGGGCTTATTGCAAAATATACAATGATCAATTTGTATAATAATGAACTCGAATTATTACTATAAAGGTATTGCATGTTTTATTTAAAATGCAGACTGTTATTCCACCAGCGTTTATTTTTTTTATGTAAATGCACATAGCTGTGTTTACAAATGCAATGTTCATGCACCTATGTAAATATTAGATTATGTTAAGTTGTTCGTAAATTCCTTCCGATACTTAAACAATTCATATTCGTTAAATTTTATAAGAATTTCTTGCTCTTTCGTATTTTATATTACTGTAAAAGTATATTTTGCTTCTTCGTATTACTCGATAAAACAGTCATTGTTAATATTAGGGTTGTTCAATAATTACGTAAGCTCAAAATGGGGGCAAAACTCTGCTAATCTTTATATATGTAATTTTTCTGTTCGTGTGTACTGACTGAACTCCTTCTAAACGGTTGGACAGATTTTCATGAAATTTTTTGTGTGTGTTTAGGTTGGTTCAAGAATGGTTTAGATTGACTATTTGACACGTTAGGTGGCTCTGCGGTTGATTTTTAGGATTTTTTTATTACCAAGGCAGGACAACGTGTGGCGGGTCCGCTAGTATATTACTAAATCTCATTTTAAGTGAGGTCAATTAAGCCAGGTTAATTAAGAATATACACATTAATATTTAATACAGCTATGATATTATATTAAATACTAGCCGGCCCGGCGGACGTTGTCCCTCCCTAATAATAAAAAAAACCTTGACAAATTAAATACCTAAACCTTCCTCATCGATCACTTTATCTGGTGGTGAAAACTGCATGATAATCAGTTCAGTAGTTTTAGAGTTTATAGCGGACAGACAGACAGACAGACAGACACGCAGAGGACTTTGTTTTATAATATGTAATGATTGTATATGCCCGCAATTTTTATAGAAGACATTAACATACAAATAAATGTACTTATTTGCAAACTGTAGAGTAAATCTGACGTGAGGGACATGGAGGTGTCATCTGTTACCAATTATGAATATAAAGAAGGGGTGGGATTGTGTCCAGATTAGAAAGCTCTGACGTAGTTAATGTATGTACATCCTTTTGTTGTGTAACTAATACCTTCACAATCAAAGACTTTTTTTTTTCGAACTAACTACGCTATTGACCAAGCAAGGTCTTAACAGCTTCACCGGACTACTACGGCGAGCGCTTAAGGCACTCAGCCGATTTTATTTTGACAACTAGCTCAAGGGTGTGCGGCATACATCGGCTTTGGCTGTTGCCTGAGACATATAATTCGCGACCTATCTGAGTTAACCTAAGCTAAGCTAACTATTCGTACATATATGAGTTGTTGAAACATATATGTGTACCAAGTATATATACCTCAACAACTCTTATATATATTTCGTATCGGATAATAAAATTAAAGCAATTTAAGTAATTACTATAAGTAACTTAATAACTTAGAATGGACAATACAAATAAAAAAACATAATTTTGAGGTGACGGAGATCCTTGACGAAATTTAAAATCCCAATAACAATATACTAAGTATTCAAGTAAATACAATGTTTTTGGAGCATTGACCTCGATGTACTGTTGTTAATATGACATTAGTCTGGCGTAATGCTGCTGCAACAATTACTGAACTTCATGTAAAAGTTTGGCTTTTTTGATCCTTGGGTTTTATAACCTATTTACTATCTCGTCATGAAGCTACTGAGGTACGTAAAAATGACAATTTAGCTATGCATAGATATTTATTATTCCTTTAATAATTCCGCGCTGATTTCGACTAGAAGTTTCACTTATTTTAATTCATATATTAGCGTACTATAACAAATTTTAAAGAGTAGGAATTAAATGAGCGAAATATACGTAATTTTCGAGGCATAGTAAAATATATGTCGGTAGGAGCCTTATAGATGCATAGACGGGTTATAGAATATTCGAGACATGTCAGTTATTATAAAATCCGTCAGTGTAATAAAGGTCTGTGCGACTAGCGAGGCGAGTGTGACCAGCGTGTTGCAGCGCGGCGGTCGATGCCCTGCCCTTTGTTCGTGTGCTTGTTTGTACACACATCCCAGTGTTACCAGTCGTTAAAATTAAATAAAGTATAAAACCATATTTAAATAATTAATAGTGTTAAATACGACCCCGTGGATGGATCTAGTAATTTCTACTGAAATTTATAAACGTATGTTAATATAGAAAATAAATAATAACGAAGAACAAGCGTTTTGAGTAGATAGAAATACTCCTTAGTGAGTTATAATAACTGAGCCGCCATCTTGTTAGAGCATTATTTGAATTTTGAAGTTACGAAGTATATTCAATTACCATTGACAGACTTGTGTATAAACAATACTTGAATTATAATATAAAGCTTTTATTTTCTGCCATTTAAGGATAATAAACCATATTCTCTATTTTATGGGATAATAAAGAATAGAAATATTTCTCTATCAAATATAAATAAATTTGGTAGGTGGTAGACCCACGCTGATGCTACTACTGGTTTCAGCATGATTGGGTCGGCTCGCTGGGTTAGTACCAGCCTCTTACAGAAACTCGACGTGAAGTAACAGTGCTTGCATTGCTGCGTTTCGTTCGGTCAGTGAGAACGACGGAGGCCCACCTCCCTTTCCTTCTCCCCTCCCCTGCCCCTTCCCTTCCCCTCCCCCAACGCACTCGCAACTCCTTTGGTGTTGCAAGTGTCTATGGGCGGTGGTGATCACTTAACATCAGGTGACCCTTTTGTTCGTTTGCCTTCGATGATATAAAAAGAAATACATTACATATGATTTTGCACAGTATCATTGGACATGATACAAAATAAAAAAATATAGATTTACTACAAAATGTTTACTAATGAGATTGGCAACATATTTTTCCCTCGCGGTTGAACAATTGGTTTTGTTATGGTCCCTTACTCCCTAGGTGTGCGACAAGACGTGAGTCGTAAGTTTAGGATCGCCGTTGGTGGTATTCTGTCACTTGCATGCTAAATGGACGTATCGAGATCTTTTACACTGTTTAATAATTAGTAGATTTTTTAGCAATCTCAATACAATCACAAGAACAGTCGTTATTATTAACGATACTTATTTTGTAAAGCAGTCTATATCACTTGTTATATGATGTACGTTGAATAGCGTCTTCGACTTTATGTTATTTACATTTAACATACGATTATGTATGAAATGGAAAAGGTATCATAAATTCTGATTAAAAGACTAAGAAAACAACAGTTTTCGACAATGGAAAAATCACTTAGAACTTAGTTACTTAGACTGAATTAAGAGAGTGCAAATCATGTTCTGCAATGAAAATGAGAAAATCAAATGTTATAAATTTAAATAAGTAGCATAATGCATCACTATTGTATGAAAATATGATCGCATCGACTTCTGTAGTTTTCTGGTGTTATTTACTGGTATAAAACTTTTAGCTCGACGTAAGTATGTATCTATGCTTAAATTATATTGTAAAGAATTTTTGGGGCACATAAATATGTTAATCGCATGACTTGATCTGTGATCTCGGGCACGAGTCATGTGGTAATGACAATAACTTCTATTTAAATCATGTGTGGCTTAAATGCCACGCTGTCATTTAACTTACGCAAGTCTTTTATACAAACGGTGCGACAATGATACGGCGTATTAAGATTTTATTATAAACCTGCTTTGCCTATAATATCATAGGGTTATTAGATTTATATAATAGTTACTTAATAATGATTAGCGAGTTGTTAAGAGTTAAGCGGTTTGGTTTATTAAAGTCACGGCGGCGGTGTGGCGGCGCGCTTTTGTAAAATATATGCACGGTTTCGTAATGGCCCATGCTTTGGTATCTTATGCAGGTCGCGACGCGGCGCGTTGTGCTGATTACAACTGTCAATCGGTCTTCGTTTCTCAGGCTAATTTAGCTGTCTAGATGTTCTTTGAGACACCTTAAAACCTGTTTTGGTTACAGTTTTTACCAAACGAACTTAAGCTATTGTGATCTACAAAAATAGGACTGGGTTGCCAATAACTAAAAAGAAAGAAATCTACAAAAATATTCTATACACGTTATCTATATTCACTGTGTTCTTAATTACAAAGTATTTTTAATGTTTGTTGCAAAAACTGTAAAAGGATATATAAATAAGACAATAACTGCCTTTACACTCTAATAGAAGAGCACCGGGAAGCATAACTTGAATTCTGATTTTAAATGAGTCTGGCCTAATATCTTTGTATCATGAAGAAGTCGAAAGGTAATACAAGAATGAATATTGTCTACTTCACCATCCCTTAGTGTCATTAGGTTTTTATCTTTGTTCCGTCGTCATTTAGGCTTTTCCGATACACCCCAGTCTCGGCCTGTGAGGTCTGTTTCATATTCACATTAGTACGTATGTTCTCCCGTCGGATTTTGTCACCGCCGCCGTTCTCACATACGTGCAACGAATCATTTACCATTTGAGTGGGAACCAAATAACTGTTCCACTATTGATTTCGTATGTAGATGTATAATGGTGGTAGAGCTACGCTGAAACTATTATTGGTTTCAGCATGAATGGGTCGGCTCGCCCGGGGTAGTACCACCCTCTCATAGAAAACCAACGTGAAGTAACAGTGCTTGCATTGTTGCGTTTCGTTCGGTCAGTGAGAGCGCCGGAGACCCACCTCCCTTCC
Organism: Antheraea pernyi; assembly: GCA_015888305.1. NCBI lineage: Eukaryota > Metazoa > Arthropoda > Insecta > Lepidoptera > Saturniidae > Antheraea > Antheraea pernyi. The sequence goes on from MU158711.1 coordinate 632,089, forward strand.
CCTCTCCTCTCCCTTTCCCTCCCCTAACCCTTCCCTACAAAAGATGGCAACGCACTTGCGACTCCTCTGGTGTTGTTAGTGTCCATGGACGGTGGTGATCACTTAACAGCAGGTGACCCACATGTTCGTTTGCCACCTATGACATAAAAAAAAAAAAAATTTTTTACTGTTTATTATAATCTTAGTTTGTCGACCGTTGGTCGAAATTCGAATATAGTTTAATTTTTTCAATTTGGACTTTACTGAGGTTCTTTTGTCAGAGAGTGTAATTGTACAATTATTGCATATAATTATTTTGAACTTTATTCTATTATGTCACATGTGAGCGTGCACAAATATTCCGCTGTACATTAATTTTCAATTGTTTTTTTTTTCCGAACTGACTATGCTATTGACCTGGCAAGGTCTTTACAGCTTCAACGGACTACGGATTTTCAATTGATTTTGATTGAAATAAATTTTGTGATAATCTGTACTCAGCGTTATTGTTCGACCACAGACTAATAAGTGTTTGAAATTCAGTTTGAACATAGACAATTCTTCATTTTATTTTGTTCGCGGTTTCGCTACCGCTTAATGTAGATTTGAGTTATACCTCAGGAGCAGCATTTTTCTTCTGGATAAAAGGAAAATGGGAGCAATATTTATTCTATATTGAATTAATAGATGAACAAAAATCTTCGTACCTTCCTACGGAAAAGCATGAGACATAACATAGTTAATGTATATATGAAAGAGTAGTGCAGAAATATACAATTTACTGTTACAGATAGATACATATGCTGCACTAGGAATAAAACCGTCACAACATATCGTGCGTTTGAGGTCTTGTTTAATGTTTGAATATGCATATATGCAAATATTTCACTTAGATAAAAATAACACGAATAGGGATAAAAACAAACAGATAAATATTTTCATATAATTTTAAAGGTATCTTTGTTTTTATTATGGTTTAAATGTAAATCAATTAAAATACGTCAACAAAACACGACTGTGGCGACATGTTTCGACCACAATGTCGATTATGCGTCACAGCGCGTGCTCTTTTCTGATTGTTATGAATTTCTTTCAGTCCGCGACACATTCGCTTTGTTCTCTGGAGTTGAAATGTGTAACGGCGTCTTAAAAATTCAACAGTTCTAGTTATTCTTTCGTTTACTTGCTTTGCTACGTTGTTGAAACACTTTTGTTGTATTTAAAACAAAGCGTGCTTCACAGTTGTGTAATGTGATACTTCTTTAGAACTATTTAAAAATCAAGGGGCTTGAATAAAATCTTATACGGGGATTTATTTCTTTCTTTACCAAAGAGCAGTAAAGATACACACGGTTTATAAGATTGTAAATAGTTACCGTAGTGTATAGACAACTGCAACATTAGGGGCATTATTGTTATGTTGTCAACATTGAAAAACGTGTTGCAATCCCTTTTCGAGGAGCCCAATGTCATAGCTCTGTGTAAAAACCGTCCTGGGTAATCTAAACCATAATGCCAGTTTAATGAAGGTTCCAGAGAATAATTACGGTTATCACCCTCTTAAACATAATTATGAAGTATTGGTGATAAATATCTACATATAGGTATATAAAATTTATATTGGAAGGTTTGGCATAGACAATTTTTACACAATTTGATTGAGACCTTGAGACTTGGCGCACCAATTTTATGGGGAACGATTTTATGCAATCGTTTTACTATAATTTGCCAGTAGGAGGCGTTTCGGTACGTTAACTTCTGTATTCTTGAACTGATCGTCAATAAGTTTAATATGCGTACATTTTCGAACAGGAAGAAATCCATTTTGCAATATCTACCAATTATTGCAAGTCATAATAACAATTAATATAAAAAAACGGAGCGCGTTCACAGTTACTAGTATTATTAAGTAAATAATTAATTTTTAATGTCACCGGTGTGATCACAGTGCGGTTATGGTTGTCACGAAACTTTATTTCTATTGAATTATATTAAAACGCTCGAACACTCGTCAAGCGAGGTGTGTGGTGTTAGTCATTTTTTTATTCTTTTTTTTTAAACGTTTTTCCTCAGAATTTCGTAATTTAAAAACCAGTTTGGAAAATTCTTTATTTTTTATTAGAAAGGGGATATTTTTAAGAGGGTCACGTCTTAATGCCATTAGCAGTGGACCTTGCATTTCGAAGATACACTAGGTAACTCCTCAGAATCGAATAGGAAAAGTACGGTGTGCCCAGGCGGTCACCCATCCAAGTACTCTTAACTCCGTTGATTGGACGCTTCGATTAACAATAACTAGATAAAGGGTCGGCGCAAAAATACGTCTCGGTAAATAAGAGCTCACTTGAAATGTGTGCCCTTATTTTGTTTAGTTTGTTTGAAACACAGCCAATGTAAGCCCGTTTCACATGCCGCAGTGTATTCAAAAGATGCAAAAATAATACCCGAAAAAGCAATTTAACGGCCGGAGTATCTTACTTTCGCTAAATACATGTTGAATAAGTTATATTATAAGGTTTAAACTGACAAATAATATCAAATTTTGAACAAAATTACCGATTTTAAACCTATGATACAAATGTTTGGCCTCACAAACACGCACAATAACGGGAAAACGTACTTTATTCATTACGCGTTAAGGTTGAATTCACACTAAATGTTGTTTATGTTGTCTTTTCATTTGTGAGGGGAGTAATTTATTCGTTTTATCGCTCGTTTTATCGTAAGTATTAGATAATATTTTGAACATTTGTGACTTTATTACTAGGTGTTATGGTTGTAATTAGGTTGAACTTAAAACTGTTTTAAAACTTTTTACTTCCTTTCTTAGTAAACAAATAGCTACACATAAGTATATATTTACGCGGACAGTTTTTAGCATCGATTTTGTATGTGACCCTTTATCTAGTTATTGTTGATCGAAAATCAGACGAGAACCGGTGTTTTCAATACTCTACCCGACAGTGTTTATCGCGACCACGTTTCGTCAAACAAAAAGGTTGTCGATCATAATTTCAAATCCCTCGCACAAGAAGTTTCACTTCAAAAGCTTTCAAGTGACAACCCTACAAACAAATAATACGTTGCATAATAATATGGATAAAGGCGTCGCGTCGTGATGTGAACTTCCTTATAATTTCCGGCCATTCAATTACATAATTGAACCTGTGCATTTGGACGTGGGACAAGCACGCCGTTTCGTCTTCCATTGTTAACGGTGAAAGTGCGATTTTTTTCCTATTAATCCTCGTCGACAGCATGAAATTGACATTGTACTGAAGATTAAGCAATTATACAGTGTATGCTTAAATTCTTTAATTTAACTATGCTATTTAGTTTTTATTGTAAATTTAACCGTAGAAATATTTGTTGTATTGATTGATTGATTGTAATATTAGTAGAATCGGTTACAATCATTTCTGAAGGTAACTGTTTTTTTTTTATTATGACACGTTCTACTTACATTAAAATAATCTTAAGTAGTGTTGTTTGTTTCACGAAAACATTACAAATATTTGGAATGATTAATGAGCATATTTTTGGTTTTTGTTTTTTTAACTGAAATTCTTGCAGCAATAGCTAAAAATTGGGCTTCAAAACACCATTTTCAGATTATCTACTGATCATAAACAAGCCTTAAAAACCCTTAAAAACTACCATCGGTTCGGAAAACAACCCAGTCATCAAGAAGAACCGGCAAGAAACTCGATCTGGTTTATCTTTTTAACATACGTAATATGTATTTACACGACACAATCTTTTTTATTAGATGAAATATTGTATTAACTAGTTATACTATTATAAACAGCCATCCTAACTAATATTATAAGTACGAATATACGTTTGTTTGTTACGTCTTTACGCCGTAACTACTCAATCAATCAACATGAGAGTTTGCATACATGTTGTCAGAGGAACAGAAAAATAGAGGGTACTTTTCATCCAGAAAAAGAACAATTCCCGAGGGATAGGTCGAATTTATATCAAAGCGCGCGAAGTCGCGAGCAAAAGTTAGTGATATATACATGATTACTCTGTATTGCGATCTTTTTTTTACGTTGAGGAAAATTCTGTATAGGATACTTAGAGACCCAGAAGGCTTGAGTGGTGTCGACTGCCTCATAGCATCGGAGCGGTGTCCAAAGGTGACTAAAAAACTCCACAATGAACTGTACGCCGCCGCTATACTGCGACCTAATTTAACTGACTGTCAACTTCGTCGTAAACATTCCAGTTCATGGGCTCTTCTGGAATTATCTGTTCCTAATTAACAGACTCATTACAACCTACGTTCCGGATAATAAGACATGACATCATTTACGATAATTACTACACATTCTCCTACTCCGAATAATACATTTAGGTAAATAAGTGAATGTAAAGGAAATGTGCCTTCCCTCTTATTTGTAGAAAAATTGTTTATGCATATAAAAACATCATTGTTGTTATTTACCTGAAGCTTGAGTATAGATGCTACGGTATTTGAATTTGCTATTTTGAAGCTGTAACTTATCTATGTTTATTATCATTTTATTTTAGCAATATAATGAAATAGAATTTACCTTTTTTTGTGGAAGCGAAAAATATATGCAAATGCATACTGTACTGTTTAGTTACTCCGTATCGTAAAACACTCGCTGCTTGTAGACAGGGTTTGTGTCTCACTACAAATTTCCTACTGAAGGAAGTGTTCTCGCACGAATTAAAAATCTACCACCAATTAAAATGTAAAATCACGAAGTATAATGATGCTTTTCTTATTGTTTCAAAAGGACAGCTTCTGCACTAAGACTGGCAAAAACATACACTCAGATTCGGTAAAATCATAAGTGAATAACATAAATAAATGTCCCATATGAAATTTAAACAGTTAAAATCAAGCGCCAATCGCCAATGATAAATCAAAATACGGTTTACAATGCCTCTGATGCATGGTGGGTAATAAAAATCACATAAATACGGTATAAAAAATTCGGTTTCATTAGAATTTACATATGTAGAATTCCGCTTATTTAAAGTATATCTTACCTTCTACCTTTTTTTTTAACATGTAGAAAAATCCTCATGGACTGCCAGGCTCCCAAGGGAGAGCCTGCGCTTGAACCGACTCACCACCTACGTGCTAAGCATGCAGGTTATGGCGCCTTTCGGCGAGTCTAACCGGCTAAAACTCCACGACAACCTACGCCGCACCATGGGGGGGTCTCGGGGTTGCGTAAGCCGCACCCGGCTAACCTTACCTTCTACCTAAGCCTACCTAAATTATTGCAAACGAGCCAGAGTTTTTGATAAAGAAAAACTCTTTGAAAGCTTAATACTTAAGAGCCAGTCACGTTATCGTGTTTATCATTTTGAACCTTATCACCTTTAACATCAGGTGAGATTGTGGTTAAACTCTAAAAACTATAAAGTATATATAAAAATTGAAACCTACCTATTGGTTAAATGAATATTTATAAAACTTTCATGTTGAAATATTTAAAACAATTACAACTTGCCCTTTTCTTTTACCAAAGTTTCTGGTCTGATTAGACACAGAATACGGTACAATGGGACTTATATATTCGATTGAATAACAGTCCTTAATAATTAAAAAGTTTGTTTTCAATTTTGTTTATTTATTTTCAAGTCTTTGTTAAAAACATAACTTTATAACTCTGTATGATTTTTATCTTGTTACGCCTAAGAAGTATAACTTCTAACGCGTGTACGTAAGTACACGCACACTTATTTATACTTAAAGAATTATGTGAAAAGTTCTTAGTTATCGTTAGAAGTAGTAGGTGGCGCTGTTGTAGAGATCTTGAAATATGTTTTTCGGTTTTTTTTTCCCACTTATACAATAACCTTAATTACAACTACGTCTTTTCACTTAATTTTTGTTACTTCCCATCACTGCATAATGCTTTATTCTATTAATCAAGCAGTGTTGAATAAAAAGCACCATTAGCCCATTGCTCTTTGATATTTATAATATTAAATAGAATTCGATGGATTCGAATGATTTCCATGGTTTTTGTGAGATAATTTGACAGCAAAGCCATGATGATTAAATCAACTAAGTAACATAAGCGACATATTTGACAGGTGCTTGCGACACACCAATGTGTGCCAACAAGTATCAACACGGTGGTTGAGAGCCGCTCGTTTAAGACGGTAACACATAAATCTAGAAAGGAAATTGGCTTCCAAGTTCACCTTCTGAAACACACCTATAAGTGCTTGGTGATAGGTTTTCAACTCGAGGATGGTAGCTAACGAGGCGGGTTTAGAAAGGGCACTAAAAGATCATTAAAGTAACTCGTATATTTTTCTAAATAATTGTGTACGTGTAAATATTAAAAGAAACAGAGAGCTAACTTTTTTGAAGCTAGTAAAATCATTTGAATAACCTCACACTAGACATATATACTTGAACTGTGTGCGAGTGAATATGGTAGCAGAAGCTTGTATATTAAAAAAATAAGCACGAAACATGAAAAACGGTCCAATTACTTAACTACGGCAATTTCACAAAGTGAGCGTGTTACATTTTAAATTGTTAATTATAGATCGTATAACCTTGTTTTTTTTCTTCAAACCAGTATATTACGAAGCCTTGTGTAGGATTGGGGAATGTTCGCTAGAATTAGGTCTATATTTCGTATCGGATACGGTAAAAAGTACACAGTTAATTCAGCCTTATTATGGATTAATAAGTTGTTTTTATCGAATAGTCTACTATGCACCGCATTTTAATTAATTTTTTTTTTTACAAAAATACTTGGTTTGAGTGACAAAATGCAACATCTTTTAATTGATCATGCATCATGAAAACAAACAGACCTAGGAGCCTTATTCATAAATGAGGTTTTATTCCGCCTATTTTCATATGATTTGTCATTAGCTGAACCTCATTTATGAAACTCTGATTAATAGTCTGTCAGTCTGGTTATAGCTAGCTTATAGGTAAATGTTTCTATTCAATGGTTTCAATCAATAAACAACAAACATGGTAATGTTTAATTGATATTTAATGTAACGTAGGCCCTAATTAATAACAAAAGTGAAAACACATTACTCAAGTAACGAGAAGGATGTGATATCGCGCATTACTGGATTTCCTCCGAACGGTTTCCTTTCAATTTATGCGTAACCGAAAAAGTAATTGTTGTTTGCATTACAGCTCTTAAGTCAGTTTCTATATAATTTCAAAATTAATTAAACACTAGTATTTACTGTTTAAATGGTCTAATATCATAGCTTAGTTTGATTGTATCAATACATTTAGGCCATTGCAAAATATCTAATTTATCGATTGTTTGTTTTCGATAAATAATTAGTTCGAAAAAAATTCCGATCAAAAGTGCTTGGAAGTTAATTATACTATGTTATTATTAATAAACATTCACACAAACAAACAAACCTTTGCCAATCAAATATTATAGTTGCAATTTAGTAGTGGCAAAATATTGTGAAAAATGACGTCAAATCTGTAATGCAAATGGTTGTCAAATTGATAGCTAAAGTTATAAACCAACAATTTCAGTCCAATTGCTACCAAATTGGAGATAACGATTATTACCGTTAGGTTTCATAGCAAATATATGCACCTGTATTTTGTTACTAAGTTGTTTTTTTATGTCATAGCAGGCAAACGAACATGTGGGTCAACTGAGGTTAAGTGATCACCATCGAGAAAGTGCATTGCCAGCCTGTGTTTGGGGGAAAGGGAGGAAGGGGAGACGAGAAGGGCGGGGAGGGAAAGGGAGGTGGGCCTCCAGCGCTCTCACTGACAGCAAGCAGTGTTACTTCACGTCGGTTTTCTATGAGAGGGTGATTCTACCCCGGCCGAGCCGATACATGCTGAAACCAGTAATAGCTTCAGCGTGGCTCTACCACCTACCAAAAACTTAGAAAACTGTTAAAACTTTGAAAATATTTGAGCAATAAGTACATTTTTCAGGTTTTCTATTATTATTTGCTAGTGATTATATATAGATTTATTATTAAAAAAGAGTTTGCTTTCAAACTTTTGTTATCAATTTGATATCCACCTACAACAGCAAATTCTTGTAAATTATTTGTATACTTCGCGTTCAATTGGTAGCAAGTTATGGAATTCTAAATTTTACAGTCAGATGGAATGAAATCTTTGGCAAATAATTGTTGCACATTATAAAAAATAAAATAATATCAGAAAAATATTCAAATTTATGGACGACATACTTAACAAACGGTAATAAAATTTCGTTAACTATAATACTTGATTATCCTTTTACAGTCATGTCTGGATTTAACAAGATAACAAAAAATTAAGATAGCCTAAACTTTACGGCAGTTTTTTATCGTCTTTTAACTCGTAAGTCATTGAGATATATAAAGCTAAACCCAATAAGTCCATACAGCCACCACGCTTTATTGTTAGGTATTAATTTGCAATACGGAGTCGACGTACAAGAATGCGATGTCCATAAAACAGGCGGTGGAATTTTAAATAAGCTCCAACGTTTCAAGGCCAACCATAACATGCGGGATCGGGTACGGACGTGTGTTTGTCGGTTTTTTTATTGTTTTATTTTTACGTTTAATTGCGATACCAAATTTGTAATAAATCAGCACCGAGGGTGATCAAAAAGGATAATTAGAAGATGTAAGCAACGTTTTATTATTATTTATTTTACATGTTATTTATTGTATCGATTGAATTGTTTTTAGGGTGCTTATCACGATTATTATAAAAAATTATAATTACAGTTAATTTCATGATTTTGTACAAATATGTATAGCAAAATCATTAATGTTTAAAACAATTTGTAATACACTAGCTTTAGCTCGCAGTTTCGCTCACGCAAATATAGATTTAATATATCTGTCGGATTTATTATTTTTGTGGATGAAAAGTCATCGTATGTTCTTTTTTTTACCTCTGATAACGTCTATGCAAAGTTTGATTACGATCGGTTTAGTATTTCAGGTATGAAAGCGTAACAAGCTAACAAACACTCTTTAGCGTATATGATATTAATAAAGATTAATAATTTCCCGTGACTTTACCCGCCTCATTTCACAATATAAAACCGAATAATAATAAAATATAGCCTAATACAATATATTGACGAGGCATAGTAGAATTGAAGTATGAAAGTTTTTCCATCACAATTCTTGGATTCCGTGATGATTGGTTAAAAACGGTGTTGGAGTTTTTATCAGGAATTAATTATCATACATTTTTTAGGGTTGGCAACGCGCCTGTGACACCTCTAATGTTGCAAGCGTCCATAGGCTGCGGTGACTGCTTAATATCAGGCGGCCCTCATGCTTGTTTGCCACCATCGTGGTATAAAAAAATCAGATAGTATTTTTCCTCAATCTAATGTCTGATGACATAGTTTAAGAAGTTAAAAAGGCGCCCAGTGGTCGACATTCGTCCATAGTTCATTGATTTTTTAAAGTTTGAACTTTATTAGGGTTCTTTTGTCAACTTGCTTCTATAATCAAAGGTTTTTATCATGGTTACTCAGTTATTATAATAATAGTTATATGTTATAATATCATTGTTGAATGTAGAATTAAAAGGGTAATTGGAACGTAAGAGTAAAATAATACATAGCAACCTCCTTCACAACCTTTTTTGAAGTCCTTTATTGACAGATGGCAAAATGTCTTTTTTATTTACATGTGTGTATATGTTGTGTAAAACTGAAGCATTAGTGCGAGTAATGCATATTTTAATTAATTTAATGTACTTCTAATGCATTTTATATAAAATAAATAGGTTTCTGCACTTCTCCTTCATATAAACTTTGACTATGACAAGTTTCACGTTCATCCGTTCGCCCAATTCCGTTAAAAAGGGATACAAAGTTTAGGCTTCACGTATTAATATATATGATGATAATAAGAATGTAAATCTAACGTGTCTGTACTTTTTAGATTTTTGTTTAAAAAAAATGTTGCAGGTGTCTCAGAATCTATACTAATATTATAAAGCTGGAGGGTTTGTTTGTTTGGTTGAACGCGCTAATTTCAGGTGCTACTGGTCTGATTTGAAAAAATCTTTCAGTGCTATATATAAGCACATTTATAAGCTATATATCATCATGCTAAGACTAATAGGAGTGAAGCACCAATGCAGAATGTTTCAAAATCAGGTTATTTTGCCTTTTGAGAGCTTCCGCTACGTGGTAGCGTCAGCGTAAAATAACTATTCCACGCGAACGAAGTCGCGATAACAAATAGTGATAGATATACGTTACCAAAAGTAAGAAAAAATATGTTTACCGTTCGATAAAGTATATATTAATGTATGTGTTATTACGATATACATGTATTATGCTAATGTTGGTAAATAAATCGATACAAAATATATAATTAAATAGTCAAAAATGTTTACTTGAAATTGTATAACTTCGTGGTTCAGTAAACACAGCGCTGTTGCATAACTTCGAGCGGCGACAAACCGCATTCTCTGAACACGATCAACCCACTTCCAATATTGAATACTGCGATTTGATATTCACGGTTTTATTTGAGAGAAACTATAGTTTGTAAATAATGAACGATTTGAAAACGATGTCACATACATAACAGTGGAAATTGTGTTTTACCGAACTCAGTTAAAGCTGTTTTGTAATTTTGCAACTGAGTTCTTTATCTTAATTTACAGATGTAAACAAAAAAGCCATGTCTGCAGTTTCTTTGAATTGATCATAGAAAGGCATGAACAGATTTTACAGAGCATTCTATAGTCTAAATGTCATTATAGATTTTCCATTGTGGCTAAGCAGTAAAGGTAAACAGTTTAACTCAAAATCGATTCAATAGTATACTTATGACAAAGTTACAATTAAATAATTAAAGGAGTTCAAAATTAATCTAGATAAAATACCATCCTATAAATCGCAGCTCCCATAAAAATATAAAATCCTTTTTAGGCGGAAGAAGTCACGGGTACCAGCTAGAAATAAGAAATAAAAGTAATTTTGTATGTGGTAGAGCCACGCTGAAGCTATTATTGGTTTCAGCATGAATGCGTCGGCTCGTCCGGGGTATTACCACCCTCTCAGAGAAAACCGACGTGAAAAGTAACAGTGCTTACACTGTTGTGTTTTGTGCGGTCAGTGAGAGTGCCTAATACCCACCGCACTAGCGACTCCCTACTAGTGTTTATGGACAGCGGTGATCACTTACCATCAGCTGACCCGCCTGTTCCTTTGCTCCCTATAATATATAAAGAAAACAATTCCAATTGGAAAGTGTGAGATATTTTTTTTTATATACAGAATTCATTATCTTCAAAGGTGTGTAACACGAAAACAAACAAATTTAATTAAGAACAACTACTTTAAAATTCTGATTAAATACTAATAAAACAATTTATTTCATTGATATTTAGATATGAAATAAGATCTAGACAGAAAGTTTCATATTCCATTACTAATACTTTATACTAAACCTTTTGGTATAAAGATATACGTACAATGGAGAAAACAAAACACTACTTATCTTTTATCATTATGAAAACGAAAGAGAAAACATAGCTATATAAAATAAACAAGAAAAACAAATAAAAAGTGAAATTTCACCATGGACAGGTTCAAATTGAACAGACACAGACTATAATCTAGAGGCCGTCACATAACCATTGTGAGTACGTGGCGATAACTTATTTAAACATTTGTATACAATTGTAACATTGAAGTTGAAACTTTTTAGGTAATGCACGCACTATAAGTTTTTCGACACGCGACAAAAAAGTCTGCGACATTTTATACGCGGCATGGGTATTAAAGACAGAATTCGTGCATATTATGCCATAATAATACATGAAAATAATCAGTTTGAAATAATTTTACAATAAGGGACTTTTATATCCTTATTCCTTTAATTAGATCTCGGAATAATAGAATTAAAAATGAATTTGGAAGGTACTTATATCATTTTCTTAATGATCGATTCAACAGCGGATACTTCTCCAAAATATTTATTTGATTTATCATGGAATATATAAATAATGTTTTCATGGAAAATAACGCTCGATATAATAATTGAAGAATTAATATAACGCTACTGTACAGGATTGTCTTGGTGTTAGCAGTCGAAGGTTACCCTAATAAGTTAAAGACAACAAAAAAACGACTGCCCCACAAATAAGTTTTAAATTATTACATACCTATTGATGCTATGATGATTTGCTGTTAATACATTTGAAAATTCTTTGTAAGAATTCTGTGGCGCGACACTATGTCGCAGCGCATTTTTATCGTCCAGCGAAAAACTTGTAGTGCGCGCCTATCCTTAAAGGGAACGTTGTTCTTTACCAAGAAGGTGAAATCAATGTGTGCGCTCATCCACGTTTTGTTCTGTGTATTTATTTTAAAGGCCTAGGTAATTGCTTTTTTGGTGTTCTGTAAATAGTAATAAAAAAGGTTTTTTTTTTATATTTTAAAACTAACGAAACTATAATCGTTATTTGCAGTCCTTTGAAGTCCCATGTTATTCAACTTTAATAAGTATTTTTAGTAACGTTTTCAGAAAATAATTCTTTTACAATTACCCACTAATCGTTTTTTTAATAATTTACACTTAAATATATTTTTTTTAAATATGTTACCTAAGTTTTCTTAGGATTTATATTACATTTTCTATTAGTTTAACTACTGCGTCGTTATTTCTAAATCACTAAGATCTGTTTACTTTTTCGACATGTGTTCTAAGTTATTCAGAAATAATAAAAACAAAGAAGAAAGATACAAAATAGTATTGTGAAAATTGTGCTGTAAAGTATTTACAAATGAACAGAGTCAACGAGACAAGAATATTGTTAGGTGTCATGGATTCAAAACGAATATCTATGAACTTAGACAAAGAATTTCTCGTGTGTCTATTGGAGTACATCTCACTCTACTGAACCAGAACCGAAACTTCGAAAGGAATCATGCGATTTGCTAATTTCACAGTCAGGCTAAAAACCTCAAGGACAGCTGTGTCGACTGTTTGGGAATCATTTTAAGACGTTATTGAAGCGGAAATGTGGGTCTGTGACTAATTACACAGATACGCTCGAAATCGTTTCGAATTCCTTATTCGTATTTCGTCTAACTTTTAAATATTTTTCGCGTTGTTTGTACGGCTTACGTTGCTCATTATTGTAGAATATAACGTTAGTACTGTGAAAGCTATATAAGAAACATTTCATATATCACTGGCCGAATCCCGTCCGCTTGGTTGGGCATTGAAAAAATGGCAAAGAATCTATCGAATCTCAAAAATATGTGGTCTAGAAGTATCTACGAAAAATTCCGCATCAAACAGTCATAGTCCTATGCTGATATGTTCAATAGTTTGGACGTGATTGAACTTGAAAGTAGCTCTATTTTCATCATATATATACATTTTTCGGTCTGTGAGAGCGCCGGAGACCCACCTCCCCTCCCCTCTCCTCTCCCTTTCCCCCTCCCTCCCCTAAGCCTTCCCCCCAAGGGTGACAACGCACTTGCGACTCCTCTGGTGTCGTTAGTGTCCATGGATGGTGGTGATCACTTAACATCAGGTGACCCACATGTTCGTTTGCCACCTATGACATAAAAAAAAAAATTTTGAAATACTTCTTAGATGGCCTAGGTGTGTTGTAGCGACATTCTGTAAGCTACGAAGGGACATTGCCTCGTTGAGCGTGCCTTTGCCTCTATAATGTTGCGACTTTTTTATTATGATAATGATGATTATCGTTTTTTCTTTTTACTGCTACACAATCTGCTCAACACTCAAAGCTGATATGCAAAGTCACAATTACACAGTAGCAAGAAGTTAGCAAATTCTTTTGTTTGGCTTACTGTAAAGATGTGAAATCAACCCTCTCTAGTACGACATTAGGTAATTCATCGAGCCGTGGAGAGGTATTACTGTGGCTGGAACAATAATTACTACCAATAGAACGTTAAGAAATAGCTCTCAAGAGCTCTCCTTGAAAGTGATAATTAGCCAGGCTGGCATTAAGAATATTCAACAGCTGTCCTATGATTTCAACAGGATATTTTCTTTTATCGAAGCCTCAGCCTCATTATTGTATTCGAACCTTCATCGATTGACACTGTGTTTGAATCTGCTACCATTATTACTCCTACTGAATCATGCACTGTTTAGTTTGATGTTTTTCTAACATCCAAGTCCAGTAAGTCATTTGCATGTCAATATGCCAAATGCTTTTTTGTCTGTTATCTAGCTGATACCCGTGACTTTATCTGCGTCATTTATTACCCTAATAATACCTACGCGTATATTAATAAACGTAAGCATTACTCCACTTGCCTCCTTCTCCACAGTAAGAAAACATATATCGCTGAACGCATTACTGAGCGCACAATCGGAGTCATCTGTCATTTTATTTATATACTAGCTTCTGCCCGCCACTTCGTTCGCGTGGAATAATTATTTGGGCTAACACTAACGCGCAGTGAATGCTCTCAAAAGGAAAATAAAACACCGATTTTGAACCATGGTGCTCCGCTCCTATTGGTTTTAGCGTGAAGATATATCTCTATAGCCTCCCTCGATGAATGAGCTATCTAACATTGCAAGAATTTCTTAAATCGGACCAGTAGTTCCTGATATTAGCGCGTTCAACCAAACAAACCCTCCAGATTTATAATAGTAGTATAGACGTATAGAAGATTTCCATCAATTGTATACCATCGTATTGGTTTAATATTTAGATAGTAAATGATTGCCAAGAACCTGTTTATATTCTGTTTGTACACGTATAATAATTAATAACAAATTGAATCACATACAGTCGGACAATAGGCCTTTGTTTGTTACATATTGCTGTCGATAATATCGAATGGAATCTACGTGCTAGGTCCAGCGATTCTTAAACATTTCACACATTACAATAAAACCGTTTATTTTATGAAACACTTCATTAAAATAGAGCGTAAATTTAAATTGTAAATACGACTTTTAAATTATATATGCAACTGTTATTTATCGGATATATTAAATCGATGATGGCTTAGTTGCTAGCGTGTTCGGACACCGCGTCAATGGACGTAGGTGCGAATCTTAGCAACTGAGTCGGAGCTTTCGCTGAAGGAAACATTATGATGAAATCATAGCATGATGGTAGGTAGGCCTTCTTCGAAATCCGCCTGGTTAGCTACAACCCTCAAATTGAAAATCTGTCGCGAAGCAATTGTTGCCGTGTTTCGGCAGCTGCTCTTAAGAGCCAGTCCTCTCTAGGTTTGTCGTGTTTACCATCTTAGACCATATCGCGTCATCATTTGACAGCAGATGAAATTGTGAGCAAACGCTAAAACCTATATGGTGTTATTACAATAAAGTTAAATACGTATTGAATACTTGCTTTGAAAAGGTTTCGAATTAAATGCACCGCGCTCGCCCGAGGCAAGTTCGCGTTATCCTTTTTCGCAAGTGTAACATTTTTTTTAACGTGGAGGAAAAATCCTCATGGACTGCCAGGCTCTCAGGGGAGAACCTGGACTGAGCCGACCACCACCTACGTGCTAATCACGCAGGGGCGGTGCCTTTCGGCGACTTTAACCGGCTATTTTATTATTATTTAATCGTATGGCTGAAATGGAATAATCCGTTCTATTTTATTATAAATGGAGATTTAATTCTCTCAGCCATTTTAGGGCGTCGTCAGTAAGAATGATTAGGTCATCTGGAGAACCATTATATTTTCTTAATGGGCATTGTTGTATGATGTGTGCTAAGGATTGGATATCCGCACCGCAGTCACAGCGTGGCGAGTCAATCCATCCACACTGGTATTTAAACTGTGCACACCGCCCGTGTCCAGTACGCAATCTGTTTAGTTTGCACCAGTCACCTCGGGGCAGATCGAAAGCCTTTAATTTAACACACGGGTCGATAGCGCATCTTGCTTGGCACAACTTTGACGCTTGCCAGGTTTTTCGCCATTCGCTCAGTATGCTGGATTCCCCATTAGCTATCTCCGCAGCAATATTGTAAGCTGGTCGTCGGGATTTTTGGAGGATATGTTATGGATATGTTACTCGCGTCCGCAGGAAGTTTACCTCTTATCCTCCTGCACGTGCTCTCTGGGTGGTGCTAAAGAGTAACAACTTTTGGCAGCTGCACTGTTCCACAAATCAATTTAACCGGCTAAAACTCCACGACAACCTACGCCGCACTCTAAGTGCAACCGCACTCGCAAGTCTAACCTAACGTAACCAAAGCGAGACAAACAAGCAAGATGGCGAACATTCAGCGACCGGGGTGCATTTAATTCGAAACCTTTTTAAAGCAAGTATTCAATACGTATTTAACTTTTTTATAATAACACCGATAGAGTATATTTAAAAAAAAGATAAAATCTGTAGTCAAGTAATCATTGAGTTACGTTAAATTCCGTTTAGGAATCACTGTACCAGGTAGTCAGAAAACGGAAGAATCATCACTTAGAGTGTGTACCGGTGGACAAACGGTATCTCAATAGATAAACATCTGTGCATACCGTTCGTTTTGATTGAAACAAAATGATCATTGTGATCTGAACTGGTTACTAGAGTTTAACATACTGTCGATAATACGGCTTAATATTCTATGATTATTGATTATTTTAACTGGAGTTATATTGAGAACAAATGTGGGTATTTAGGCAGGTAACTTTATTCAGCCTATAACGTAAAACTAAATTGTAAGATACTTTGCCAATAGGCAAATGGATTATTGGAGTGAAGATATTCAAAATACACGGATGTGTTGGAAAATGCGACTATTATTCAATACATTGAAAAGTATTTGATATTTTGTGAGGCAAATAAAATATTCGATGCTTTTTCTTTATATAAATTAAAATAATTGTTAATCATTCATACAGTCGTATGCGCATTTACTATCTCGATCCTATTAAATATTTTAACTTTTATGAGTGGAGGTCATACAAAAAAGTATTTTTTACTGTTCTGCTCTAGCCGTAGTTATAAATATTCCATGTTGAATAATATCGATGTGCTAAATAACGTCGATGTATTTATTTTTACATCGGACACTCCTAATATGTAGTCAGCTAATTTAATATTTCGTGATCCAAAAATGGTGTATTTTGTAGAACATCGATAATATATATATAATTTTTCTAACCCTATTGCTTTGTCAATTCCACAAACACTACAGATTCAATTGTGTTGTTCAAATGAAGAATTGGATAATTAGGCTACGAGTATGCTCTGGATTTTTTTTTGGTTGTGGTTTAATTCTTTTTACAGCTTGTAGTTATTTTAAAATGACCGTCTTATATGACACAGTTAATTTTTTTTTTTGCGTGGAGTGAGTCGTATTTAATATAAAACGATAGGCCTTGATGTAATATATAAAAGTACTAACCTCATATATTTTTTGTGTTCGTTTACGGGCACGAAGTATTCGTCGTAGGGGTTACTCGCGTTCATGTCTACTTCGACGTCCTTCTTTTGTTTCGCTGTACCGTTCTTCGGAGTCAAGTTTATCAATTCCAAGTTGACCGCCTCTAAAGTTTTAGTGTCTCCGTTCGGCTCCTTGCTGTGCCCGTTTTGTTGTGGCCCGTTCGAAGTGAAGGAATCGTTGTGATTTGGATCTGCTTCGTCGTGTTGGTACGCTCGGTTGTCGAAGGCGACCGGTGTTGACGGCGGCGATGGTGGACGATGCTGCGGCCGTATTGGCTCGCGGGGCGACGCCGATCTACTGTGGCTATCCATTACTTTCGGAGCGGACTGACATCTGTAATGAAATGAAATGCTTTATTTAACAAATGTACTATTTCCATAGAATATTTAGGATTCATCGCAGTTTATAAGTGAAGTGGATCCTTGCCTATCTTAGTAAAGACCTTTGTCCTTGAAAATAGCTTGAGTTATAAAGTTATCGAATTAATATTAAATGCTAAAGTTTATGCCCATGTATTACTGTAGAAATCAAGTTTCTAGATTAACGTAATAAAGGAATATGGACCTTAATATTAAAAGTTGCATTCAATGACCGATTATATTGATCGAAATAAGATTTTTGTTTTAAGTAAGGAATTAATTAGAAAATAGTGAATTTAAAAGACCGAGTGGAATTATTACGTGACAACTTTACGTTTCTTAATAGATGTCTTGGGTTTGAACAGACATTGATATATATATATATATATATATATATATAATATGATAATAGATAATATGTTCAACGATGAAGCGTCATTTTATTATTAATTCGGTTAATATTAATTATGTATATATTAGGATAAGACTACGATGGGACTGATATGTATGAATTGCATAAGTCTCTAAAATACAGACAAAAAGTTATATTTCGCTGTTAATTCATTTCATAATACTATTCGAGGGCCCGCATAATGTACGTTTATCATTTAAGTATGCGTTGTCACGCGTCAGCGACGCTAAGAATGTGAGGATAACAATAGTAGTGTAATTACAGTGGTACGGAACCCTTAGGCAACAAGTTTAACTCGCTACTTGGCCGGTTTTATTGAAATATGTACTTTGACATTGATTTTTGTAATTATCTGCAGCTATGTATATTCGATTCCAACCATGATTAATAGTATTTGAAACATTTAAATTTAATCACTGATGCTGGTAGCTTTGAGGTGTAAGTTGCAACCTTTGTTGTGTTATTATAATAACGGCACGCTATGGTGGCCGTTTTGAGACATACATTAGTGAGGTGAATAGTCGATTTATATTTTAAAAAAAAAATGACAAACAGCGCTGTTTTTTTTTAGTAGTAACGTGAAACGATTTGTTGACGAGACCATAGTAGTAGTTAAATAGATATATGGTATAAATATGATTTAGAAAAAAGTGTATTAAATTTATTGTGTGTTGTGTCCCAAAATCAGATATTCGATATATTTTCGGACTAACCGCACATCACTATTAACAATAAAGAATGGCCTTCAAGCGTAGTAGTACCTTATGATTCTATACGAAACTTCATGAGCAGACGTACGTCAAAACGGCTATTACAGCGTGTCACTATTATATATACTAGTGGGCGCCCAGAGGTCAACATTCGACCATAGTACATTGATTTTTTAAAGTTTGATGGTGTTTGGGTTTTTTTGTTAAAGGGTATTATGTTCTAATATCATTGTAGAATGTAGAATGAAAAAGGGTAATTGGAACGTAAGAGTAAAATAATACATACAATCGAGCATAGCGACCGCCTTCACAACCTTTTTTGAAGTCCTTTATTGACAGATGTCAAAATGTCTTTTTTATTTACATGTGTGTATATGTTGTGTAAAATTGAAGCAGTAGTGTGAGTAATGCATATTTTAATTAATTTAATGTACTTCTAATGCATTTTATATAAAATAAATAGCTTTCTGCACTTCTCCTCCATATAAATTTTAATTATGACAAATTTCATGTTCATCCGTTCGCCCAATTCCGTTAAAAAAGGATACAAAGTTTAGGCTTCACATATTAATATATATGATAGATTTCCAACCGCACTTTGATCATAGTATCCTTAGCACTACTGCTGTGTAATGGAAATGGGCTTGGTAGGGGTATTTTTGCAGCTGAAAATTATACAGATTGTATCACTGTATCGTTCTTAAAGCACTTTAATCAACAAAGCAGATTGAATAAATGAAGAATTAAAACATTTAATATGAGACATCAGAATTAATGATAAAACATCATTGAAATGAAAACGAAATGATTATTCTTTTTACAATTCGTAATAGATTTAGGGTGAAGGTCAGAGAACGATAAACCGTTTAAAGATTAACCTAATCAAATACATAGTTTTTATACCTACTACAATTTAGTGCAGTGGTTTGAAACTTGTCCCAATTAATGCGGTTCTAAAAACATCTGTCATGCTTGATAGTATTTCGTCTCGGCCAAACAATAACTTCGTTTCTAAGCAGTTGCCAATATTAACAAAGACTGATGAAAAACTTGTTGACTGAATTTAGAACCGTTTCGCAGCCGTCTTTGTATCGTTCGACTACTGGTTTTAGTAATGTTATAAAATAATAATACTTTCTAAGTCACCCGGTAGCAGTTTTTAGAACATACATTGGTTGTTAATTTATCTCGATAAACTGATCTTTTCGAAAAAGGTTAACTGACATTGTATTAATTGTACTGTTTAAGAATTATTTATATATTCATTGGCAGTGGAATAACATTTTCACGGTATTTATTTATACTGTGACATTTCCCTCCTCTGTTTCACATCCGATCTTCTTCATTCTTTCGTTCTTTAGTAGCTATTGAAGAGCTTTAATGTTATCAATAAAAAAAATAGGAAAAGTTTTTTTTCTCGATGGTGGATTTCGACTACCGGACGAGCACTCGTATAAATAAGAATACACTATATAATATATGTATAACAGGTTATGCAACGCGGTCTCATATTTATAATTTTTGAATTATTATCGACACATTTAGGTACAAAATAAACATATCCTGTATATGAGTTAGGTAGAATATTAAGGAGCTGACCATGCGACTGAGACATCCAGCGTGGTACTGAGAATATGCATTCACAGTTCGATACTTTCTCGGTAATGATCCGTTCTTGTCGGGTGGTCAAATCCGCCCTCGGCCCCATACACCGCGCCTATTCTGTCATTATTCTTCTCACTTTCTGACATACATTTTGTATGTTAATAACTCTGCTCTTAAAGATCTTTCACAATGATGGATAGCTTATGATTATTCTTAATACATAGGTTACAGACGTTATCATTTGTGATTTGAGAAATTAATACGTTCAAACAAGGAGCAAAAACAAACAATCTCTTGAACACTGTAATCCAGATATTGTGAATGTGAATGTGTGTTTGTTACGCTTTCACACTTTATCTACTCAACCGATTATCATAATATTTTACAAACACGTCCTCTGGGTTACAGAAAATTATAAAAGTATTTTACTAGATTAGGCTCCTTCGGCAGCGGCTCAAGCCTAGGTCCGTTCCCTCGGCGTGGAGCCCTTGAGTGCGCTGCTCGCGCGATACAATGACACAAAATCTTACATCACTGCGACAACATTACACATATAACCTATATAACACGTGCACGCACGCATACACGCTTACACATGCAAGTGGAAGGGTTTTATTTTTTCCCGTATCAAACTGAAATAGTTTAGAAAATTATATATATAAGAGTTGTTGAGGTATGTACGCTTGGTACACGTATATGTTTCAACAACTCATATATATATGAATAGTTAGCATAGCTTAGGTTAGCTCAGATAGGTCGCGAATTGCATGAGTCAGGCAACAGGCCAATCCGAGGTGTGCCGTTCACCCTTGAGCTACTTGTCAAATAAAATCGGCTGAGTGTGAGTATTAAGACCTCGCTAGGTCAATAGCGTAGTCAGATTGAAAAAAAATAAATATAAAAGTACCTTTTCACTCAGAACACAGGTACAGTTCCCGCGGGTTGATAAGTCAAATTACATTAAAACAAGCGAAGCGCGGGCATAAGCTATTATTTTTATAGATAAGTATCTATATCTATATAAAGACTTTCTCAGCTTAATACAGTAAGCAGGAGTTTTTAGAGGGATCTTCGAATGTTATGTACTGGATTTTATATTTGAATTCCTAACCTTATGTTATTCAGATCTATATTTTGTAATACTGGTGGTGTTTTACGTAATATAGTTTGGTTATTGTGCACAATTGAAGTGGATGCGAAATAATACCACGGAGTCTGGATTCTGACTTCCCACAAAAACTCCATGGAAAATTCTAACAAGAGGGCCACAGTCAAGTCAAGTCAAGCTGTAATATAATTACCTACTCGACAATGGTAATAAATATGTAATAGAAGATGGTTGTCAAAAATAAAACTATTTTTTTTACTGTAAGTGAGGTCGATGTAAAAGAAACTCTTTCATACATCAGTTTGTTTATCTCACCTTGTTCTTAAACCTTCCGATGGTTTCCTTACTGGAGGGTCCAGTATAAGAGATCTAGTATAGTAATAGCGCGCATGGGTAGACCGCGGGATTCGAGGTTCTTTCCGGTATCTCTTATATCTTACCAAATTGCCGTTCTCGAGCATTTTGTTCACTCACATCCTACCGTATTGACAAGGATAGCAACATTATGAGATGTCAAGGAAAAACTGGTAAATTGCAATGGTTTTGATTATGACCGTGACGCGCGCGTCGATCAACACCGCGTTCTGATATGTGACGAAGAAAACAATAATGTAAACAATAATGTTGACTCGCTGTCTGCAATACACAGGATGCTCTCAAAATGTATGTAAGATATTCTAAATATTGGTTTGAAGTTTTATAAGATACCAGTTTTTATCGATGACTCACTTGAATTTAGTATTGAACTTAATAATTACATTTCCTGTTTCCTTTTTATCTCTTTGAATTTTGACTCTTAAAGTTACGTCGACCTAACAGATTTTATATAAAAGTTCTGGAAATCAAGTTGGATAGCGAGGCACTGTTAGGCTTTGACAGTATAGCATGGAAGATATCCTAATCCAAATTACTGAACAAAAACTACTCTTATCTGGTTTGTCTTCAAAACTTACCCTCTAGGTAGTCCTGATACATATCTTTAACTTTGTCCCTTTTATTTGTTTTACAGTTAAGCTAAGTACAATTTGTTATTACATCGGAAAACTTATTTCCTATTTCATATTTTAAAGAGTTGTTTTACCATAAATTGGAAATTCAACATTCTCATATTACGTTCTCCTACATACTCGTTTTGCGAGTCTTAAGAGACTTAAAGGTAACGAAATCTGTATAAAATTATCAAAACACCTTGTTTCCTATTAGAGTTAAAGTAGTTTTTAGGACCTCCTTATTTTCATAAAAAGTTTTATATCTAAATCTAGTGCTCGTAGATATATTTTCAAAAAGTTTGGTTCCATATCAACCTGTTTTCGGTTCTATGTTGTATAGAAGTTGTACTTAATTTGACACGAGAATCACTTTTAGAATAAAAGTTACTTATGTTAATCTTATCGTAAATTGAAAGATTTAAAATTAGACAGATCAATAAACTTGCTATTGTAAGAACGCTGTACGACACAAATACCAGCGCATTCTTTGTGACTGTGCCACTGACACTAGCTATAAAGAACCCAACCGAGTGAATGTGAGAATGACACTAAATAGAATTGTAAAATTAAATTTAAATTACTCATAGCTTCGCGTAAGAATGATTATAAAAATTCCTCAATTTCTTTTAAGATATGAAATTTTAGTTTATATAAAACTTACGTATATTTATATTCCAAAAAATCTGTATAATACCCAGCATTTGACTTAATACGGCGGGGAGAAGAGTGAGACATCCGACTAGGATCGGCTTGCTTCGGTTTTGTAAAGCGTTCTCTCTATCGTACAGCGCAGTGACTACGATAGACAAAGATTTATACGAAATACTATTTAGTTGACTATTTCGATCTTCTTGCTAAATCCAAAGCCGGGTACTGTACTTTGTTTCTCGATACATTATCTGTAATTTCTTTATTATCCTTTGCATAGTCGATTGAAGAACATTGAGTATCTTTTACACAATTTATTATAGTAATAATAATATTAAGGAAAATAGAGAGCCAAAAATTTTTACTAACGTCATATCAATATAATATTTGTTATCTTATACATATTTGTATTCAAGAGTCCTTGTATATAAAACTAGCCACTGCCCCCTCTTCGTTCGCGTGGAATAGTTACTTAGGGCCAACGCTAACACGCAGCGAGGCTCTCAAGATGAAGAAACCCCGATTTTGAAATACTCTTCATTGGTGCTCGGCTCCTATTGATCTCAGTGTAATGATATATAACCTATAACCTTCCTCGATAAATGAGCTAAATACCACTGAAAGAATTTTTTAAATCGGACCATAGTTCCTGTGACTACCCCCTACAACGTCACAAATTCACAACGTCATAAACTCACAAACTTTACCTCTTTATAATATTAGTATAGATGAGCGAAAAAGAAAAAATAAAACAAAAGAACGAATAAATGTTGTAAATATTTGACATCCCGTATGACAATATTTACAATACAAATGATTTAATGTTAAAAGAATACAATTCGCTACGGTGAGTAGAAGAACTATGACTTACAAAAACGCAATTCTCGTTTAGTACGACTACTTATTACTCCATATTATTTGTAACTCTTCGTATGTTTTATCAATTGTGATAAAAGAAATCAAAAAGAAAGAACAAATCGACATCACGTCTTTTGTAAGATTTTTTAAAAATTATATTGCTTCATAAAAATATTTATATAAAATTATAGTTGATTTTATGATGATCAGTGGAATTTAGTTAAAGTAGTAAGATGGGAAAGCGTAACAAACAAACAAACTCATATTCACATTTATAATATTAGAAAAATACTTAAGGAAATCTTAGACTAATAAACTGTTATCGTTTAATTTGTTAATTAACAAACTAGAAGCAGTAGCAAATGGGTGCGCCTATATTACATTACAAGAATGACAGCCGTCCAGTTGTGAAAGGCTGTATAACCTTAGTGGATACCAGTACAACTGCATTTTAACGTGTCCATTGACGCACTGTATCACCTGTTTTCATTTAATTAATAGTTTTTTTACATTCACAAGAATAAACGAAGCTTTAAAACAATGATGGTTCAGTTTATGGGGTGTTCAGACATGGTGTCGATAGACGTAGGTTCGAATCCTTACGATGGAGTCGTAACTTGGTGAAAGAAAACATTGTTTTTTTTTTTTTTATGTCATAGGTGGCAAACGAACATGTGGGTCACATGATGTTAAGTGATCACCACCGTCCATGGACACTAACAACACCAGAGGAGTCGCAAGTGCGTTGCCACCCTTTGGGGGGAAGGGTTAGGGGAGGGAGAGGGAGAGGAGAGAGGAGAGGAGAGGGGAGGTGGGCCTCCGGCGCTCTCACTGACCGAACGAAACACAACAATGCAAGCACTGTTACTTCACGTCGGTTTTCTGTGAGAGGGTGGTACTACCCCGGGTGAGCCGACCCATTCATGCTGAAACCAGTAATAGTTTCAGCGTGGCTCTACCACCATCAAAAACGATGACGATTGTGACGAAAATGGTGGCTTTTTCTAGTATCACCTTAACTTTGTAAATTCATCACCAATGTGTTGATGTGTTCCGGCAGCTACAATTGAGAGCCAGTCCCTTTGTTTTTTATTGTAGCACAGCAAAGTGACTGCACTGTGCCTGATGGTAAACACAGTACAATCCAAAAACAATGGCGACCACCGAGTGACACAGTATCCATCGCCGGTCACCGTTGTTATGCCAGCCTGCGAAAGGCTCGATATGCACAAGCTGATCCCGAAACGCGACCCGCAGAAACGAATCACTATGACGGGCTTTTTCACCATATACATGGTGGTTGCAACCCAGTCAGGCTGTAAAACCCTAGCACTTCGCTTTCGCCATTGCCTCGTCCGTTATTCAGCAGGGTTACACCACGTGCAGGTGACGTTTGTCGATGTTATTCGACACCCCTTACACCCCCCTATAGGTTGAGCATGCTTACCACCTTAAATGTGTCTCATTTAACATCAAAAGAAACTGTGGTCCAACTTTAATGACTATCACAATCACTGCACATTATAAAATAAAGTCTTTTGCCACGTCTCTCTGTTCGGGATACACTTAAAAACTACTGAACGGATTTTCATGCACTTTTCATCAGTAGATAAAGGTTTTTTTTATACCAAAAGCAGGCAAATTAACAGTTAAATCATGTTAAGTGAATACCGCCGTCCATAGACACTAGCAACACCAGGGGAGTCGCAAGTGCGTTGCCAGTCTGTGTAAGGAGGTGGGTAAAGGGGGAAGGGAAAGGGTGAAGGGAGGAAAATTATAGTGGGGAAATCCCTTATGGATACACCACCCTCTCGGGGGAGAGGGTGGGTTATGTCCGATTCGCACGGACTAAAATCCCCACGGCGGCGCTCTCACTGACCGAACGAAACGCAACAATGCAAGCACAGTTACTTCACATCGGTTTTCTGTGAGAGGGTGGTACTGCCCAGGGTGAGGCGACCCATTCATGTCGAAACTACTAATAGCTAAGTGACCCATGAGGAACGTTTAGGTATATCATTTGTCCGGTTTTTTATTATCAGGGCGACACAACGTCCGTCTAACCCGCTAGTAAGGTATAAAACCACTTCTAAAATTATGACGTCAATAATTATTTTATATTGCATTTTATTTAAGCTTTTAATTATAAATTTTACAGCGTATATGTTAAAACTTCAATAAACATTTATAATGTAATGTAACACAAAATGCGTGTGTGCGTGCATACTTAATAAACAAAAACTATCGTACAAGTCTACGTTTGAGTTTTTGGCGGGATTTTAGTCTGCCATGTAGGGGATTTTATATTTTATACATAATCACGTGTTACTTGACTCTATATTGTGTAAAATTGGTGGTGTTTTATGTAATATAGTTTGTTTATTGTGCATAAGTGAAGTGAATGGAAAATAATACCACGAACCATGAGTTCTAAGATACCTAAAAAATTCCCTGGAAAGTTGTAACAAGGGAGTCATTATCTTGTTGGAACATTAACATTGACGTTGAAATGATCGCACGACACTAACTTTTATTAATGTTAACTACTCGACAATGGCAGTAATAATCTAAAAGATTGGTTGTCAAAAATAAAGTTACAACGGTTAGGCAAATTATTACCTCTAGTGGTCTTCGCTCTACAATCCAATAACTCTCACTTTGCTACCATGAAATGACCTTAAATACGAAGTTCCATGTATAATTGACCCTTGATCCATCCATGATCGTTTGCAAATACCATAGCCAATGCAATCATATACATTGGTTTATTTCGAAACATGTTGCAGCAAATCACTACATAAATCGGTTCTACTATGTATTTGATGGTCAAGATATAGTAGTCCGGGATGCGTAGCTTGATAGCTCCGTTGTTTATATTCCCTTATTTTTGTCAGCAAGATGTATTACGCGCAAGTGAAATGGACTATGCAATCAGAATTATCATTCAATATCTGGGATGGAACTAATGGAAGTAAAATAATAATAATAATTGCATTACCTAGCTGTGCCTTGCAGGATTACACGTTTTTATTATTATTTATTGTAAATATTATTGGTCGTAATTTTATTTCTCAATAATTATTTCATCATAATATTACCTATTACAGAAAATTGAACGAATTAATTCAAGGTTTTATTGAAAACATAAACCAGATAATTTTTTACTACAATATTTTGGAATATAGACTCTAAGTCTTCGGTTTAAGGTTCATGAAACACATTCGTATAGATAAAGCAAACAAAAAAATGTGGGATTAATTGGTAAATCAATTTGTTCAGTACGATGCTGATTAAATATTTGTTAAAAATATTGGACTCGTTTATAAAAATTTTAAACATTAAGCGAATATAGGTGAGCGAATTTCATAACTCATAGTTAGTTACCAGACACGAAATTTTACAGCCTGTTTACCACTAACCACTTATTTACAAAGACCTAATTGTATTTCATATTGCTAAATGTTAAGCAACGATTCTTATAATACATTCATGTACATGATACCTCAGAGGCGTAGTCCGAATCAGTTGTATCACTGATACGAGACCCTTGAAATACAAAGGCTTCGAGGTATAAAATAAATTCGTAAAATATTACCCACCACTTAGAATTATTATCAATAAGGTGCTTTCGGGGAGCAAGATATAATTTAACGACAAAAGGAACTTTCTCAAAAAAAACTTTGATATCGGGTCCTACTAAGACTTATTATCATTTCGAACCGAAACTCTCAGTTATGTTAAGTTTTGCCTTTAAAATTTTTAATAAACAATAAAATCGATTTCAAGAGAAATCTATTCGACAGGAATCCACCAAAACGTCTTTAATCACAGCTCTGGTTTGTCATAAACCTACAAGTAACTCAATAACTATAAATTTTGCAATCAATTTTGAGGAGTTCCCTGTTGTATCTTTGTAACGCAAGCTCCAATGCTAATAAAACGTAGCCCTCTTGAAATATCTCCTTTTAAATAAAAAAAAATAATATTCCAAATCGATTTATAAACGACAAAGTTCTGAGCTAGCAAACACAAAGAAAACACAACCGAATTGAGGACACCCTACTTTTGGAGTCGGTTAAATATAATTTATCTTTTAAAAATTATATATTTATTAAAAATAATTCATTTAGAAAATTTTAGAGAACAACCCAGTCATCGAGAAGAACCGGCAAGAAACATGATCTGGTTTATCTTTTCACAATACATAACATAACACCCCATATATTTTTACAAACGTACATAGTTATAGACATAGGCAGTTACATTATTTTTGGTGGATGCAGAGAGAGGAGCGTCATTTCCTATGTTCATATCACCATCTATCGCTAGTTACATCCCGGCTACGGCCTCAATTATTATGGCAAAGGCTCATTTCGGTAATAAAAATAATATATATCAAAGTCCTGTTTATGACTCACTAAAAACCATCATAACATTTCTGTGCAAAAATAAAAGAAATCACATATACAAGTGAAGGAAATTTTAAGATTAACTTGATGAACTTTAATTGGTAAGGTCTCAATTTAGTAAATTACCTTTAAGGTGTACGTCCTGAGCGAGCGGGTCGTTGAACTGTTGTTACTGTAAAAACTGAATCGCACTTGACCGAACTAATCTAGTCTACGATGTGATCTCACGAGTGTACCAAGACGAGTACAGCTTAGATCAGCGCTTCTCAACCTTTTATATTTAGCCCCTTGTACTCAGAGTAAAAAATTCAATTTCACTATAGCACTGAGGTCAGTATAAAATGGTTTAGCGATTTACAAACTTATTATTTAAAATCACTGTATTATCCGAGCTCTTGTACGTTCTGATTTCAGGATTGAACTGATATAAATGTTGTCTATAAACAGATGATTATTTCACCGCGATGGTAGTTAGTGGCTACGTATTATAAAGTCTGTTGTCTTAGTTTATGATGAAACATGAACATTAATTCCTTGTTAAGAAAGAAGTTTAGCCTTGACAATATCATATTATTTAAAAAGATGCATAGTGTTTAGCGTTACATATTAAAAAATTATTCTTTATATGTAGTAATATACCTAAGATGATATTTTTATAAACGAATAATTAATTCTTTCAATATGTACTTTTTTATCAAATGAATCTTATTAAAATTAGCTTAAGCCAATAAGAAGATGCTATTGACTGGAACAGTATTTAATATAAGGAGTATATAGTTGAGAATCACTGGATTATGCTATAAAAACGTCATTGAAAAGGCTTTGCTTTTTCTTCATCTTCTGCTACTATCCCTATTGTTGAAAGGAACGATTAAATTATATTCATCGCGATTTGATATATCACGCTTGTTTTTGTTCTATGTTGTGACAAAAGTTACATTTGCTATTTGTAGACATTGTTATTTTACAACTTTGCCACTACATATATATATTTATATTTTCCCCGAATATAAATGTTTGAAATAACGAACATTATAAGAAGTATATAGAAAAAAATTAAATAACTAATTTCCGTCCTAGCCGGGCCAGTAACCATGAAAATTGTCACGCCTAACTGTTCTTTCATTGAAAGGCTATTTCTTTATATTATTTCATTTCTATAACTCGCCACTAGATGACACTAGGTTATATTTTATTGTTATCATGTACCTAATATATTTTAAGTTAATGTAAATGAAGTGAAGTACAATTGGTATTATAATATACATATAGATAATTACTGGCAATATCTATGTTTTCCATTCAGGTTTTGATCAGATTATAAATAGTCACAATTTTAGAAATACTTTGTCGTTCCTGAACATCGTTAATACAAAGGTAAAATATGTAATTAACTTAGAAAAACTATACTAAATAGGTTACTTGGAATGTTTACAACAATTAATGAAGTTCGTGCAATGCGTTTTCTTTTTATTAAAACTATTCGAGCGTAACGTATGAGCGTACCACATTACTAACTTGTAGACTACCAACTTAATGTATAACAATGTAGGTGACGAACCAGGTTCATATAAAGCTATGAAATAATAATATATTTTTCAATATGAGTTTTTGCCGGGATCTTGGGATGTCATGCAGTGGAACCTGGGCTACGACTGGGTGCTCCGCGGCGCGCTCCCATCAGGAGCGCGCCTCATATGTTATGCGGACGACACCCTAGTCGTGGCCCAGGGGAGGGAATGGCCAGAGCTGGTGCGCCTGACCACGTTGGCTACGACCTTCGTGGTCGGGGGCATCCGTCGACTGGGCCTCAAGGTGGCCCTTGAAAAAACCGAGGCCCTGCTGTTCCACGGGCCTCGGCAGGGGCCACCTCCTGGGGCCCACCTAACGGTGGGCGGCGTACGTATCCGGGTGGGGTCCCGGATGAAATATCTGGGCCTCACCCTGGACGGGCGCTGGCGGTTCGAGCCCCACTTCAAGGGGCTCGGACCGCGTATAGTAGGGGCGGCGGCGGCGCTCGGCCGCCTTCTCCCGAACACGGGAGGGCCGGGCGCTGCCTGCCGCCGTCTGTATGCAGGGGTGGTGAGAGCCATGGCCGCCTACGGGGCACCGTTGTGGGTGGACTCCCTCAGCGCCACGAACGTTCGAGTGCTGCGCAAAGCACAGCGCACAGTGGCGTTGAGGGAAATCCGCGGGTACCGAACGGTGTCCTCGGCGGCGGCCATGGTGCTCGCGGGCTCTCTTCCTTGGGAGCTGGAGGCGGAAGTTCTTGCCGCCGTATACAACTATGCGGCGGCAGGAAAATCCCGAGGGCAACCTCCGGCTCCCAGGGAGATTGCTGCGTTGCGGGCGAGAGCCCGCAGCGAGCAATTAGAGAGGTGGGGGCGGGACCTGGCGGACGAGCGTTACGGAAGATATACCATTGACGCCGTCCGTCCGGTCCTGTCCGGGTGGGTGAATAGGGACTGGGGCTCCCTGACGTATCGTCTGGTGCAGGTGCTGACCGGGCACGGATGCTTCGGCTGGTACCTGCACCGGATAGCGCGCAGGGAGCCCACCGCCACATGTCACGAGTGCGGCGCTGAGACGGATACCGCGCAGCACACTCTCTCTGAGTGTGCGGCGTGGGACGATCAGCGCCGCACCCTGGCTGCGGCGGTAGGGAACGATTTCTCGCTGCCGGGCGTGGTTTCGGCCATGCTCGGCAGCGAGGAGGGATGGACTGCTGTGGCCTCCTTCTGCGAGGAAGTCATCTCGCAGAAGGAGGCGGGGGGGAGGGGCCGCGAGGCAGATCCTCTAAGTGGCCCTCTCCGCCAACGGAGGACCCAGGAAGGAGGGGGAGGAGGAACACTCGCCCCCTCCCATAACCGAGCCGAACCTGAGGAGATGGGTCGGGGGACCCATCTCCTCATTGCACAGGTGAGGCCGACGAGGGGAGACGACTGGTTGTGTACCCAGTAGTCTCTCTATAGTAGGACGAAGCCTGGCGTTCAATCGCCAGGCTGCCGCAGGGGCGGTTTCTCAGGTAGACAGCAGGTTCGATCCCTGGCCGCCCCTATCATGCGGCGGACGGTACACCGTGGGGTTTTAGTCCGTGCGAGTCGGACATAACCCACTCTCTCCCCCGAGAGGGTGGCGTATCCATAAAGGATTTCCCCACGTAAATAAAAAAAAAAAAAAAAAAAAAAAAAAAAAAATGTCATGCAGTGGATTTTATATTTCATTCATAATCTTGTATCATTTGTCTCTATATTTTGTAATATTGGTGGCGTTTTACGTGATATAGTTTGGTTATTGTGCATAAGTCATTTGGATGGGAAATAATACCACGGAGGATGGATACTGACTTGCGACAATAACTCCCTGGAAAGTTTTAACAAAACTGTCAGCACCTTGTTAGTTTGTTGAAATTATTCTAATTATTATTCTACTCGACAATGTCAGTAATAATGTACTAGTAGATCGGTTGGCAAAAATTTTTACAAATACAAATGTAAATCTAATGTATATGTATTTTTAGATTTTTGTGAAAATAATTGTTACAAGTGTCTTGAAACAAATAATAAAATACATTTCAATCATTTTGAGAAATATCTGAAATCTGTCTGTCTGTTTGTTTAAACATGCATCGCTGCTAAAGTACTAACTACCTTTACGATAAAAAGAAAATCGTAAAGATATGCTAACATCGAGTAACATTTAGTTATTGGTTTCATTAAAATCGGTTCACTTTATCAAAAGTTATTGTAATTTTAATGACGACGCGACTTAAGTACGAGAGAAAAGTATATAAGTGAATGGACTTAATATATACAATTTGTATTAGTTACGGTTTTTTACATTAGTTTCTACGCGGACAGAGTCGCGGGCACAGCTAGTAAAATATTATAAACATATCTTCCAGCATATTCATAATGTTTTTAACGATGTAAATAAATACAATATTGTATCGTGGCAAAATTATGGTGATCCTACGTGAATTAGAAGTTCTTAGTAAATTTACCACATAGTTTTTTCTATGTGGAAGACGTTAGCGTCCAGTATTGTACGTGCCCGTTGAACCGTGGCTGTGCGTATTTTTGTCGGCACCGCACCGGTCGCAATTGTTCCGCAGTGAAAGGAATCGTTCGGTGAGGTCATCTACCCGAAGTTAATACAAATCTTGATCTCGTTGAAGTCTTGTACACGTAATTACTGATTTCGCTGGTTATCCTTTAAATCGGTCGTCGAGGTCGAACGAAAATACAAAGTTAACGTTTTCAGGGTCAAATAATTAAATTTATAAATAGATTATTTGTGTGATTGTTATTATTACGAATAATAAGAATCTTTATTGATGACGTCATAGGAAACCTGAATGCTGTTATCAAAATAATTATGAATAAATAAAAACAAAAGAACCGAGTTGAAACTTCTTTGTTATATTAATAAAATTCCCTCTTTTATTTCACTGGCGTCTTATCTAAACATTAGTTCTATCATTCTCATATCTTTTTTACAATTAAGGGAAATCCAACAAAACTTTGTAAAATAAACTCTATCAAATTGTAGGAGATACAAGAAGTGCCAAAGAAACATTCGAAATACTCTAAAGAAATATTATTAAATAGTTTGTTAAAAATAATTTGGCTACATTGATATCTGGAAATTCCTACGTTTATATTATAATTATCAAGATGACAGTATCATGAAAATAATTATTTTTTAATGTATGAGTTATTAATGGAAGGTATTGCTTAAAGAAATAAATCCAGCTAAGTGTATTGTTGGTTCGAATGCAAACTTATCAGCACTTGGCAAGCAAATTATTTTTGTATTCTCTAAATTATTTTTTACATCCTTAATTTTGATTAACACTCTTCTATATTTCAGAAAGTAAAAAAATGAGAAATTGTATTCATTTTATAAACCATAAGTATGATGTAAAAGGATCTATTTCTGATTTAAACGACGTCAGTACTCGAGAAATCTACTTTTTGCAGTCTTTTGTTTAACCGTGTTTAATTACTTCCTTGTAATTATAGGATGATATATTAATTATCAGGAAAATCCTGATAACGTAAAGGACGACCGATGATCAGAAAACAATGAACGGCCTTTACGTGGTCATGGATAGTCCTAGAACCGGAAAGCGGTGTTCACGTTTCAAATAATTTTTCCTGATCTTGACAAATGTCCTGGAATTGTATGTGCGTTTGTCGGGCACGAGATGTGCATTACAAATAGTGCGGTGCGTTGACCACATCGCTTGTTGTGTTTTGAAATATATAGAAACAAATGACGGTCTCCTATTGTTTCTCCTGCCTCGCTTGGAATGTTGCATGAAAATTAACTACATAATTACCTTTATTTACATTAAGTTTTTACCTCATGGTTACTTCTTTGTAATTTTAGTTTTGGCTACCTATCTTCTAGATTATTACTGCCATTGTCTAGTAAGTAATAATATTAGAAATGTTTTGGGATAATTTCAATGATCTAACAAAATAGTGGCCCCCTTGTTGGATCTTTCCAGGGAGTTTTTGTGGCATCTCAGAGTTCATGCTCAGTGGTATTATTTTTCATCCACTTCATTTATGCACATTAACCGAACTATATGTGTATGTAATCTGCCACGAATATTACAAAATATACAGTCAAATAACACAAGATTATAAATAAAATATAAAAGCCGCTACAGGACAGACTAAGATCTCGCAAACAACTCCCATGTTTACTTTTAATAACATTTAGTTTTCGAATGGATGTGAATAAAAGCGAATCTAGTTGCGCTTATAAATATCTCCCTGTATTAATAAAGATTAAGTTTTGTAAATAAAAATCAATTGTTGTATGTATGTAAGAGCACGACTTTAGAACTGCTGCATCTATTTGGTCAATTATTTTTTATTGTATTAGTAATTGTTAGGTCAAGTTTTTTGTGAAAGAATCTAAAAATCTAACCTAACAGCAATCTAAAAAAAAGATTTAAAAAATAAAAGTGATGGATTAAGACTGAAAACAGAATTAATAGATTGACGTACAGCTTTTATTTTATTTTAGTACATCCAGGGTCAAATAATAATAAACAAAAATTGTCATAAAAATGGAAATAAACAATAAAACAATACTCCAATCACCTAGAGGTATAACATACTCGTATACTTTACGACATATTCGCATACCTACCAAATATACATTCAAAATTTTATAGAAATCGGTCTAGCCGTTTCGGAAGATTTTAACTACAAACACCGTGACACGAGATTTTTATATTAGTAGATGTTTTATTCTTAAATAATGATACTTCAGGCCTTTTATTGGCCTTTTATGTTTATGTATGTCTCTTTATTACCTAAATAAATAAATATTTTTTACAGTTATTTTCCAGTATAACTGAGATAAATATGTAGTCACCTCTAGGGTTGATTATGTGTTTATTTCTTAATCAACGTGATTAGGTTGTTTTTCTATAAGTGGACCCCATAATATATACCTGTCGCTGTGAATTCTCACGAGTCTCTCTGCGAGATGGTACAGTCATCATCATTATGCATGGTTTCGAGTAAGGTATCCAACTTCGCCGGCCTTAAGGGACAGCTCTTCAAATCTTTTAAAATAACTCCAGGGTTGGTCACGTTCAAATTTATTATTAAGTTCTGATTGTTGATGACTTTTACTGGTTTATACATAAGTTCTTATAGATTAAGTGGAGTGAAAAAGAATGAGCATAGAAAAGTATATGTGAGTACTTTTACTCACATATACTTTTTAGGGTTTCGGGACCTACGCTTGAGATGCCGCCGAGGGAGGCAGGGCAGATGTGCGGGAGTGCCGGGAGCGTAGTTGACCGCCCAACCACGGCGGTGTGACTGGTGGTTTTGCGGACTTCGGCGCGAGTTCTTGGTGTACAAATCATTTGCTGCCGTATTAAAATTATATACGTCGTATCCAGCGTTATTGGTAGTAATGATGATCTTTAAGAAACAAGGCTGACATTTTTGTAAGTGGTTATCCAAGTATTATGCAGATATCGAAGGGTAGTGGGACTACTATGCTTTTTTTAAATTTTGGTAACGAAGGGCACGTGGGTAGTTGGAATGGCAATTACATCTTAACAATTATTATTTGTAGCTAATGTGAGCTTGTTTGTTGCGCTTTCACTCCTCAATTACTTAACAGATCATCATAAAATTTTGCATACACGTTGTCAAAAACGATCACGTGTAATAAAATCATTACACGTTATTCTGCAACGTATTATATTGTTTTTAATATTTTACAGTTAAATACCAACACTCCCAGCCGACGTCAGGTGCAACCGTCAATCAAGGACGCGATTTTGTAATTATTTTTGTCGTTTTAGTTATTAGGTACTAAATGATATTTCGCTCTTTCTATTACTAGTTTCAGATTTAATACTTTTTCAGACACACCTTGCGTAAATGAAATCAAACGTTTTTTGTTGCGGTACAACGTGGCAGCGGCCAACCAATTCCAGGCGTAAGTGTAAAGTAACGTCCAGTATAAGATTTATTTGATACAGAAAAGACCATATGGTACATTTCATATAGAAAATATATTGTTTACATTAGGTAAAATATATCGTGGTGGTCTCGTGGTTTGATCGCTGGCATATTAATCCGATGTCCGCAGGGTCTCTTATAAACCTGTTATGATGATAATATAAAAGATTAAATAAATTTTGTCATCTTAAAACAGTCTTGTCATGCGCTGCGTAAACCGATAAGAGTTACACGAAGATAATGCACAGTATCATCAATTATAAATACAAAAACGCAGACGACGTCGTGAGCAGCTGCTGATACTTACCTAAACTTTTCAAAAAGGATGATACTAAATATAGTAAAATTTGCTTTCATCATTCATCCATTTCTGCAAATTTCGCCAAAGCGGTTGTTAAGTAAACCGCTATGTACAACGTTGTTCGTGAAATAATAGGGTTGCCAATCTTAGAGTAAAAATTGTTTTATCCAATTTTCTTGGATGAAGTTAAGTTTAACAATGAACTGTATAACGAAAATTTATAAAAGTTAAAAAAATAAGTTAGGCGAGTAAATAATAAATTGGTAACACATTGATATACAAAAAACCAAGATGCACCTTTAACGTCTCACAGCCGGCACACAAAAATGAGTGCATAAGTTTGGATTATGCAGTCATTTCAAATAGTCTCGCGTCGCTTGCGTCCTTGTAAAAATAACTTTAAATCATTCAAGTAAGGTTGAATTTATAAAATTATAAATTTAACGCATAATTATAATCACGTATTTATTTTGGGGAGTTTTTGCGGCTGGTTTTAAGCGCTACTGTTATTCGAGACTGTGTGTCTTGGGTTTTTATATGTCAATGTGTTAATATGATTTTTTCCTTACTACAGACTTAGTTTCTAGGTATGAATGATGGAAGCATGTAGTTTTCTTTTGAATGGTTATGTTAACGTTTGTGGAAACCCTAGACGATACGATAAGTAATTTTATGTAAATGCCACAACATGGCGCAAGCATCGGCAATTGGCTAATATTGAGCAGTGACTGCAGAACTAGTCGTTGTGAATCTCTAATGATTCGCTCGGTTGACGTAAATTCGTATGTATGTACGGTGACACGGGGCTGATACTAATAAACCTCATGGCCTTGTAGGTACATGTGGGGAATTTACAAAACGTCATACTCGTTCGCAGGTTGGACGCTTTTATAGGCATGTTTTGATTATTCGTAATCCAGAACCTTTTAAGAGTGTTGTTTATTTTTTTCATTTGAATTTTTAGTACTTGTTTTCAATGAATGAGGATAATAATAATAAATAAATAGTATAACCGATGTGTTTAAATGTATGCATCAAAACTTGTTCGTATTATTGATTTTTTTCTGAGATATTTTGTAATTTCCACACTTCACATTTTTTTATACAAGCCAATTTTAAAACAACCTAACTTTTTGATTAATTTGTTATTAAAATTTTGTTCGTTAGCATTCTCGTTTTGACTAACTCAAAGTATCTATCATTGAGGAGTATTTTGAATATAATTATCGAAAGATAATACAATAAATCTATGCTTAAATGGTATTTATATTTGATTTTTTTAAGAGAATGTTCTTTTTGTATCTTTCAGCGCTTTAATCTCTGGAACTATATTTTTACATTTTTTAGCTTATTTATTGAGTAGAATTATCTAATATCAAGAAGTGACATTTAACACCGGAATAGTTACCACAAAGTGAAGGTCTGAAAATATACCAACCAAGTGTGAAGCTAGCAAGAACTTACGGGCGATAATTGTGGCATGGCGCGATTTACCGGGAGCAGAGAGCGGGTTGATTGCTTAGACAGATTTAAGCATTACCTAGAAGGAAATATTGTGAATGCCTATGTCAGCGAAGTATTATGCTGGTTGGCCGTCACCTGAACAATACGCTTCATACGCTATTTGATTAAACTTACATAATTTTATTAATAGTAATTCAAGTTTTAAAAAATTAAACGCAGGTAAAACCGTGTATACCGAGCCGAACCTGAGGAGATGGGTCAGGGGACATTGCACAGGTGAGGCCGACGAGGGGAGACGACTGGTGGTGTACCCAGTAGTCTCTCTATAGTAGGACGAAGCCTGGCGTTCATTCGCCAGGCTGCCGCAGGGGCGGTTTCTCAGGTAGACAGCAGGTTCGATCCCTGGCCGCCCCTACCATGCGGCGGACGGTACACCGTGGGGTTTTAGTCCGTGCGAGTCGGACATAACCCACTCTCTCCCCCGAGAGGGTGGCGTATCCATAAATAATTTCCCCACATAAATAAAAAAAAATGTAAAATTATTAATAATTGTAATAATGTTTCATAATATCATTATGGTGATAAATAAATCGTCACGAAATATGTATTTTTAATAATGGAATTTAAGAATAATAATTTTATAGATATAACACGTAAAGTAGACATTTGTAAAAGTTTATATTCATGCTTGTATTGAGTAACGATTGAGAGGTCAATTAGCAGTTGTAATGCTGCGCAATATATGATAACTCTATGTACAAACACACGTAAAACGATTATTGAAACGGAGTGGTTAATTGTGTTAGACACTATTGTCACCGGCCGTATAAAGTTATTATCGAATTTCAAAAGAGAAATAACATCCAACACAATAAATATTGATAACTATGTGATAATAAAAGACCGCACATTTTTGTATTTCAGGTATCTCGTTTTTTATATTATTGGGACAAACGAACAGGCGGGACACCTGATGATGATCACCGCTGTACATAGATACTAGCAACACCAGGGGAGTCGCAAGTGCGTTGCCGGCCTTTTAAAGGAGGTGGGCTTCCGGCGCTCTCACTGACCCAACGAAATGCAAAAATGCAAGAACTGTTACTTCACGTGGGTGTTTTTGTGCTCTGTGGTACTACCCCGGACGAGCCAACGCATTTATGCTGAAAATAATAGCTCCAGCGTGACTCTATAGCTTCTATTGATGTCTCATTGTTTTAATACATTTTTAAATAGTTATGGTATTTTTTTTACAAGGTAGCACAATCGGATATAGTGAATCTGATGTTAAGTAGTCTTCGCATCCTATAAAATCGAAGTTCTAAGTCCATTCGTATCTATAGGTTTTTATATTTTGCCAATCCACTCTTCGAAACAGGTTATAGCAACGCGATCCCTCCTGCTTCGGGCCAGAAATAAGTGTGACAGTGACCCTTCAGCAGTAGAACTCTTCACAGATTATATTGTTAAAACATATTTTTCGAAACTCATCGTTATTTATAAATTAATGCGTAATTGATCTTTAATCCTTAATTATCTCTGGAGTTTTTAGTACTACTACAATATGAAAATTAAAATAATTGTATTACTAGTTTATTTGTGGTTGCGACATTTAAAACTCGGATATATGATACAGAGTATAAATGCTGAATTTGGCTAAAAAGTGGAACGCAGGTAATGAGGTCTTACAGATAGAGAGCTAAAATTTATACAAACATTGGAAATTTAAGATGATTTGTAACTAAAAATATCTACAAGAAAAAACATTTACAAATAAAAAGGCAATCGTGTGTTGTTTTTGAGTCATTGTCAAGTATTTTAAACAGTAAATTTAGTCCTGGTAATATGATATTCTAACTCAATACGTTTGGTTATCCTAAATCTAACCTAAAGAATAAATGAATTTTAATAACATTTTCTTTTTTTTCTGCCAGTTCTATAACTACATCATTGTCTGATGAATATTATTTTATAATTTAGGTCACTATAACGGAGTCACGTTTCTTATTTTATGAATTTACATCTAAAGTACATTGTTTTCATGTTGTTATTCATACATACAACAGTCATTGTTGCAACAGTTTGTCTTGAAGTTTAATTGTTTTATTGAAGAGAATGACCTTTTTATATAAATTAGTTATAATTACATTTTTGCTTTATATGACTTGTCGTCTAATTTACTACCAGATAGTCGAGTCGTGCGCGTGGGACTTGATTCAATTGTTCACGCTTCCAATCACGTTCAGGGTTATCTTTCGTCTGTAGTTTTATTTTCAAGTTAAAATCCTTGAATTTAATTTAATTTTATTCAATTTATGTTATTCAACGTAACTGCCACAATCTATAACGTAACACAGCAATGTAATTTTTAGCAAAAATAAACATTCTATAATATAAACGAGAAAGTTAGTGAGCTTGTATAGCTATTTGTTACTCTCTCACACAAAACGTACCGAATGGATTTGATGGTGCTTTACAGTTATATAGTTTATACATCTAAATGATGCTAAGGTTCAAATATATCGATAAATGTCAAGTAAGTTGAAAAAAAAGACCTATCTCAGTGGAATAATAAACAGAGTTACACTAATATAATGTATTTTGTCATAATTTATAAAGACATAAACTCAGGCGAAGTTGCAGGTGTTTGTAAGTATTGTTATGTCGAGTTTAAATTATAATCACAATTATCGGCTACTTATTTTTTTTAAACTTCTCAAAACGTAAACAGGGTTTGCTTACTGTACCTTTGTTAAATTAAAACTTGAAACATATTGGATGGTAAAGTCGTTAAAGAACATAACAAAGAGAAAGTATTATGTACTAATGAAATCTTGGATTAGACAGGAATTACTTATAACATAAAATTACGTAAAATAAGTCATGCTTTTGTCTTGGCAACCCTGTGAATGAAGCACCGACTCTCGCACAGGTTGAGAATTTAATGAACTAATGTAATATGTATGACATCATGTAGAGGGTTTTATTATATTAGCACAGGTTTATTGTAATAATTGATTACGTAATTAATTTTGTGATAAAAAAAGAATATTCTTCTATTCGTATTTTTTTAATTATTTATTAAAATAATAACGTTATTTTATACTCTGTATATTGAAGAAAATGTACGATTTGTATTCTGTGAATGAAACTATTAATTATCTGTGGTGTAATCCGTATCTATTGAATGTTTTCGTTACTATTCTGATTGAGAAAAAATCTACAATATAAAGCGTGCCTGAGTTAGTTGCTCAAACCTGTTTTTAATTACTAAATTTAAAGATTTAGTAAATAATTTATAGGTAAATTTAATCGAAATCATTTTTAGTTAGTTATCTAAATGACGAATTAAAGTGTTAAAATATAAAATTATATAGTACAACCAAGCCTTCGAGAAAATAAAGATCTAACTAAGTTTGATAACTCCTTTATGTACCAGTCACAGTTTCTTAAGTGATTCAAAGTTCCCGGACTGTGGCTTATATAAAATTTATTGCTCAGATATATTGATGCGAACCTCTCGCCTGTGGAACCTGTTATTAATAGCTGTATTAATACTTCATTTTATCACAGAGAATTACAATAAATAACTAGTATTAGTGATTTGTTATGACTTAGATATATTAATTATTTATTTAATTAGCGAAAAAGATAATAATTTTTAACCTTAAATACCTGAGGTGACTAAATGATGTGCTTGATCGCTTAATTGATAATTAGCCATAGCCTATGCGGTAAATATAATTAATTTTTAGTAATTAAATAATTGATTACTAATTTAGTATTAACGATAGTTAGATTATATCATTTATATTATAGATTAGTGGTTGTTGAAACTCCAAATTCAATTACTTCTGATTTTTTTTTCGAACTGACTACACTATTGGCCTCGGTGACCTTAACAGTTTCACCGGATTACACATTACTTCTGATTCATGAAATGCTTTATATATCAAGTTACAAGTGCTAAGGCCTTCGTTCGCGTTACATTATGATATTAATTTCATATTATAAAATAAAGTCCACTGTCACGCCTGTCTGTCTGTTCGCGATAAACTCGAAAACTACTGAACAGATTTTCATGCGGCTTTCACCAGTAGATAAAGTGATCCATGAGGAAGGTTTAGATACATATAATTTTT
Organism: Antheraea pernyi; assembly: GCA_015888305.1. Lineage (NCBI taxonomy): Eukaryota > Metazoa > Arthropoda > Insecta > Lepidoptera > Saturniidae > Antheraea > Antheraea pernyi. The sequence goes on from MU158711.1 coordinate 673,972, forward strand.
CAAGGCTTTTTTATTATCAGTGCGGGATAACGTCCACCGTGTCCGCTAGTTATGATATAAAATATAATAACAATACAATACGAACTACTCCAATCTAGCGGTGAGTTTTAGTAAAATAGACCACAAATCAATTTCAATAAAAATACACTTACGGATGCCACCTTTAATGATGAACGGAGAAACGGTTTTTGACATTATCGAATATAGAAAAAATAAATTCAGTATATTTATAATAATTGTTTAACATACGTAAAAAAAATGTGTGCGTGTACTTATGTACACGCGTTAGAAGTTATACTTCTTTGGCGTAACAAGATCTGAAAAATCTTTTCAAAAATTTTATCTTTCGCCTTATTCTACGTTTGTAGAAAAAACGACACTAACAATAGAAAAAAGGTATTTAATACATTGAAAGTTTTAATACAAAGGAATACAAAGAAACAAAATGTTGACTATAGCTAACTTCAGGGTGTCGGTTTTTCGGGACGGTGTGCGCGCGCATCGTACAAATTTACTCTCATTATTTCTCTCTAATGCGCCAAAAGAAGTATAACTTCAATAAAAAATAAATGTCAGTCACTAAAATACATAGATACTGACTTATTTGTATAACGTACTCTGTGCTGACTTATGAGTCATGATGCATATATTTCTCTTGCGCGCCTCTCTATTCACTTGCAAAATAAACACACCCACGTTCGCAAATTTGAAGATAGACGCCGAGAAACTAAGAAAGGCCGCTATCACACATCTATCATAAACAATAGCCTTCAAGTGGATGCTGACTCATAACTAAGACGTTCCGTCACGCCCGTACCTTAATCTAGCTCCATAAATCACGAAGTTTATACCGGCTTCACCTGTGAATATTATTATTAACAATTTTTTTTTATCGTAGCACGGCAAAGTGACTATACTGTGCCTGATGGTGAGCACAGTATAATCTAAAAACAATAGCGACTACCGAGAGACACGCTATCCCTCACCGGTCGCCGCTGCCATGCCGGCCTGCATAAATGTCTCTTCACGTAACGCTTGAAGGACCCCATATTATAGGAAGGAGGGAACACACTGGCCGGGAGATTGTTCCACAGCTTCACGGTACGGCAGAGATAAGAAGTTGCGAACTTTCTATAACAATTTCTTTTTTTTTTGTAGTAGCACGGCAAAATGACTGCATTGTGCCTGATGGTAAGTACAGTACAACCCAAAAACAATGGCGGCCACCGAGTGACAGAGTATCCATCGCCGGTCGCCGATGTCATGCCGGCCTGCGAAAAGCTGATCAGCAGGCTGATCCCGAAACGCGACCCGCAAAAGCGAATCACTATGACGGGCTTTTTCGCCATATACATGGTGGTTGCGACCCAGTCAGGCTGTAAAACCCTACCACCCCGCTTTAGCCATTGCCTCGTTTGTTAGTCAACAGGGTTGCACCACGTGCAGGTGAGGTTGGCTTGGATGTCTCAAGTCTTCGGTGTTATTCGACACCCCAAAACCCACACAAGTGAAAACTCAAAACATTTAATAAATAACTGTATTCTTTTCTGAACTTTAAATTCAATTCTGGAGCAAGTTATTTAAATTTCATAATTTGTAAATTGATATAAAATTTTTAATAAAAAAAATTAAATTAACATTACTCTGATTTTCATATGTATTGGCACTCCGAGCAATAATTATCTACACTCTCACACAGTTTATCAATTAATCACACATATGGTAAGATGCACAAGCTCATTAAAAAATATCAATATTAACTGTACATGAGCCGCTATACTACGTACCGCTAGTCTAGTTAGCAAGCGCAATACATCATGAGCATGTTGAGGTCATCGGTGACGCGAATCCATAAGTTTTTCCCCTACCAAAAATTGTTCAACGCATCTAAAGAAGTTTTCATTTCAAAAAAACTAGCGGACCTGGTAGAATAACCTTGTTCTGTCAAAACTCTTGCATTTTTATCTGAGAAATGAAAATAAAAAATTATAATGAAGAATTATCTAGATGAAGCTGTAGGTGGAATATTTTTTTTTCTTAAAAAGTCGGTTAAGAGGATATTACGATTACAAGCACACGTAGTCCTGCCTTGATAATACAAAAAAAAAAAAAAATCAACCGCAGTGCCACCTATCGGATCCAATTTTGAATCTAAACCATTCTCGGATCCGCTGGAACACGCACACAAAATTTCATCAAAATCGGTCCAACCGTTTAGGAGGAGTTCAGTGACATACACACGTACAGAAGAAATGTATATATAAAGGTTAAGTTACGATCGGGACGTGATATGAGGAAATCGTCAGTAATTTTGTAATTAACCAAATTTTTTGTCCAGTACTTTCCGCATCGGTTTTGGTCAAAAGGACTTTTATTGCAACCTTATATTGAATGCAATTTAGTGGCTTGTTTGTGAAACTGTCACGGTGAATACGTGTCGCTGAATGTGGTTCAGTGAGTGTCGCAACATTCGCCCCCGCGCGCCAAGTGTCGTGACCGGCCGACCTCGTTGCGACTTTGAATTCGCTCGGATAAAGGTTTCTTTCATGTGCCACGGACAAATATCGGAATGTCGCCAAGACGTGAGCCTTGGTTGAGCACGTTTTCATAACATTTCAATATTCAATTTCAATGACCACCTGTTCCATCCATCCATAATATTTAAGGATATAATATAGCGATAAAATCTTCTTTCTTATTTAAATCTATCTATTGTAAATCTAACGTGTCGGTACTATTCAGATTTTGTAAAATATTGCAAAAAAAAAATTGCAAGTGTCTAGGAATCTATTATCTATATAAATAAAAATGAATCGCAAAATATGTTGCTAAGCGTAAAACTTGAAGACGGCTGGTCCAATTCGAGTAAGTTTTCATTTGATTTATTCCTTAAACTCTGAGGAAGGTTTTTATGGAGAGAAGAATCGGAAAAATTGCGCGAAAAAACCTAAAAATCTTTTTTCTTTTTGTGTAATTGTGAACGCAACTTCAAATTGCTATTAGAAACTGGCACACATCCGTAATTACGATGTTTTTATTTTCATTTTTGAGTTGACGCATGTAATTTTACCGTTTTACTGCAGTTTACTTTAAAAAATTCGCTTTCTCAGTTTGTTTTCCGGAAAAGCGAACAATCTCTATGGATATAGGCACATCAAGATGTTTCCATATATTGGTATGTATCCACTAAAAAAATCACATTAAAGCGAAACGAAGTTCGCGGTGGCAACTGGTAAGTAATAAAATTCATTTCAATTTTTTTAAATGTCGGTTTGTATGGCCACGCATCATCGCTATAGTACTTCGTTCAAGATAAAGAAAAAGAAACCCATGAAGCATATCCTCGAGTAACATTTAGTGTTTGTTCCATTAAAATCGGTCCACTCTATCAAAAGTTATTGTAATTTTAATGACCACGCGACTTAAGTACGATAGAGAAGCAGATAAGTAAACGGACTTAATACATTCAGATCATTTTATTAGTCACGGGTTTTTTTACAATAAGTAACAGGCGGACGGAGTCGCGTGTACAACTAGTCTTAGCTAAAATTGTAATATAAATAATTTGTTTGTACATATTTGGATAATATTTATGTATGATTATACAATCATCTTATACAACACATTTATTATATCATATTATCAGGTAGAAATCAAATAATGGTGGTAGAGCCACGCTGAAACTATTACTGGTTTCAGCATGAATAGGTCGGCTCATAGAAAACCGACGTGAAGTAACAGTGCTTGCATTGTTGCGTTTCGTTCCGTCAGTGAGAGCGCCGGAGGCCCACCTCCCCTCCCCTCTCCTCCTCTCCCTCTCCCTTCCCTAAACCCTTCCCCCCAAAGGGTGGCAACGCACTTGCGACTCCTCTGGTGTTATTAGTGTCCATGGACAGTGGTGATCACTTAACAGCAGGTGACCCACCTGTTCGTTTGCCACATATGACATTTTAAAAAAATTGATACATATTACAATTAGTTAAATGAATTAAATGTTAATTGAGAAACTAAAGGAAAATAGAATATAGTTCTGAATAATTTGATTTTTAATTAATGATGTTGTTATCGAATTTTCATGTTTACATTTTATTCCTCCGTTTTCTAGATTTTTTGTTACTGTATATAATAATGCTTTATTTCTGAGAATATTCTTAAAGTGAGTGGAGAACCTGTTTCTGAGTTACAAACGGTTTTGAAGATGTAACTGGACGGTACAGTTAGTTATGTTAGTGTTGTGGTTTTTTATAGAAAGTCTTCATGTTTCGTTGTAACGTTACGTACTGAGATTATTCTTGTTTGTGTGTTCGATTTAGTAATATATTTATGATATTATGCGGTCACTACAGTCTGAGTACTTTTTTTTTTTTAACGTGGGGAAATCCCTTATGGATACGCCACCCTCCCGGGAGAGAGGGTGGGTTATGTCCGAGTCGCACGGACTAAAACCCCACGGTGTACCGACAGACCGTTTTGTGGGGGCGGCAAGGGATCGTTCGAGCTAATCAACCTTGTAGAGCCGCCCCCACGGTCCGCCCGGCGGAAGGTGACCGCCGGGCTCCTACCTATAGAGGGACAGACCGGGTACACACCGGCTGCCCCCCCTCGTCCGCCGGACCCGTGCAATGAGGAGATGGGCCCCCCGGCCCATCCCCTCAGGTCCGGCTACGGTGGCAGGAGGAGTTGGGCGAAGCGCCTTCTCCTCCTGCCTGTCCTTCTTTGGCGGAGACGGCCACTTTGAGGGTCTGCCTCGCGGGCCCTCTCCGCCTCCTCCTTCTGCGAGATGAAACAGTCTGAGTACCGAGAGAACGTTTCTTATGCCAGTATATATTCCTAGGCATACGATTCGAATCCTAATGGAGTAGCGCGAGCACTGCTACTTTACTGCAGACATGCATTACACTTATTATAATTGAAACAATTCAGTTAGATTCAAAATAAATGTAAACGTCGGTGAGTTATACAAGTACAAATGTATCACTAACGTATACAGAAATTAATAACTTAGCTAGTTTAGCGTAGATTCGCGATGTTGTCTCCTAGGTAACGGTCCAAGCCGAGGCGTGCCGTACGCCCTTGAGCTTGTAGCGTAGTCAGTTCAAAAGAAAAGGGTAACAATTTATATATTTTTTTATTACTTTATGTACATTTACGCAATTCTTATTAAGGTATATATATATAGAAAACATAGGTCGTGTACCACTTATTTTAAAATTATAATAATGGTAAATGTATATCCTTCTACAATTTCCGAGATAAATAGTATATATTAATCGAGTATTTGCATTACGGTTAAGGCTATTGCATATAATTATTCTTTATGCAAGTATCCAGTCCTCTTAGGAGTATAATTTATGTTTAGATTCCGAGTAAATAAATATGTAAATAGAGTCTGTTTTCATGGTGTAGTATTAATGAAGTAATCTACATTAATCTCTACATATTATAAAATAAACGTCTCTCTGTGTTCGTTTATCCGTTAGCGTGCTTGTTACTTGAAAACTATTCGATTATAAACATGATTTCAAATTATAAATGTATTTTCTGACCATTAGTATGTGTTTTCTCATGTTATTTTATATCTAAAACAAAGTATGATGCTTAAAATCAATTAAATCGACACAATATGAATTAAGTTGCAATATATGAATAATTAAATGTTAATCAATGCAGTAGGCGTTTGTTCAGGATAGAAATTCATTTAAAAAAGTGTGTGTGTACTTATGTACACGCGTTAGAAGTTATACTTCTTTGGCGTAACAAGATAAAAATCTATTATTAATTTATTTATAAACTTATTACACATTAAATAAGAATGTGGAAATTTATTTTAGTTTATCATGTAAATAACTAAAATGTTGATTATTGCTAACTTCAAGGTGTCAGTTTTTCGTGACAGTGTGCGCGCGTATCGTAATAACTTCAGGGTGTCGGTTTTTCGTGACGGCGCACGCATCGTAAAAATTTACTCTAATTATTTTTCCCTAACGGGCCAAAAGAAGTATAACTTCAAAAAAGGTAGATATTATGAATCTAACGTTTAGGCCTTAATTACAGTGACCAGTTGTACAAGCTTTTACCAAGTAGACTAAAAATGATAATGTGACACAGGTAACAAAGGGAACAGTATGACAACAAATTAATCTTTAATCGAATTAAATATACCAACTGATTTGGCCCAATTTTTTAAATTTATACAAATAAAATGACAGAGAACTGCCGCTGTGCGACAGTCACGCAAAAACTACTGAATAGGTTTCGGTCAGTTATTTTTAATTTTTACTTCTTTGATGCTTGGTATTTATATAAAAAAATCACGATAGCTACTTATAATATAAATACTTATTAAGCACTACAGCGACGTGTGAAGTGAAGCAAGAGGTACGCATGCGCAGGAGAGAAGCAGTCAAAGGATAACATTGATTACAAAGAAATTTTGTAAGTTGAATTTTTTGAATATTTCCCTCGGTACACAGAATATAATTAAATATAATTGCTAAGAGAGTGAACAATGCAAATAAAGTCGTGAGTAACGGTTAGTAATAAGTTAAACAAGATTGCAACAAATATTTAGATATATTGTTTAAAAAGGTTTATTTAAAAAAACTTTAATATAATTTTTGGAAAAATTAATGTTGTACTTCACGGCAGCGTACCCTTGGGTATGTATTAATATTACACATGCAACAGTAACTCTGTTTATCACTTTTGCGTTACATTTTTACGATTAAACATTTAGATTGCTCACAATGAAATTTGACATAGAGATACTCTGAGACCTGGAGGACATATGCTAATTTTATAATCAAAATATACCGAAGACGATGCAAACTAAGCCGCAAGATAAGTTAGTGTCTAAATAAAAAACAAAGTAAATATAGTTCGATGGTAAATAACACTAAAGTTGTATTTGAAATCCACTATTCAAACTGGAAACACTTAACGACAATCTTGTAAATGACAAATAATACGAGAGAAGTCTTATTGCATTAAATTTAATAATAGAGTATAGTGGACAAAAAATAGTGCAAAAGATTCGAAATAATTCCCATGTACCGTTAATAATTATGATTAAAATTATACTCGTTTTGTTCACGAGGAAATGATGATTGATCGTCGCCATTATGAACGCGAAGTGGTCACGTAGACGGAAACCATTCCGTGTCCGAAGTCGTTTTTGGGTAATGTAACTGTAGCCAGCAAGCGACGTATTAAGGATGGTCAGAGCGTGTAGCGGATTCCGCTAGACCACATACAAAATCATAGAGAGCTGCCCAAAACTGAAAATAACTTTCAATTTATTGGAATGCGAGATGTTTTTTTGCACGGTGTAAATAGGAAGTACCGACTCCACATAGTAACAGTATCCGAGAAATTGAGTGAAATGAAAATGACGTTACTATAGTAAAAGTGCCAAACTTCAAAACGTGGCTTTTTGCTACAGTATCGCCATTTTGATCGTATTTTGCTTCAGGGCATACTTTTTGGTATATTAGGGACATTTGGGTTATTTTGGTTATACTTATTTAGTGTATTTGATGAATACGTTATCAGTTGAAATGTCATGTGAGTTGTAACTCCTTATCTCTGCCCTTTTTAACGAGGACCAGTTTTAGTTACTTTTAATGAGGATTTATAAGCTTATTTATTTATTAAACGTATTATAGAAATAAAACATCACAAAGTTTCTGGTATAAATACAATATAGAATCATATCTTCGTCTTAAAATATTTTATTATGTTTCTATTATTATCAGAAAATTGAAAGTTAAAACTGTATGTCGAGACATTGAGTGAAATTAAAATGGCGTAACTATTGTAAATTACATTAACATATTATATTCCGCTTTTTTTAATATTACAAACAATAATGTTTATCATTGATCTAATCATTAATCTACATAAATTTGTTAAAATTTATATAATATTCTTTTATTATAATGCAGTATAATACAGTACTGGATTAATTAGTATTTTATTTTTACTTTCAAAAATATATAACCGCATACTTTGTTAGTTAGTCTGTTTAACTATTTAAATCACATATACATAGTTTTTGCTTTTAATTAATTTTAGTTGAAACAAAATATTCCAGGCAAGTCGTCACGACTGACGTGATAATAAAAAAAAACTTTGAAGTTAGACATATGGCGTCGTTGACTTTTTTGTAGGCATTATCAAGCTCTACAACTTTTCTCCAGAACTCAATCATATATCTCTCATCGTTAAGGCAGCGTTTGTAAGAAACGTTTTCGTTCGACCGTTTTTTCTCCGACTTACTTTGCAAATCCGACTACCACAAAAAAGTCATTTCATTTTTCGGGTTAATATATTATGACCGCTTATGACACTCACAAATAACGTGGCTTTTTAATAGTAAAATAATTATGAAAATTGGTTTTGCAGATCCAAAGATTACCCCCCACAACGTCACAAACCCACATCGTCACAAACTCACAAACTTTACATCTTTATAATATCATTATTCAAGATATTTGAATATATTTATCTCTTTTATGCTGTTGCCACTTTACTTATATAACTACTATTATATCTATCTCTAAATTATTTCTCTTTAAACATGTTTTATGATATACATCATTAATAATTTCTGGTTACGTGCCTGGCCTATTGGCCGGGGACAAACGAACACATTTATTTTGTAACGAAGATGGTGGAGGTAAACGAACCTAGGCATTTTACGTGGGAGTAGGGCTCTTAAAAACGATTAGAACAGGACAAAACTAATACATAGGAAGAAAATAACACGGTATGCTTATACTATGAGTTGCAGTTAAAATTTGTATGATGACATATAGAAACGTGATGCGTAATATATAGTTTCCACCATACAAATACTGTGTGGTATGTCTATAAATTATTTATGTGAAATTTGCTGGTGCACGTCACTTCATTACTCTTGAAAATTGCTGTACTGTCAGAAGGAATACGTGTTTATATGGATGTATTATGATCGGTTTTTAAACTTTTTTAATTATGTTTTTGTTACTATTTTTAGACAACTTCAACACTAAGAGTATCATTACCAGTTTGGCAGCCTTGAAAAGCATCTTTCAACCACTTTTGATGAGCCCTGTGTCATAACCCTAGGGCATATCGTCCCGGGTAAACCATTCTAAATCGTTAGCGTACATATAATTAATATTTTTCAGCTTCTACATGTGGAGTTTTTATATATCTTTCTTCATAAGAATTTGTTCTATAAAATGATTCCCAAAAAAATGTCTGAACTGTGTTTATCTCAAGGTATGTAATTATCAATAAAAGAATCTCTAAAAATAACCCTAAAAATTTCAAGTCCCTAAAACAGTCTGATCCAAGGCCAATTTACCCCGTGAGTTTGGGGAAAAACCCCTAAGTTGGGAACGCTCCGTCACTTTGTTGTTGCTGGATAAAAAAGTGTACAGTGTGGGGACCCCCGTTAGACACGAAGTTCTTTAACGTAAAATAAGGAATCCATAGAGTAACAAAGTTGTGGTAGTGTAAACGGTTTTATAATAGTATGAAGGAATGAAATCCAAAAATCTCATTTAGTATTTTGGGAAAAATATTAATTTATTAAAAATGAAATATAACATAGTAAATTGTATTTAAATAAAATGCTAAATAACGGAAAAATATGAGATTTCCACGCGTTCAGTATTGAGGTTATACAACGGGCAGCGCACGATTCTCATCTACTTGAACTTCGATAGTTGCACGTACTCACATACTTGTATACAATAGAAAGAGACAAAGAGAGATAAAAAAAGTGCATAATGATTTCTCTTACGTGACGATTTCTAAAAATCAACTACTACTGCAAGCCGCGTTAAGGATCTCCGTTCCGAAATCAATTACATAATATTCTTACTCGGTATTGTTATCAAAGCAAACAGAGTTAGTTAAATAAATAAAAACAGTTATTGCCAAATGGGAATATAGTATCGACAAGCGATATGAACGGTCTTTTGCAAACACCGTTCTTATTTATGATCATAAAAACAATCTGGTATCTGTATATACAGACTGATCCTAAGATCCAGAATGTTCGAATAATCTCACTATAATCGATGTTCTGTTATAATCCTCTTTGAAGTTTATTTTCTAATAAAACCACTTCTACTACTGTACTTGCAAATATCTAACTGGGCTTGTATTACAATCCAGTCTACACTTTGGTCGTAAGCCGTGTAATATCGTTAATATTAAATGTGATTGACTCTCAACTACAGTTAAATCGGCTTGTAACTTCATGTTTTTATTGGGTTACCATCCCATAATGAAGTATTTGACAAGGGCAAAGCGATAGCGAATATACCTCAAAATTTCAAAATGGCTATTTTAAATTACATATATGTACACCAATCATAAAGTGAACTAAAATATGCACTAGATATACGCGTTAGGTATACAGAAGCAACGCTATCGTTGCATTGTTACGAATTTTGCTAAATAGATAATTAGATGGGAGAATTCATTTACATTGCATTTACATTGTTCACGAAGAAAAGTATTGTTGTTGAGAACAAACTTGTCATAACAATACGATATTGCATTTAAGATTTCATTATGGACAAATACGGTAAAAGAGTAATAAAGATATTTAGATGGATTAAAATCTGTGAAGCGGTGATGGCTAAATAGTTAGCTTCTTCGGAAAATATCGATCGACGTAAGTTCGAGCCCTTGTGGATGAGTTTAAGCCTTTGGTGAAGCAAAACATTATGATGAAATCATAGCATATGGGGTGTATGGTATGTCGAATAACATCTAAAACTTGATACATCCAAGCCAACCTCACCTGCACATGGTGCACCCTGCTGAATAACGAACGAGACAATGGTGAAAGCGGGGTGGGTAGGGTTTTACAGCCCGACTGGGTCGCAACCACCATGTATATGGCGAAAAAGCCCGTAATACTGATTCGCTTCTGCGGGTCGCGTTACGGGATCAGCCTGTGCATATCCAGTTCTTCGCTGGCATGACAGCGGCGATCGGCGATGGATAGTGTGTCACTCGGTGGTCGCCATTGTTTTTGGATTGTACTGTGCTTACCATCAGGCACAGTACAGTCATTTCGCCATGCTATAATAAAAAAAAGCATAGTTATATGCATTTTGCCAAGCTCGCTTAGTTAGCTAAAACTCCCAAGTTGAAAATCTGTCGCTGAGTAGCTATAGGTTTGTTTCAGCAAACGGGCTTGAGAGCCAATCCCTTTCAAACGTGCCAAACGTGTTTACCATCTTAGACCATATCGTCTGCAGGAACTACGCAGTAATATAGGCGACTTAAAATCGATAAAACTATTGTACTCGTTGTTGCTGACGATCCTGACTTAACATGCGGTCTAGAGTTGAACCTCCATGTGTACGTTACCGCATGTACAATGGACAGTGTTCTGAAGATTTTTGAAGTTATACTTCGTTTGGCGCGTTAGGGAAAAATGATGAGAGTAAATTTTTACGATGCGCGCGCACTCCGTCACGAAAAACCGACACCCTGAGGTTAGCTATAGTCAACTTTTTCTATTGTTAGTGTCGTTTTTTCTATAAACTTTTCTACGTTCTACGTTACGTTACGTACGTTCTACGTTAAGATGAAAGATACAATATTTGAAAAGATTTTTATCTAGTTACGCCAAAGTAGTATAACTTGTAACGCGTGTACATAAGTACACACATACTTTTTTTGATATGGTAACCTCATCGTCATTCCAAACTCGCACCTCCTGTCGCTGACTGGTTAAGTTTAATTTCTATTGAAATTTTTTACTAGTAATTTATTTTAAAAAATTACTATACAATCTAGACATCTGTCAACTTCAGTGTCATCATTATTCAATTTTATTATAAGGGAATAAATAATAAATTTTAGGGGTTTTGACTTCAACTTCAGTAAATATTTTTGAATGTGTGTAACTTTGTAGTGACGACAGTGCACTAGTTACTATGCACAGAACAATTCAAAGCTAAAAACATCCGTCGGATGGTTCATAAGCCATCCTTAGTTAAAGCTGTTATATTGTTATAGAGACACGCCTAAAAACCTCATCGTTGCAAGTGGTAGAGCCACGCTGAAGCTACTACTGGTTTCAGCATGAATGGGTCGGCTTGCCCGGGGTACTACCACCCTCTCATAGAAAACCGACGTGAAGTAACAGTGCTTGCATTGCTGCGTTTCGTTCGGTCAGTGAGAGCGCCGGAGGCCCAACTCCCGTCCCCTCACTTCTCCTCTCCCTTCCTCTCGTTCCCCCAAACACAGGCTGACAGTGCATTTTCGAATCCTCTGATGTTGGAAATGTCTATGGACGGTGGTGATCACTTCACATCAGGTGACACACCGGTTCGTTTGCCTACTAAGACATAAAAAAAAGAAAAAAAAAGTGTCATATCTGAATGAACGGTAAACGTGATGCAGTCCATCTTCTAATTGTATGATGATATTGCTTTTAATTTCATTTTTTTTTCAGGAATTCACAAAACCAAAACGTTCTATAATATAACATTGTTTATTTTTAAATTTAAATAAAATCTGACTAACATAGAAGGAAGTAAAACTTAAGTAAATAAATAGTGACCCTCAGCCGCAACTAAATAAGAATAACGATAACAATCTAATACTTCTATAATGTTAAAAAGTAAACTCATAAAAAAGTCATTAATTGTACTTATAAGGAAGTAGCCGATCACGGTTTTCTTTGTTACATTATTTTAGAAGGCTGCACTAACTGCATTCTTGTGGCCTAAAACAGACATACGCAGGATATAGATTAACAATAATATTACGTGCGAGTAAAAGTCAAGTGAGATTAAAAATGACTTTAGTCATTCAAATACAAAAGATCGTGTAAATATTTGGCACACTTGTCATGACTGAATGAGTCAATGAAAATATCTATTTAAAACAAATCATTACCCACAATAGTATGCCATAACTTAATATTTGGAGTTAAAATTGGACTTAAAATATTCTTTGTATTTTACTCTTTGTTGAAAAAGAATACAGGCTCTCTAACGTTATGCTATAATCCTTGGGAGCGGAGAAATGATGTAGTTAGAAAGTAAAGTAAGTGGTAATGAAGGAATAGTGGCGTGTAGCGTGGTGTGGCAATCACTGGCTGAAGGTGGGGTCAATTAAAAGCTCATAAATCCGCCGGTTGACGCTAGTAATTTTTAAAATTAAAACAAATAATTTCCACTTTATTAGAAGGTTTTTGATACAATTGGTGAAGACGTAACACTTGCTCCTTTAACAAGTATATTTTCAATCGAATTTTTATTGCAAAAATCATGGTGATTTTTATGAATTCCTCCCTTACCACGTGGCGTTAATGTAGAAAGTAATTCAATAATAATAACATAATATCCCTGTTCTGACTTGGAAATCTACATTTTGTTTTATTATTGTAAACTTCGCTACAGTTTAGCAAGAAATTCGAGCCTCTAAGCTCGATTTGCGTTACATCCCGGTACAATATGACACATATGTTGCAACTATTGAAAAGTTACGAGAGCCTATTCTAGACATCAAGGCCGTACACCCGCGTTCCGATTGAGTAACGCAATAAAGCTCCCGTTGATTGCTAGTGACAAAGGGTGACTGTAAAGACACGAATGACAAATTAACTAATACGATGTCATTGAATATACATATGACATTATTTAATAATAGTAATATAGGATGTTATTAAATATCTAAATCTATCGTCATTGTTTTAAAAGTTGGTATAAAATTAATTGAAAAAAATCATCTGAAAATATACTATATTGCCAGCATTTGCATTGTAAAATGAAAATACTCGCAATGAGACAAAAGAAACTTCAAAAATATTGTTGTTAATCTCGGAAATATTTCAGTGAAACATTAAATAAGTTTTTACAAAGGTTGACCTGGCTTATTGTTACAAGTAGAATGCAATTGTGACTCAACGATTGCTATTTTGTTCACGTCGTAATATGAAATATTTTGCAGACAAAATTCTAACAAAATACTGAGAATATAAATGTAATGTGTACGTTATAATTTCCTAATTTTATCATATTATATTAGTATATTATATTTATTATATTAGTATTATTATATTAGTATATAGTAGTTAAATCACACAAATAACAAGCGGTGCCCGCGACTCCGTCCGCGTGGAATATAATGTAAAAAGAACAGTGAACTAATAAAATCCTATTTATCCTATTAAGTCCTGTTTATCTACTTCTCTCTCGTACTTAAGTCACGTGATCATTAAAATTACAATAACTTTTGATAGAGTGATTTTAATGAGACTAAAACCAAATGTTACTCGAGGATATGTTTTATATCCATATTTAAATGGTGGTAGAGCCACGCTGAAACTATTACTGGTTTCAGCATGTATAAGTCGGCTCGTCCAGGGTAGTACCCTCTCACAAACAACCGACGTGAAATAACAGTGCTTGCATTGATGCGTTTCGTTCGGTCAGTGAAAGCGTCGGAGGCCCACCTCCCCTCCCCTCTCCTCTCTCCTCTCCATCTTCCTCCCCTAACCTTTCCCCCCAAAGGGTGGCAACGCACTTGCGACTCCTCTGGTGTTGTTAGTGTCCGTGGACGGTGGTGATCACTTAACAGCAGGTGACCCACCTGTTCATTTGCCACCTATGACATTAAAAAAAAAACTTGGTTTTGTCGTGAACGCAGTAACTTTAGCAGTGACGCGTGTTCATACAAACAGACAGACAGACATTTCTAAAGATAGATTGAAATGTATTTTATTACTTACCTTAGATTTACATTTTTATTATATGTATAGAAGATATAAATTGCCAGTTTTATATAATTGTAGAAATAATCCGGTTTTTTCATTCAATAATTATTTTTAATCAAATCAGATTCAACATATTTTTCGAAACTATAAAACCTGTCTTGTTCAAATACGTAATTGTTTAAGATGTTTTGTGTTATAAAATTGTATATGTAATTGTATAAGAAAATAATATATGAGTGATTAATGTTCAAACTATTTATTTATTTCCGTAATAGATTAACCAAATAATGCCTTTGTTCTACGTTAGTAAAAGGTGTACAAGTCGCCTTTTTGTCAGAGCTTAAGAATTCGTGAGGTCTTAGTTTGTCTTTCAGGTACAGTATAATTGTATTGAATATTATATCTACTAATGGAGACATCGTGACAGAACAGTTATTTTGTCACGTGTACATAAATTTAGAAATTAGGGCTTCAAATAATTTCAAAACCACTTTGAAATAGAGGCCTCGAGCCTAGTATGGAGATAAACGCGAAATCTATAATATATAATATCAATTTGTTATATTATTTATCAATGTATGATAAGCCTAGAATAAGTTTATAGGTAATAAATGTTTAATAAATATTATTATTATTAAGTATTAAGTTCCCGCCTTGTTGGGTGACAATAAAAAATAATTCGTCCCGCCGCACGGAAGAAGTGAAACTTCGTAATGTGGAAATGAAAATAAGAAGGGGTAGAAATTGATTTTTAGTGAAATCATATTGTTTATTTAAGTTGTCTTTATTAACATTGCTTACAATTGACAATTGATCACATCTTTCAATTATCATTTTCAAGTGGAGAAATATCCAAATCTATAAGATTTACAATGGAATTACGATAACTAAGGTAGGATACGAAATGTTTGATTATTTTTCTCGCTCTGTCTCTTTCTATTCCCCCTCCCCAGGAGCATTGAACGTTTAACGCAACAGTGCTTTCATACCCCCTCCTTGGTAGCGTTAAACGTTTATCGCAACCTTGTTGATAGTCGCATTAGAAAATTCACTTCAAAATCCTAATAGCTTTTGGTCACCGTTTTGCTCACGGTGATGAAGATTTGTTCTATTTCATAGAAACAGTACTTTTTCTCGATGAAAGTTGCCCATTTCTGACAACGTTAATGCAAAATTTCACAATGACTATATGAATACTTAAAGAATGGAAACGTAACAAACGAACATTCACATTCATAATATTGCAGTAAGGACTAGTAAGGAAATAATATTCCGCAACAAATTCCACTATTGTGTCTAACTTTAATAGAATCCACTCCAGAACAAAAGCGTAATTGAAACTAAGCAAAAGTACTTTCGTATTTCAAGTACATATTATACATTATGATGCTTAGATGGATATCAAAGTAGCTATTAAATTAAACGTAATTCGTCTAGTTTAGTAATCGGCTTAACTTATAAGCACATTACTTTCATAATTACTTAAAGTTAATTGCTTTCTCAGTCTTGGAATTTGAAATGATTCAAGTATTATAGTATACCTACTAATAAACCGCGGCGAGTTTGTCACGGTTTTATTAAAATATAAGAACAATAATAAAATATAACCTAGTATTATTGACTCAATTAGTAGGTTCATCGATCGGGCCGTGGACGCTCTGCCGCGGGACATTGTGCATTACAATTGAAAAAATTCAATAAAGGATAAGAATGTAGGCACCATAAGGACAACGTCTGCCGGGACAACGTCTATTAAAGAATATAATCTCAATGAAAAATATGTTTTTTTATATATCATAGGAGGCAAACGAACTGACGGGTAACCTAATTGTATTTTTTTTTTTCTCGGACTGACTACGCTATTGACCCGGCAGGGTCTTCACAGCTTCACAGACTACTAAGGTTGGCGCTTAAGGCACGCAACCGATTTGGGTTTTAGGCAACATACACAAGGGTGCACGCACACCTCGGCTTGGGCTGTTACCTGGAAAAAGACGCGTCTGTCCTAGCTAACTATTCTAAGCTATTCATACATCTATACATTTGTGAACCATACAATCGAAATTGCATGATTCACAAATGAATACGAGTATATCGGATTGAAACGAACTAAAACTATTTGATTCAGTTCGATGAGGGAAAAAAACAAAACCCTCCCACCGTGTGTATATATGTGCACGTGTGTGAGAGAGATGATCTCATATGTGTGTTCAAGTGATGTAGGTGAGTCACTGTATCGCGATAATAATATCACGAGGGCTCCGCGTGGGGACGACCTAGGCTCGAGATATCACTGAGAACCGCGATGTGTGCGGGAGCTAAAAAGGATCGATTACAAAAGCGCGGGCGCAACACGCATTTAATAAGAACGAATTTAAATTTACTTAACGGCGACGGCGCCGAAATCTAAAAATAGACAAAATAAAAATTATTATTATTGAACGGTCGTTTTTAGGGGAAGATAGACGTAAATACGCGATTTACTCTATCTCCAATAGTTTCGATTACTGAAAGAACAAGACTTAACGATTTGCCGGATTGCGAATTTAAGCGCCATGTCAAGCGGGTTTTCGTGTTAAAAGGCTATTTATAGAGTGGATCAATATGTGAACGATGGTGATGTCTGGAATTAACTCATCTCTGTGCATCCATTAAAAACGTTTGTGACATGTACCTAAATATATTCCAAATATTATATATGTTTACGTGGCGCGCTAGTCGCTAACCTAATTGTAAGTAATCACCGCCGTCCATAGACACTAGCAACACCAGGGGAGTCGCAAATACGTTGCCATCCAATGTTTGGGGGAGGGAAGGGAAAGGAAGGTACTAGGAGGGGAGTTGGATCTCTGGCGCTCTCACTGACCGAACGAAACGTAACAATACAAGCACTATTAATTCACGTCGGTTTTCTGTGAGATGTAACATGTTATTCATGTGAAATATAAATTAATGTTGTAGCAGACGTATAATACTCAATAGTTAACAAGAATAATTGTCGCTCACATTTGAAACTATTTTTTACAAAACTAATAAAATTAACGAAACCAGAACAAAGGTACGGACCAAGAGTTTGCAGAAAAAATACCTAGCATTGTTTAAGTGTGAGTTATTATTAAATAGTTAGAATAAAATCCTTCATGAAAAACATAGGTTTGTCAACCTCTATGGTGGCAATTGATAAAGATTATTACAATAAATGAAACGATATTTATGTAAAAGTAAAGAATAAATTAATAATAATATATATAGCGATTCAAAAATTTAAATTCTTATAAAATAATGCTTAATCAAACCGAGAAATCCGAACGTGTTAAGGCCGACCATGCCAAGGGCAAAAAAATTAAATGCTCTTGAATGTCAAATTAAACTGAAATGCACGCGTTGCATTGGATCTGAAACACGAAAGCTACATTTATGTAACTTCGGAAATGATTTATCTGCTCGAATTTTTTGCTCATTCAATATCTCTGTTACATAAGGAAATACGAGCTGTTCAACAACTTTTACTTGACAATGAACTCCGATAGATATACGACGTGTTGAATGATCTCATCGATGATTAAGGAGCGACTTTTAAAAACATTTATTATTTCATTGTTATTTTATTTAATAAGTGATGCTATTCGCTAGTTATGTTTGTAATAGACATATAGTTTTAAGCATAAGAACTAGAGTTAGGGCTAAAATTAAACGAAAAACATTACATGTATAATAATATTTTTGTTTATGAGTTTATAATGCTAATAATCTCACATTAATGGTAATTTCAAAAATAAAATATAGTCCCAAGTTCCTCGCTGATAATGGGCCTTTAAAAGCGATTAAGTGTTTTTGCGTTTATCTTTATGTTAACGTCTCGTTTTTTTTTATGATTGTAGTGTAGATAAATTAATATATCCCAACTGGTCTCCGTATGTCTTTCTATCTCTACACTGGTCGGAACAGCGTCTTGGAAATATTACAAAGCCGGTTGTGGTTCCGGAACCAGTGTCAGAGACTGGAATAATGCCGGTAATGGGTTTGAACGTATGGTAAGTCCAGTTATAGTGCTATGTAAGCAAAATATTATCTCATATTTGAGTTTTCATGGCAACATTTTTAAAGGTGGATAAACCTTCATGTTTAATTTTTCCTATTATTTCTTTTTTTTTTGCATGTCATAGACAATTCTGTCTAATTTTTTATGTAATCTTCAAATGATTACTTTAATCTTACTTTGTACTTAGTTTCTGTTAATTGTATGTTTGTAAAATCCTTCGTGGTACGGAAACAGGATATCTAATGATGGCGAGATCTTAAAAATAATTAAAGACAAAAATAGTACTATATATTATTTTTGACAAGAAAATTTTACAGAACCACTTTAAAATCTTAAACCGCTACATTCATCACTTATTAATCGATCGGTATTACTGTTCGGCGATCGTAGACAATCTGCGCACGCGACGCGGCGGTGCACCGTTACTTCCGCTGTAACCGGATGTAGACCGAAATGTGAATGGTTTGTTATTGCTACAGCTCGGTTTTATTCGGAGACGGTTAGATTTATTAATCAATAAAATTGTTATTAATATGCATGCTTCATTGACTGTATCTATATGAGAAGCATTATTTGTATATTTCATTTGATTCAGTTCGTAATATTTATTTGCGTTTGAATTTGTTATTTTATCTATACTAATATTATAAAGCTGGGTTTGTTTGGTTGCACGCGCTAATCTGGGGAATTACTGGTCCGATCAGTGTTGGTTAACTCATTTATTGAGGGAGGCTATAGGTTATATATCATCACGCTAAGAGCAATAGGAAAGGAGCACCAATGAATAATGTCTCAAAATCGTATTTTTTCTTTTCACAGCTTTCGCTACGTGTTTGCGTTAGCCCAAAGTAACTATTCCACGCAGATGAAGTCGTGGGAACAGCTAGTTTACCTATATATGAAAATAGAGTTCCTATGAGAGTCAATCGCGTAAAAACTACTGAACGTCCTAGTCCTAGGACCATTCCATACGGAATTTGTCATGGATAGTTCTAGGCTATTTATTTTTTGGATTTCCAGAAGGGTCATTGACTGTGTGCGGTTTTTTTGAAAATTTTATTCAATGCAAACGGGTTGGTATCAGTTACTGCTCGTGAAATGTATACGCGTTCAATCCAATAAGTAGTGATAATTTATTTTGTTCATTTTATAAAGTCACAAACAAAGTCGGGTGTAACTATTTATAGCCAACTTTGAAGAGGATCGTATATCACCTAGTTGGTGGCCAATGATTTTAATTTCAGAGAATTCAGTTGAAAGGGTTCATATACTAAAGTGTCACGAGAACGAGGCACACAAATAGGTGGAAACTTGCATAACAGGTTCTATTATTCTTCATCTAATGACTAAAGGTCATACTGTCTTGCGCTTCTTTATTACTTTGGCTTATAAAGTGCAATTTATTTTATTAAATGTGGTGAAGGTGAATAATACATGTATTGAAGATAAAATTATTCCCGTACACTTCGTTGGTCATTAAAAATAAGAACTTAATAATAACATAGTAGGTGGTAGAGCCACGTTGAAGCTATTATTGGTTTCAGCTTGAATAGGTCGGCTCGCCCAGGGTAGGACCACCCTTTCATAGAAAACCGACGTGAAGTAACAGAGCTTGCATTGTTGCATGTCGTCAGGTCCAGTGAGAACGCCGGAGGCTCTCCTCCTCTCCCCATCCCTCTCCTCTTCCCCCTCCTTCCCTTTCCATAAACACAGGTGAGCAACACGCTTTCGACTCCACTAGTGTTGTTAGTGTCTATGGACGGTGGTGATCGCTTAACATCAGGTCACTCTCCTGTTCGTTTACCTGCTATGACATTTAAAAAAAAAACAAAATAATAGCATAGCGCTATCTAGTGACATGTTAGTAAAGTAGTTAAAATAAACACCTACTCTATGAAAAAAGACTTGATGCGCCAAAGGTCATTAGAAAGGTAAGAAGTGGACTTTATCAATCTCAGTTATACCGACATCAATTTATATATTTGATTTAAAAATAGTACTAGATTAAATTATATCAAATTGGAATATTATATTAGAAGCGGAACCCAGAAACGACATTAGGGTTCCGTTTCCTTCAGGAAGCTTAATAAATATATATCAAAATATCGTCGCCGGAACATTCACTTTCGCTATCGTTAAATTGATTGCTTTTTACCAATTATACCTCGTCAAGTGGTACGATTATTTACGCACGTCGTGATGAAATCGAGAGTGGGCGCCCACGACCCTGCCATTACGCCTACAGCTCTATGCACAACAATCGGAATATGTCCATATTAATTGCTATAGCGTGAAGCGCTCGGAACCTTGGGATGATTCACGTCACTCGAAATGCACTGTTAAAATAAACATAACACAAAATTGTCTACGGAAGATATTCGGAATCAACTTATGAGATTACTAAAGTCTTTCTAAGGGTCATTGAAGGGTAATATATGTGAACGAGTATACAAGAGAACAGAACTTCGTGCAAGGGACTAGTTTTGCAAAGTAGATACTAATAAGGTATGTTTTTCAATAATTCTGGTTCTGTATTAAGCTTGGTAGAGTTCTGAGATAGGTGGATAAGATGGATCATCAACGTAACAGTAACACTTAACTATTGTATTGCAATTGTCATAGTTAAGTTTTTTTAATTAGGAATCTGTATTTAGTAGTCTGTTGTTAAATTGTGTTCAAATACTCAAATCGATGAAGTATAGAAAAGCATACATATTCAAACGTATATTCGAAAAATATTACTCTCTATGCAATCAGGTAAAAACTCGATCTGTATAATAGCCTTATATGGATTTCAAGTTGAAATACTCTCGGCCTTGTCGGACAATTAAAGTATTTTTACAATGCCAACTATCTACTTATAACGACATACCTTGCAGCAATTTACGATTTATAAAATTATTATTTTTTCTCCAGCAAGCGGACGGATACTTAAGGTTGTATATGATTAAAATGCCTTCCTATTTCGCAATGCTACATGTGAGTACGTATGAATTATATTACCTGTTTTTTGTTTTGACACATCGCGGAGAAAACCGAGATAGTCGGCTAAGTTCGGTTTCGTATAGCGTTGTCTTTGTCTATCGCAGTCATTGCGTTGTGCGATAGAGAAAACACTTAGAGAAACGAAATAAGCCGATCGATACTATGGTGGTAGAGCCACGTTGTAGCTATTACTAGTTTCAGCATGAATGGGTCGGCTCGCCCGGGCTAGTACCACCCTCTCACAGAAACACCGACGCGAAGTAACAGTGTTTGCATTGTTGCGTTTCGTTCGGTCAGTGAGAGCGCCGGAGGCTCACCTCCTTTCTCCTTTTCCCTTCCCCTTTCTTCTTTCCCTCCCCCTCCCCCATACACAGGCTGGCAACGCACTTGCGACGCCCCTGGCGTTGCTAGTGTCTATGGACGGTGGTGATTACTGAACATCAGGTGACCAACATGGTCGTTTGCCGCCTATTGACATAAAAAAAAATCCTAGCCAGACCTCTCACTTTACTCTCCGACATGCCAAATCAAATTTCGAGTATTGTAATATCGCGTATAGTTAATTGTGAGAGACAGACAGCTTTACAGATCAGTTGAATTACTTATATTTTCTTTTTGTAGCACAACGATGTGCCTATATTCTATTTGATGATAAGTACAAAGCTTTACAAAACAACGATCTTCAGCAATACATTTCGAATCTGTTACCAGTTGTCAGTGTCCTGCCGGCCTGCAAGACAGCTGCATATATAGTAACTAATCCCGAAATGCGACTAAGTATAAAAATAAGTATAGTAAATATATGTATGCATGGTGGTAGACGAAGTTCGAATAAACTGATTACTGAGCCATTATCACATGGTAGATAAATAAACGAGAACTAATTTTAAACACATACTAGTAGGGTTTATTTTAAAACAAACTAAACTCACTTTCGCTTTTTAATTTTAATGCTTTAGTAAAAACTAGTGGTCGACATTCGACCATAGTTCATTGATTTTTTTAAGTTTGAATTTTATTAGGGTTAATATCATTATTGAATGTAGAATGAAAAAGGGTAATTGGAACGTAAGAGTAAAATAATACATACAGTCGAGCATAGCAACCTCCTTCACAACCTTTTTTGAAGTCCTTTATTGACAGATGTCAAAATGTCTTTTTTATTTACATGTGTGTATATGTTGTGTAAAATTGAAGCAGTAGTGTGAGTAATGCATATTTTAATTAATTTAATGTACTTCTAATGCATTTTATATAAAATAAATAGCTTTCTGCACTTCTCCTCCATATAAACTTTAACTATGCCAAATTTCACGTTCATCCGTTCGCCCAATTCCGTTAAAAAGGGATACAAAGTTTAGGCTTCACGTATTAATATATATATATATATATGATATTAGACAACGAAGACTTCACTAATTGCTCTGAGTTTACATTCCGGTAAGGAAGTTTAAATTATATTGTTATTCTATTGTAATTTGATGTTCATTATATATATCCTTGTATGTATCCTTAGGTAGGTATATTTCCTCATAGAGTTTCTTTCAGCCTTGAGCGATTAGTCCGCTGAACAAATACGAAATCGGGTATATGCGTGAACGGAATTCGCTTTGTAATTTCCTTACACACCTCACACCTCGAAGCTTCCATTGTGAATTCAACTGCGTGTCTTCCCGTCTAAGTAAATTTATTTACGTTTTCTTAATCTTGAAACATAAAAAGATTATTCGATTTATATTTCCAACAGTCGAATATTGTAACAAAACTTGTTAGTACCATATTGATTATCTATACATATATAATAAGAGCGAAAGAATATGAAATGAAAAGTGTCCGTACTTATCAGATTTTTGTGTAAAAAAATATTGCGAGTGATTAAGAATAAGGAATTAAATACATTGCAATCACTTTTATAAACGTCTGTCTGTTTGTTTGTTTGTACGTGCATCACTCTTGAAGTACTACGTTTATAATAAAACGTCACTAAGAAAATTATAGACCATATTTCTGAGTAATATTTAGTCTTTGTTTCATTAAAATTTATTCATTTTATAAAAAGTTATTGTAGTTTGAATGATGGAATGATGGTAGAGAAGAGTAGGTAAGTGCATTTCAGTCTCATCCAAATGATAGAAGTATTTCGTTGTATGAAGAAGTACTGTGTAGATGTAAACCATTTTTTTATTCATTTTCAAAATACTTGGTTGTATAAAAAAAAAATCACGATATCTCAAACGACAATGGTGGTAGAGCCACGCTGAAACTATTACTGGTTTCAGCATGAATGGGTCGGCTCGCCCGGGATAGTAGCATCCTCTCATAGAAAACCGATGTGAAGTAACAGTGCTTGCATTGTTGCGTTTCGTTCGGTCAGTGAGAGCGCCGGAGGCCCACCTCCCCTCCCCTATTCCCTTCCCCCAAAGGGTGGCAACGCACTTGCGACTCCTCCGGTGTTGTTAGTGTCTATGGTGATCACTTAACAGCAGGTGACCCACCAGTTCGTTTGCCACTAAAAACATAAAAAAGAAAACGACACAGACGAAGTCGAGGGTATTAGCTAATAAAAAGAAATTCGCAGTATCCTAAGTTTAATATGTAATATAATTTAATAATTATATATATTATTTAGTAAAGCAGACATAATCAGACAAGTTGAAATTGGTTGTTGTGAAAGTTAATTTATAATGCTTATATCAAAATGTTTAGAGTTTATAAATGGTATGAAAAGTATAAGATTAAGTAATACAGATAATGAACCAAGTAAAGATAACTATACTAAGTATTTATAAAAGTCATTAAAAGATTCGAATGACAAAGTTAACTGAAAAATTTATCAAAAATAAATTCTTAGATATATCATTACGCTTGAATGTGTGAAGGCGTGGTGAAGTTTTTTAAGTGGAATAAAAAAAGCCGTGGTGGTAGTCTAACCCGTGGAATATTAATTCAATGTCCGTAGGTTCGACCCTCATCATATACCGACGTTTTTTTCTGAATTCACGTATATATACTAATTTAAATTTGTACCATTATCGACTGACGTAGAAGAAAAACATCGCGGTCTGGTGAATCTGAGAAATGTTCTTGTGGTAACACTGTTTGTAGGAAAATATTAGGTCTGTGGATTTGTCGCATTTCGAAATCGTCAATACGTCGTGGGCTTGCATGGTGATTATGCCCATGCCTACATTCGGGAAGAGGCCTATGGCCCTGCAGTGGGTCTCTTACAGGCTGACGTGATGATGTACCTATGTCTATTCTTGACACTATAGCATGAACGACTTGAAAGATCTTAATAAATCTTTATAGATTCTTCTTAACCTTGGTAATAATGTGGGCTACAGAAGATATATTTTTAATTTCACGTAATACCGTCTAATTTCAAACTAGGAATAGTTTTTATAGGTATTTAATAATCATGCGTAGAACAGACAATTATGCTCATCACCAAAGATTAGCCACGTGCTAAATTGAGTCTACGACATTTCGACTTAAAAATGAGGTTTTTTGCTATTACGCCACGAGGCCTCTCGGCTTGTGTCTAAGCATGACGTTTGTGAATTAAAAAAGTGATGTTTTTTAATCATTTTTTTTTGTGTTTCTTCATTAGTAATTCTACAAGTTTCATTAGAAAAACATCTAATACGCAAAGACAAGAAACAGTTCGTGATCTTTGTTCAAAAATTATTTAGAGACAAGAAACTTATAATATTTATCTGCCTTATTGTTTTTTATAACACTTGAACATTGAATGTTTGGAAATAACAAAAACATTGAATAATAAATATGTATACGCTAACGTAAATACAAGTTTTCGTTAATATTTTATTATTATTAATGATTATAAAAACTTTACAAAATGTTATGCTGAACGAGCAATCTAATGCACTTATTATGTAGCTATATAAAATAGTTCCGTTTCTTAATATCCTGTCGTATATTAATGTATTAGTGCACCGAGCTAAATAATTAAAAATAGCCAAAATAATGCCTGTTAATATTATAAGCTAGCAGCCCATCCTGGCTTCACACGGGTATACTATAAAAGAAAATGAGACCAAATCCTCCTTTTACCACACGATCAGGTAATGAAATGCCAAAATAATAATTTAACGTTAATTTGTCAATTCTGATAATATTTTTGAACATCCCTCTACTCTCTTCTGTTTTATTCACTCACTCACTTTTTTATATGAAGATTTTTTTGACCCAAAGAAGAAGGTATTACTCAAATGGGTGCAGCCATTCAAAAGTGAAGGGCTTTCTTTGGATAGAGCTACACTTTGGCGGCTTACACTGCATACATCGTTAGCAGTTACACGAAGATCACGTGTAGTGTCATTATTTATAAAGCACAGGAAGTCACGAGCGGCTGCTACCTAAAGGCCCCCGCTAACAACTCCCCTCTTGGAGGAAAAACGGCCAAAAAGCCGAAGAAAAAGAAGAAGCCCCCGCGATCGGCGAGCGCAGTACGGCAGCAACAACAGCTGGCCGAGAAATTCAGCGGGCAGATTAAAGACGCCGCGATTACGCAGGGACAGTCCGGAACTGAAGGCGAGAAGGCTTGCATAGCGTTCGTGGAGAAGGTCCTACTCCCCAGTGACTAGGTTAACTATGCAGCATCCCGGCCTCCCAGAAGGTCCGTCCAAATCACCACCACTAGCGAGCGCGCCACCGATAGCCTGAGGATGATTACATCCAACCAGACACGCCATTAGATAAGGGCAGCGAGCAAAGCCGCCACAAGAGGATACAATCCTGGTATGGTCCCCGCACTATGCAAGTAGAGCGAGAAGATTGCGACTAGAGTGGCTGCTAGTAATTTATATCACCATCAGCATTGTCTGTAAACTTAACGTGACTCGACTAAACGCGATGACGTTATTTTTACCGAAATTCTCAAAGTAGCGTTAACATTAATTCTTTTATACATCGCACAATAACTTTCAATTTGTCTTTCAACAACGAACAATTCGACATCCACGCAATTCACTGCACGTAAATCTGCATCTTATTTCATTTCTTTATTATTATTTTTCACAAAAAGCATCTGAAAACTCTTCGAAATCGTTTAGGGTACATTGACATGCGGCAGCGTCCCCATTAGCGACTATTCGGATCGCATGTATAGGTAGAAAGTATTGTATTACATCACTAGATGGTCTTACACGAGTAAATATTACCGAGACTTCATTATACAATCAAATTGGCTGTTTCGGAACCGCCTTCAGTGTTAAACAGCTTCGGTTTATTTACTCATGTTTTAAAACTACTTAGCGTAAGTTTGCGCATTTTGTATCCGTGAAAGAGTCGATACGTTTTTATACTACCGAATAATTCTGACTTCGCTTTCGCAAAAGTGGTTTTATAAGAACTAGGTGTTTTATTATCTGGTTTTATTGTTGGCTGTCTTTTTTTTTTAAGGGAAAAATTCTTTAGCCGCGTTGAGCGACATTTATTGGCAGGAGATAGATTTATAATTTCGCGTCATGACATGCTATAAGCGTGACCGACTGAATTGCGTTTGCGCGACTTGCGTCAGACTAGCGATGTGTAACATAGGAGCCTTTATTTTAAAAGCCTTTTTTATATCAAAAGAGAACACAGTTTAAATTCCTTTTTTTTTTCGAACTGACTATGGTATTGGCCTAGCAAGGCATTTACAGCTTCACTGGACTACTGAAGCGAGCGCTTAAGCACTCAGTTGATTTTATTTTGACAACAAGCTCAAGGGTGCACGGCACACCTCAGCTTGGACTGTTGTCGATACCGCGGATCTAACCTAGTGACTATTCTAAGCTCTTCATACATATATTCGTTTGTGAGTCATACAATAAATTATTTGTAATTTTGTCACTTATATTTACCTTAGATAAGTCTGCAAAGTCTTTCTACCTAGCAGTGAAAGTTTCATTAAAATCAGTTCAACAATTTCACAGATTTGCTCAGACAAACAAAAGCCTACAATTTTCACATACCTACTAAGTATTTAAATAAAGTTTAATTGAAGTAAATTTCACATGCATCGCATTAAAAAGAATGGAGAGAAAATAGTTTTTGAGATGAATAATATGAATTCATAAGTTAAAGATAAGGTTTATGGAGACACTATCGAATAAAGTAACTTTGTACTTTTTTTTTAATGTATCATAGGAGGCAAACGGACAGGTGGGTCACCTGATGTAAGTGATCACCATCGTCCATAGACACTTGCAACACCATGGGAGTCGCAAGTGCGTTGCAAGCTTTTGTTGGGGGGAGGGAGGGAAGGTGGGTCTCCGGCGCTCTCACTGACCGAACGAAACGCAACGATGCAAGCACTGTTACTTCACGTCGGTTTTCTGTGAGAGGGTGGTACTACCCCGGACGAGCTGAAACCAGTAATAGCTTCAGCGTGGCCCTACCACCTGATCTGATATCGTTATGTGTCATTCAAAAGCTTCTTAAACTCAAACGCACCTAGTTTTTATTAATTACTAATTTTGCTTTTTCCGTTACACTTACATAACATGATAAACTCTCAGTAAATATTATTTATAATTTTTTTCGAATCAATTATAATTACACATAAATTGAATTAATCTGGTTCCGGGTGATAACGACTTACTATTAAGATTAGTTAAATATTATGTTGAGATTAAAGGCTTTTATTTCTTTACTAGCAGTTCGTACCGGCTTCACTTCGGTTCAGTAGGTATGTAAATTGCTCCCGTGTGAAGCTAGAGCTGATTTTTCTAGCTAATTGCCTTTTGAATTGTCATGAAAACACATGTTGAGAGCAGAACTATCGAAGCGATTGTGTTTTGTTTGATTATATTCTATATTTTTAATGTAAACTGTGTGACTTATCATTTGTAGATGAATATATGTCGTGCTGGTATCTTTTATAGATTTCATTACAAGGAACAATTCAGTTTTTTTTTCCTGTAAGTATCTCTCGTCTGAAACTCTACAAACACACTATTTTTTTACTAAGTTGACAAACATCGTTAGAACGTTATATGATATATATACAATTATTATAATAAAACCAATGATTATCTGGAATAGCTACCTTTCAACTAGTGAAAAAAGTCATCAAATCGTTGTAGCAGATTCGGAGTTTGCCTTTCTCATATAAACAGTCGTACAAAATCCCGTCTCTTACTTTTTAATACTAGTATATTCACAGTTATTTGTCATTTTGTTGGTTAATATTGGCAGCGTTTTGCGTAATATAGTTTGCTTATTGTGCACAATTGAAGTGGATTGTGTAGAAATAATAAAACGAAACATGAAATTCGAGATTTCGTAAAACTCTCTCGACAGTTCTAATAAGAGGCCCAACATTTTGTTACAACACTGAAATCGTCATTTAAACTTCAATGAAAAGTTTTGGATAAAAGGGAACCAGTTTAAATATAATTTCATATATTCAGTGTGCACTTCCTTGCTTGGCGTTCATAATATGTTTGTACAATTATATAACTTATTTACATATTCATTATGTATCCAAGTGTTACATTAAATACCATTTCGGATGAAATTGGTGATTACGTCAGGCGTAAATCTATTTCTCTTTAACTATTATTAAACCCAGACAGTCGCGCGTATATAATTAACGTACATTTATTAAATAATTGTTACGATGTTATATGCTATAATATGGTAATTGTACGATCTCGACGTCGAACGTAAAAGTGAGACTTCAAGTGTTAATGAGGTACCAGAGTTCACTTTCGCTGACTTCTGTAAATTACGACCGAACGATTTGAACTGTTAGCTTTCCTAGAACGCTATTACAGTAAAATTATTGCACTAATAGACATTCTGAATACAATAGAAGCTGTAGTTCTTATAATACAGCAATTAAAATGTACATACTGATCTGATATGGTATTTTTTAATGTTGAATGACCATCGTGACATTCAAGGACCAGAGTAAGCGCAATGTAATGCATAAATGATAACGACTGTCTAGATATCTATAGACTGTCGTCAATCGATGTCTTCATGCCAGTCTGCATGCTTTTCGTCATGTGGTCAATTTATGCTATCATGACAGTTTGAATACTTCTCATCAGCTGGTCAATGGATGCATTCATATCAGTTTGCATGCTTTTTGTCACGTGGTCAATTGATGCTATCATGATAGTTTGAATGCTTCTCATCAGCTGGTCAATCAATGCTTCCATGCCTATCCGCATGCTTTTCGTCAACTTGTCAACTGATGCTATCATGACAGTTTGAATGCTTTTTGTCAGTCGATCAATCGATGTTTTCATGCCAGTCTGCATGTTTTTCGTCAGCATAGCATTTTGCCATAACTCAATATAGGCTCTCTGTGTCTTGTCTTTCACATATCGTCTTTTCCTTTTGTCCATTTCTTTAGACACGATCATTGTTATTGGACGAACAAGTCTATGGGTTTTTTTTAAACATAATGCCTTAATTGTTATCGTTTTTTTTCGATTTTCCTTAATAATTAATCAGACCAGTACGGATACTAAGAGTTCATTATGGAATTTTTCTATAAAGTAAGCAGTAATTTTTATTCTCCGATGCGAAAAATATAAGAATTTCTTAAGAAAATTGGATCCCACAATGATATATATGGTCGGGGTTCTGGATAAAATTAATTTTTATAAGAACTACCTAATTACTCAATTGAGGATTGGTATTGAAATTCAGTGATATTTTATTAGAAGCTTACGATATATGTCAAAGAAATTTTTGCGTGCAGACCGTGTTTTGCATATATGTCTACATTTAAATGTTATGTGAAATATGATTATACATAATAGAATATTATGGACGTCAAGATTATGATAGATGCTATAGCGTTAGACGTAATAATTGGCACATATCGCGGAGAACATTGACATATGAAATGAGAAGATCACGATCGTACGTCACGACCTATCATTTGTTTGCGATTTCACTAAGAGCACGTGTTTTTGCAATCACTCGTTTACATATAAATATCTATGTCAAATATCGCTAAAGTACAATTCACGAGGCTTTTACGTAATTTCTTATGACACCTTTCTATATAATATTATAGATTAATTTGTGGGATACAAAAATTTATTAAATTTCTTTGCCTAGAAAATAATGGAAAATGTATCTAGAGTTTACAGCGTTAGTTAATTAGGCCCCATATTATATTGCATCTGATTTCAAGTGGTTATCGATACCCAAGAACGTGTTTAAAAAATTCAAGAAAACTTTATAGTAAAAATATTTATATCTATATTTATTTACGTAATGTGAGAATTTAATTAGTGCTGTGCCTGCCTTGTGCAAAGAAAATACGCGAAGAGTACAGCTTTTTTGTTCAAGTCCCGTTCTACCCGCTGGACAGCCAATCAATGTTTGTCGGGAAAGCTGCCTCTCCGTATTAGGAAATGGCTACTGACGACTTTCTGATGTCCTGGTATCCGGACTTCTCAACTCGTCGACCATTAGCGGTAGTTAATTGAGATTTCGTTACACAATTTTCGAGTTGATCAAGATTTACTGATGTTTTAATATATAATAAGAATAAATTATCAATATTTTAACATAAACAACCAATTTAATACTAAAGGCTAGAAAAACAATTATAGAAAATTAATTTATACATGTGATTTAAAATAAGATTAATTATTATTTTAATTATTGATGTATACGATCTTTTTTACATTACAAATTAGGTTATGTTATTTTGATTGAAACATAGTGGTTTATAGACAAAAAGTGTATTCATTATAATACTGAAAAATATTCTCACAATTTGATTAAAATATATCGACTCTGCTCTATTCTTTATAAAGAGAATACATGTATTATACATATGTATAAAATTTTCCGGAAGATATACTAACTCCAAATTTTAATGAAAATCGTATCAAAACCGGTTAAGTTTAAAAGAACTGAGGAAACAAACATATGTAAGCAGTATTGTTGTATAACATTTATTGATTATTTTAAGAAATAATGGTAAATATGTCCCTGTTTTTTTCAATTACTTTTGTCGAATTAATGTTAAAGAATTATGAATATAAGCAACATGAATACACTTCTGAAGGTCAGTTAATGTTAGCAGGGATCAAAATAGAACGGCTAGTTATCGATCACACCTTTTCAGGCCGGACCATAAACGTTGCGAGTAGCGCTATTTGGTGACAGCAATACTTGTGACCTTGGTTCTACCAAATTTATTTACCCTTGCACAATTTTTACTAATCTGCTAATTTTAATTCATAATATTAAATCGATTGCTTATACAAATATAATTATTGGAATCTAATAAACGTATCTATACTATATTATAAAGAGGTAAAGTTTGTGAGGTTGTAGGGGGTAATCTCAGGAACTACCAAACCGATTTTAAAAATTCTTTTACCAATAAAAAGCCACGTTATTTGTGGCTATATATTAATACGAAAAATAGTAAAGACTTTTTTGTGGTAGTCGGATTTGCAAAGTAAGTTGGAGAAAAAACGGTCGAACGAACGCTGCTTTAACGATGAGAAATATATTATTGAGTTCTAAAGAAAGGTCGTGGAACTTGATAATATGCCTACAAAAAAGTCACTGACAGCATATGGCTAACTTTTATATTTAAGCCACAAAAAGTAGTTATTTTATATTAAAAGATAATTTCAATCTTTAAGTGATGTTTATTAGTCATATTATCAACAACGATTATGAATTCTTATCGATATGTAATGATATAATAACTGAGCCACAGCAACGCGTGGCCGGGTCAGCTAGTGCACTATAAATGGATTTGTAATCAAAAACAGTTTGATTTTGTAAATATGTGAATTATATCATTTCAACATTAAGAATTGTTAAATTAATACTCACTATTGATATTAATTTAATGTCAATCAAACGCTTCGAGTATTTATTATAAATGACATTGGCAAACGATTCTGCAAAACTATTATGAAATAACAAACATATTCGTTTTTATTTACAACCGATTAACCGCATTTGGTGCGTTTGCAAAATAAACGTTTGAATTTATTATAACTATCGAAGTATGTAAGAATGTGAAATTTGTTAATTTTCTATGTTTTTGTTTTATGTATTTTTCTAACAATTCCAGTTTTGTAGGGATTACCTTTCATAATCATAAAAGATTCCTTTACTGTAATATCTATTTTATAGCTATGTATAACCTATATCATTTAGACGTTTCTATAACAAGTGGGTATACATAGTAGCTGTAGTCTCGATTCCGTACGCGTTTGTTACTATTTATTTGAAGTTTATTTCGATATTTACGCATAGTAATTTTTATAGCGATCAAATTTCATGTTATATAATGCCATATATTAACAAGTTATGGTAAAGGGTTAACAACTTAATTATAATTAATTTAAAGAACTTAATTTATAAGTAAAGAATACTTAGGTTTATTAAATTTGATATTAATCGGGCAATGTTCAAGTTTAGTAATCAATTTATTTGGAGATAAAAGAAAACAGCAAAAAATAGAACATCACAAAAGTATTGATGTGTGTATATGTATTGAAAAACTTCAATACACGTATATTTGCACGCAAAACTAGTTATAGAGTTGCAATAGAGCCAGCCATTAAATCAATCGCCCTTTAAGGAAAATTCCTATAATCTCGCAAACATCGACGGCCGCAGCGAGAGTAGGAATTATGTAAAGCGGGAACAAGTTAGTACAGTAACTGGGTCGTCTAGCTTTCCATCGTCGGGTCCCTGCCCTCGCCCGGGTTGGATGGACTAACCCTTAGCATGCTAACCGGTCTTAGAGCATCGATAGATTTCATTTGAACTCATCGCACTTTCTAAATTATATCCTACGTCTATATAAAACTCAATCCTGTTTCTTACTGCATTAGTTTCTCATCGTTATCATAATAATAACAGATTGTAATCGGGAATACATAGTTAAAAAAATTGCAGCCCTAACTAATATTATAACGACGGAAGAGAGTTTGTTTGTCATAATTTCACGCATTAACTATCCACCCCATTATTATGAAACTTTCTATTCACGTTGTCAGAAAAATCGGAAAAGACATAGAGTACTGTTCATCCACAAATAATGTACTGTTCTTGAACGATAGCTCGAACCTACATTAATACGAGTGAAGCCGCGAGCAAAAGCTAGTATCCAATATTTTGAATATTTGAAGCCTCGAATATAGAGCTAAACAATTGCCTTCGATTGCCATGAATATGAATTTTGAATTCGTGATCTCATATTTGAATGATATATCTACTAAACGGCATTATTTTTTATGTCAATATAATATTATATACACACGTGTATTTAATCTCCAATTGAACATAGCTAATAACATGGTAACTGAACGAATGGCATAACATTGTCCAACTTATATATCATGGTAACTGAACGAATGACGTCCATACTTATAGGTATAAATAACACCCAGACAGAAGTGATGCTTACTACTAAGCTTAGCTACTCTCATAAACTCAAATAAGACATCCTAAGCGAATAAAAAATCCAATAAGTAATCCCAAATAATCGAAATTCAATTTGAAAAACAATTGCTTTATGAAACTATATAATTAATTGTACTCCGAACAAGCAATGAACTATTTATAGACAAAAATATTTATAAATCACTTGCAAGTTAACACTCTGGACTTTCCCGGTAAGTTCTCACGGAACGATGTACGTTGTTGTATTCGCTTACGGACCACACATCTTATATGACGTCATAGTAACATAACCTACAAGTTACTATAGAAATAAAAAATGTTTTGTTAAGGAAAACATTGAGTCATGATTTATATGTATTTGTGGAATTTCAGCAAAGAATTTCCACAAACAGGATTAAATTTGGCAGAAACCAATCCAATGGGTTGTGTTTTATATTTATCTTTCGTTTAAATGTTATGACTTTCAATATATTATACAATATATAAATAGACAGTAAAATTTGACTCAGCGATTATTAAGTGCCCAAACGTAATATTTCAGATAATGTTTTAAGAGTTATTTGTGTACACATGTCTTTCTAGCCACTTATCTGTAAGCTAATGAGCGTGGGATTGAGAAAAATAACACTTCTAAACAGTTTTTGTAGAGCAGTCAAGTGGAGTGAGTTACAAGTGATTACTTTACGAATGATTCGTTTACTTCGTTGAAACTTTAGAGTCTCACGTGAATAAGATTTCTATTATATAAAGTAAAAGCTAACAGTGTCTTTTATAGGCAATTTAATTACGCAAATTGTATTTAATTTTAATATTTTACCATCCTTAAAATATTATTTGTAGATTTCTTTAATATTTTTTTGTAAATATTTAAAGGTGGTAAATATCATCATAATTATGCATTTGCAAATTTAAAATTTTTCATACATATTGCCATGCGACGAAGGGCAACTTTTCGTCCAGAAATTAGTCCTGGTTCCAAGGGAAAGGTCAAATATAATTTACGAGCGAAGTCGTGGGCAAAAGCTAATACTGTATATAAAACAGGAAAACCTCTTTAAGTCAAACCTCGATAAGTCGAAAACATCCGAAACCTGAAAAATGTTTTGTCGCCTTTCTCACAATCCTTAAAACCTTCACTACTCAAAATTTCAACCCATTATAAGACAAAATATTTAGTGGTACATGATATTTCTGCTCCTCTTTCCGCTCTGTAACTCGAAAAAATATATTGAAACTATGTATTATATTTAACATTTGAAAATTTAACTACCTCTATATATCGAAGAAAAGAGGTAACCAACTTTAAGGGTTGCCAACAATGATAACTTGTAATAAGAAATAATGAATGTTTGCCTCTACAAATCGAATATTTCCATACAAAAAACGCCTAAGTTGAAATCTTTCACAGTTCCAAAACTTTATTACACGAATTTTTTGGAGTTTCTCATGTAGTTCGACGTACCGAGGTTCTACCGTATTATTAAATTAAATAAAACACTATTGTTTTATGTGCAATTACTATTTATTGACACAGATTGAGCGAACATCGTACGCGTAAATGTAGAACATGAGCAAACAGGCTGAAGTAAAATTAAACGATAATATGTAGATTAATTTTCAATTTCACAAAAACGATTCAATATTTTACGACCCATTGTAATAACATTTCTGCTTTGTTTTGACTTCGTGGTTCTATTATCTACTAATTAACCAGACCAATCTGTAAGAGTTTTATGTCCTATTTA
This sequence comes from Antheraea pernyi, assembly GCA_015888305.1. NCBI lineage: Eukaryota > Metazoa > Arthropoda > Insecta > Lepidoptera > Saturniidae > Antheraea > Antheraea pernyi. The sequence goes on from MU158711.1 coordinate 709,898, forward strand.
CATATATTACTAGCGGGCCCGGCAGACGTTGTCCTGCCCTGATAATAAAAAAAAATCCTTGATAAATTATATACCAAAACCTTCCCCATGAATCACTTTATCCACTGATGAAAACCGCATGAAAATCCATTCAATAGTTTTTGAGTTTACCGCGAACAGACAGACAGACGCGGTAGGGGGCTTTGTTTTATACTATGTTAAGAATAGATTTAAAAATATGTTAGAAAAAAGCAAATCGAGGGGATTTTTTGATTAAAAAGTGAGTTAAAAAGTCGAAAACTCAAAACAATTAAATACATGTGTCCGCTTTTGAATTTTCATATGAATTACTAGCGGACCAGGCGGACGTTGTGCTGCCCTGATAATAAAAAAAAACTTTGAAAAATTATGTACCTAAACATCCTGAAAATCAGTTAAATAGTTTTTGAGCTTATCGCAAACAGACAGACGTGGCAGAGGATTTTGTTTTATACTATGTAATTTTAGTATGAATGATAATATTTAAATTTCAGATTTTGTTTATTGAAATTATTAACATTAATGTGGTTTTCATATCTATTGGCACTCGAAGCGTTAATTATATACATTTTTATAAAGTCTATTAACTAATCAAACGTATGATGAGCTGCAAAATATCAATGTTACAAGCTTCGATCAACAATAACTAGATAAAGAGTCACGTACAAAATCGAATCTAACTGCTGTCCGCGTAAATATATGTATACTTATATGTAGCTATTTGTTCACTTGAAATGTAATTTTTTATTTACCGAGACGTATTTTTCGCGAAGACCCGATATCTAGTTATATTTGATCGAAGGTGTGCAAGCGTAATACGGTCGGTTATGCTTACGTAGCAGGTAATTATGCGAAATTATAAATTTATCTCCTGCCAAAAATACCGTTCAACGTGCAAAGAAGTTTTTACTTCAAAAAATATTGTTTGATAAGTAAATGTTATTTCCCTTTACCGTCGTATAGAATTTGCACAAAATAAAGCTGTAAAGTTATACTTTTGACCGCTCTGAATAAATCCATAAGCTCAGGCTTAAGCGTAATATAAACAAGAGTTTAATACAAAGCAAAGATGTAATATTAATATAGGAACATAAATTTGGCATTTATTTATCCTTGTATCGATTTCATACATATAATATGCTTGCTTACACTTGCTTCATGTAGGTGGTAGAGCCACGCTGAAGCCATTACTGGTTTCAGCATGAATGGGTCGGCTCGCCCGGGGTAGTATCCTCACACAGAAACACTGACGTGATGTACCAGTGCTTGCATTGTTGCATTTCGTTAGGTCAATGAGAGCGCCGGTGGTCCACCTCAACTCCCCCGCTCCCTTCCCCCTACACAGTATGGCAACGGACTTACGTCTTCCCGTGTGTTTCAAGCGTCTATGGGCGGCGGTGATTACTTAAAATCAGGTGACCTGTTCGCTTGTCTCTTACGATATAAAACAAATTAAACCTAAATTTGTATTCTGCGGAAATATCTTCAGAACGGTCAAAAAGTTTGGCGTGGACTGTACTTGAGTATAACTCGTTACTTCTTTAGGTTATTATTAAAGGTCAATGTATATTTAAACGATGTGTCAAAATACAGCTATAAAGTCGGTGCATGCGACCCCAATAAGTAAATAATCATGTGTGGTTTTCAACTTTCACAAAAGATTCGATAAACTATGATAAAAAATTGAATAAGCCGATTAAAGTTACGACTGACTTAATACGATCAAATCCTATTTAATAATTATAATTCCCGCCGCAACCGAAATGCAATCGAAGCGGCATTCACAGCGTCTTTAACAAGTAAGGTCATGGTCTGAGGACGCTTAAGCGACAATTGCTAGGTTGATTATAACATTCATATAACTTCGACTATGACAGTTTAATCTTTTTTTTTAACAGCTATCACAGAAGTAATGGGGCAAGCACTTATGACACCCAGTCGCTTGACAACAATTTCAAAGGTACCAAAGTACTCCTAACTCGGCATGGGCTGCTGCCTTGGATGCTGCAATGAGAATCCTACTAAGCTACGTTGGAACATATAAGAATTAGTGGGACATGTTCTGCAGGGTCGTCTGATAAACAACCTAAATGAACTAATGTAGGACTAACCACAGCTGTAACTAGCGAGATCCATCGACAGTCACGGCTATCATATCGACGTATCGACATCGTTTTCAGGGTTTAGATAACTTGTTAAAAATATAACTGTATGAACTCGCGAAGATACTTTGTTGAATCATAAACTGAAACTAGATGAATTCTAGCATGATTAAGGTTACCACTTTTATTTTGAAATACGGTACCTAAAGCTATACGGCTATAGCTCACTCGTTATACTAAGAATATTATAAATCGAGAAAGTTTGTGAGAATGGATGCTTGTTACTGTTTCAAGATAAAAACTACTGGACATATTTCGATGAAAACAGAAAATAACAGAAAAGCTATGATGTAAAATAATATTGTTAAAATTCATTAGCATATGATAAATAACACATAAGTTCAAAAAAATCTATCATCTAAGCTATCACGGGGTGCGCCGTATAAAAAATTTGACTTTGCCAAACAGAACGCGTTCTTAACGCACGTCAAGGCATACTACTGTACTATTTAAGTTTAAACCCGTCAGAAAAGGTGCTACTATCGTGCGCGCTCTGCTTGGTGGGTTTGAACTTGAATAGTACAACACAACGCAGCGTTCTAACATGGCGTTAGTACCTACGCGACATTAGTACGCCTTGATGCGTGCTAAGAACGCGTTCTGTTTTGACAGTTACACGAAGATATGGTAAAGATACAAACGCGAATGAAATCACGGACGCCCATTAGTTAAGAGTTAAAACGATTATTATTTAAATACATTCATTACATACATTATAAGAATTAGGTAATACAGTTATTTATGATATTTACTGTATAATACTTCGCTAAAGATTTTACAGATGATCGTATTACATAGTTCATAATAATTTATGAAAAAAAAGTTTTTTTTTATCAAATTAATTTCAGTTAACAAATCTAGATTTATTAGTATCTAAGTTAGAGCTTGAGAAGGTGTTTGATGATATTGATGAACAGACAAATAATTGTCATCTGGTGCATAGGACTACGTTCGCTCGCTCGCCCGCTCGAAAGATTATAAATCTATTATGAAATTATAGTTAAATTGACAAATAGCAAAGATAATCATGTACATTATTGTGTATATACTAATATGTGATATGTCCATGACCTTGATGGACTGACAAGGCCGGCAATTTCAACCGATGACACCGGAACAGCACGATCACAGTACGACTGTGTGTGTTCCCATAATTTCAGCGTTACAAACTGTCCTTCATCTATCCAATTTATGAACTCCTAATACCTAGAAGGCAATTAAATGTTTTTTGCATAATTTCCAAAACAACGGTCACGTTTAAATTAATATTTTTATTTTTTTATTACTACAAAGTGGCAGAAAGATAAACTAATTCGTTTTCGTTAATCACGATACCATGTAAGAGTCCTGTTAAGTCGTTTGTGTTTTTAATAGATGGCGCTGTATAATATGTTTGTACAGCTGTACCGCGATGTCAAGAGGAACGCTACATTAATTATCTTAACGGTGCTTTACGAGTTTAGATTGTAGTCCGGTGAAGCTGTAAAGACCCTGTCGGGTTAAAAGCGTAGTCAGTTCGAAAAAAAAAGATTTTAGATTTGTAGTCCGGTGAAGCTGTAAAGACCCTGTCAGGTTAATAGCGTAGTCAGTTCGAGAAAAAGAGTTTACTTTAGTTAGAGTTTAGATTTCTAGTCCGGTGAAGCTGTTAAGACCTTGCTAGGGCAATAGCGTAGTCAGTTCGAGAGAAAAAAAAGAGTTTAGATTTTGTAGTCCGGGTAGTCCGGTGAAGCTGTTAAGACCTTGCTAGAGGAAGAAAAGTGTTTGGATTCTTACATCATTTCACGCAGTCGGTATATCATTAGTTTGTGAAAAAAGTCGAGTAAAATTTTTTTTTCCCACGGATTGGTTCGCATTAATTTAGTCGAAAAAACACTTTTTTCTGGATGAAAAGTAATCTATGACCTTTTTGTGAACGTGTATGAAAAATTTCACGATGCACGGTTGACTTTTTTTTAATTGAATTTTATTTCACATTTACATTCTTAAAACTGTACAATATTCTTTATGAACAAAAAAGATTAGGTATACATTTTATAGCACAGTAAAATTACAGTGTTGGTTAACAACAAACAAAAATTTATAATTTTAGTTAGGATTTTAAACTCTGGGACGTTCACACTTATAATGCTACTATAAACATACAAATTATGCTTCATTATTATAATTGTATAGATATCATAGAGAATTGAATATTTTGCAATATTTATAATTTTAATAAAGGTGTTTTTATCAATTAAATACTTACAAATGTGACAATGAACGTATACCGAAGTATTATTCTGGTAACTGCACCACTACCTTATGTGAAACTTTTACAATACGAAGCGGATGTACAAACCGGTACAATAAAAACAGACGACAACTTACACACTTGCTTTAGATTAACAATTCAAAGTGATATTATCATACTATGTTTGAAGACTTTATGGGCTGGATTATAAAAGTACTCCTATTCCAACATTCGTTTATTGGAACAGCTGTGATAAAATACCTATAGATCTACATAAAATACACCTAATAGGTTAAGAGAAACTTCTTTTGTGTGTGAAATGTTGTGTATTATTGACGTTGTTAATATATATTGGAATATTAAAAAATAATGACGAAAACCAATCTTTACCTCCATAGTGTATTCTTCTTATGCTTTTAAAATTAATTAGAATATTCATTTTCACTTCTACCATGTGTCAAATGGTACACATCTTTTTTGTTGTGTTTGTAATTGTCTTGGACAATGTTTTATGAAAAAAATGTTAGAAAAATCGTGCGGAAATGTAAAAATATGGGGTTAAAAAAACCAGGCTATTGAGTGAGTCAGTCAGAAGACAGTAAGAATCTTCAAAGTAATTTATAGATTGATGTTTAGTTATTATTTTAAGTATTTTAGTGCTGCAAAGGTATGATTTGGTATCACTTGCTTCGTTTTCTTCCGGGTAGTAAGTTAACGGGTAAGTTAACAGAACATTTACTTACTTAAATGGGTAATTAAACTTGACGTTGAGGTGCCCATACATTTATCAAAATTAATAATATGTTAATTAAAAATATAAATCTATCTACATATAAATAGGCAGTGGGGAAACGGTTAAAAACATTTCCCATTTTTGTTTCTCAGCCGATTCTCTTCATTCTTTTTTTACTTTGTACATAGCTATTGATGAGCTTTAATGTTATTATTAAAAAATATGGAAAACGTTTTTTTTTCTTGATGGTTGCAGCACGACGACTGTCCTAACCTAGCAGCCTAACCTAACCAAATAGGACGAGCACTTGTATAAATACATTTGAAGTGGTTATTGTGTTTTCGAAAACAGTTATACCGTTTTGGACGCGCCTTTAAACTAGCAAATGGAGAAGTTTTCAAAGGTTACATTTCATTACAACTTTTTGTAGAGGCTAAGTAGCATTTTTAAAGTTAACAGGCGTATCTCAACATCTGTAAAACGGGTTTAAAGCGATCAGACAATTATAGTTTAAAAATAAACTACATAACGATTTTCACGAGCGCGAGGTCGCGTGCCTCAGTTAGTATACTAATAATAATTAAGTAATTTCTCAACAGTGCATTGTTGTATTCATTACTGTCACTTAATCAAAAGGCTTAAAAAAACTTACCAAGGCAATACTGCCGAAAAGTTGAACACCGTCCAATCAGTAAGCGACACAGTATCACTTCACTGTAAATGTTATTTACACGAGTTTATTTTCAGATCTATTGATAAGACACGGTGAAATAACGATACACTTCGTATTCAATTCTTTTACATTTTATGTTCAAAGTCACCGTTGTCTCCTTCACTGTCTGCAACAAGAAAAAGTATCATAAGTTTATCAATAAATTAAAAACAAAATTACGTTTTTCGAAACAATAAAAAATAATAATTTAAGAATATCTCAGATCTAATTTAATAAAACGAGTGACGCATATTTAAATGGATAGAATATAAATTGTACAACTGATCTTTAATATTTTTTGTTTTTAAACTCTTGCTTTTTTTTACTTATCCGTTGTAGTTTATAACCTATTGGCGAATGAGCAACACTTCATATCTCATTTCGAATGTTCGTACGTGAGAATATAGTTTTTATGCGATACAACATACTAAGCTACCTATTGTTCTTGTCACACATATTTATTTGTATGATAGCTGATACATAGTAGATATGAATCAGAATTAATGCATCGATCACACCGAACTTTAATGCGGGGAATTACTCTAAAAGCCACGTTAAATTCAAATCAAAATAAAAATATCCTTTATTCAATTTAGGCTCTGAGAAGGCGCTTATGAACGTCAAAGATACATATCCTTTATTCAATCTAGGCTCTGAGAAGGCGCTTATGAACGTGAAAGCTACATATCCTTTATTTAATTTTGGCTCTGAGAAGGCGCTTATGAACGTCAAAGCCACCACCGGTTTGAAAAACAACCCAGTTATCGAGAAGAACCGACAAGAAACTCGATCTGGTTTATCTCTGCATGTTATATATTTTTAACAAAATATAAATAGTTACATTCGTTATTAGTGGATGAACAGAGAGAGGCGTCATTTCCAGACGTCACAGTTCACATATTGATCCATCCTATAATAGCCTTTAGATATGAAAACCAGCAACCCGCTTGATATGGTTCTTGAACTCACTATCCGGCAAATCGGTAATGTATTTTGGGACTTTGTTAGAAAACCTACCACTACTACTTGAAAATCTGTTGTTGGCCTTAAAGACCTGAAGCATGGAATGACTAATTTCTTGCTGTTTCTAGTATTTAAATTATGTCGTTCCTTTATTAGATCCACTTTTACTTGATATTAACATCACAATACAAGTAGCGGGAGGAAACATTGAACATTTACGAATTAATTAATTTCATGATTGGTAAAGTCCAGTCTCCCACCGCTTGTCATATTTTAGAGTATGCGTTCCATATACTTATTGATATTATAAATGCGAAGTTTGTTACAATTTGACGTCTAAACACCTCAACTGATTGTCATGGAATTGTATCATACGTGATGTTAAGGGTACAATAAAAGGACTTAGGGTGCCTTCCATCTAGAAAATGAGTATTGTTTCTAAGGGTTATACCAAATCTAATTCCTCATAGGCAAAAGATTCTAAACTACAACATAAATTATCATAATAATGTGTCTGAGATGTTCAAATCTTACAGAAAATTTTCAAACTCATAGATTATTTAAAAATATATATGTATATCTTATAATTTATTTATAAAACTTTTTCTACAGGGCTGTTTCTCTTACATGTCTATTAATATTTAATTGGGATAATTATCATATATTAAGTACGTATCATTACGTAAAATCATTTTACTTCTTTCTCTTTATCTTTTAATATGCATGATGTAATTATATTAAAAGGTTTAAGTAATGTATTTTCTTACTTTAAATTAATTATACATAATTGTATAAGACATCTTTAATATCTTGTTATTATTAATTCTAGTACCACTTGGAATATTTTTTTTTCTCGAACTGACTACGCTATTGACCTAGCAAGGTATTAACAGCTTCACCTGACTACTAAGGCGAGCGCTTAAGGCACTCAGCCGATTTTATTTCGGCAACTAGCTCAAAGGCGCACGGCACCATTGGCTTGGCTGTTGCCTGTTTCATGCAATTCGCGATCTATCTTAGCTAACCTAAGTTAAGCTAAACTATTCATACAAATATGGGTTATTGAAACATATATGTGCACCACGCATGCATGTCTCAATAACACTTATGTGTATTTTGTATCAGAAAACTTCTGAACTATTTCAGCTTGATAAGGGAGAAACAAAACCCTTCCACTTTTTATGTGTAAGCATGTGAGCATGCACGTGCGTGGAGGTGATATGTGTAGTGTTGTAGCAGTGATGTAAATTTTTGTGTCACTGTATCGCGCGAGCAGCGTACTCAAGGGCTCCACGCCGAGGGATCGGACCTAGGCTTGAGCCACTGCCGAGGGGGCCTAATCAAGTGTGCGGGAGCGAAGTTTACCCCCAGACCACGGCGGCGTGATCTGTAGTTACGCGGGCGTGGGCGTAAACACGCTCTGTTTGGAGAGACAGGCTGGTACTGATCGTTCGCAGCCGTTATTTTGTCGGAAGGATCGGTGAAAAGAACCCCTATCAACGATATTTTGCCTTTTATAGGCCGAATTCTCTAATAGGGTAGCGCTAGTGTGAATGTACCGGTCACGTCTTGCATGTGTTGTAATGGTACCGGAAGTAAGTCAAAGTCGGTTTAAATCATTTGAATATCATTTTAGTTCCAGTTATTAAAAAGGCTATATTAAATCATTAAAATCAATTACAATAAAAAATCCCATGACAATTGTGTAGCTTATTGGTGAAGACTTATACATTAATGAATGTATTATAATACTAAGAGCTATTAGTATTCTTTGAATAAAATAAAATAAATGAATAAATAATGTGACCAGTGTTAATTAAATAAATCTCGGATGGGAGGTATTATTGATTAATATTAAAGTCATATGGGTGACATCAGCATTACTATCGTACACGTGAGTGACATACAAAAGCAATAATGCTTGGATGGATATGTGGAGTCTAATCCGCTCCGCTTTTTATATATCCTACACATTACATGTGGAGGTGTGAACTAACATCCCCCACAGATACATATAGTTTTGACAAAAAAATATGATTATGACACGGTTATATGATGGTAATGTCTATAAGTATATATTAGCGCCGGCTTCACTAGATGATATAAAATAACAAAAAAATCCGTATCCTGTTCCACGAAATAATTAAGTTCCATGCCATATATCATTACCATCCAGTCCAGTGCCTACACCTGATTGATGTATAATCATACAGTATCCAGCTTTTGATTGGACACGCCAGGGAGACGACCGAGATAGTCGTCTAAGTTCGGTTTCATACCATATATTTTTGTCTATCGCGATCATTACGATGTGCGAAAGTGAGAGCACTTTATAAAGCCGAAGCAAGATAATGCTAGCTAAATGTCTTACTCTTATACCCGACGTGCTAAATCAGACACCAGGTACGAAGCACAAATACATTTTTAATGCTGAACCCGATGAATTAAAGTTGCGGTAATAGAAGAAAAGTAATAATAATTTAGTAGAAGATGTAGAAATACTTCGATAAACCCTTAACTATGTGCGTTCACGCGAGAAAAACAATAATAATTTAGTAGAAGATGCAGAAATACTTCGATACGCCCTTAACTATTTGCGTTCACATGAGAAAAGTAATTATAATTTAATAGAAGATACAGTAATACTTCAGCAAACCCTTAAGTATTTGCGTTCACACGAGAAAAGTAATAATAATTTAGTATAAGATTAAGAAATAGGTTCATTAACCCTTAACTATTTACGGTAATACGAAAAAAGTAATAGTAATTTAGTAGAAGACGAAGAAATACGTTCATTAACCCTTAACCATTAACCATGAAAAATTTCGTGCGAATACAAGGTAATGTTGTAAGTAATTTAATATACCGTACGTCTAAATTTGCGACATGACCTTCCCATCGGACGTGGTCGTGATGAATCTGTTAATGCACCATTGCGTTTAATTTAGAGCGAGGCTTCAGTCAATAGTGTATTTGGTCTTCATCAGAATACCTTTTTGTTTATATTTCTCAGTTCTATGTTGAATGTAAAAAATAGTTTATTCACATAACATTTTTATACATCTTATTAAGGTTGACGTTCACTTTATTAATAAGATTTTTTTTATTTCGTAGGAGGCAAAAGAACTGGCGCTCTCACTGACCGAACGAAACGCAACAATGGAAGCACTATTACCTCACGTCGGTTTTCTATGAGAGGGTGGTAGTAGCCCGGACGAGCCGACCCATTCATGCTGAAACCAGTAATAGCTTCGGCGTGGCTCTACCACCTACCATATTTACATGCATTATCACAAAACCATATAATAGATAATCCATATGATGATAATGATAAGATATAAAAAAGAGAAACTCAATAATATATAAATTACTTTTTAAAATATAGAGGACAAATTCAATTAACAATAAAGAAACTCAAAAACATAAACGTACATACAAATATAATACGGACACAAACACATACACTATAATGTATCCAAGCACCACCGGTTTGTTGTTTATTTGTTTTCTTGTTTGTTACATTGTATTTTTTCTTTTCACATCTTATCAATAATGGGAACAACATGCATGAATAAATTATTTGGAGGTAAAGATATTTATATAGATAGATTTATAAGATTGTATGATTATATTTGTTAATCATAGATGTGCATGCATATAGTTTTGGATAATATAGCTGTCTAAAAATAAACTATAAATTATAATTGCAAACAAAGTAACTTATTATCTGTAATGTGTGCCTTGTAAATAAATAAATAAAACCAGTTGCTAAGATACTGGGATCTCTAGTTTAGGGGACAGTAAATAGTATGTTACGTTTTCAAAAATTATTTGTGCATTTTAAGATATAAAAATTAACAGTGACATTTTAATTTTGTAAATAAAGTATTTGTTACAAGTTATACCAATATAAAATTACGAAAAAAAAACAATGGATTGAAGCTAAAGCTACCTATTAGAAAGAGGGCATTCAATTATTTAAAATTATATTATCAGTAAAATATTATTCTAAAACGTTTCAGACTTAACAATTAATGGAAAGAGAGGACACGTCATGTAATGAGATATTTCTTTTTATTACTATAAATCAATATTAAAGTGGTAGTTGTAGTAGATTATTGTAGTATGCATTAGAATACGGATATTTTCAAATTAAACCTCGCTAGTTGTCGTAAATACAAAAGCAATTACTCACATCGATTGAAATAAACATGTCAGTATAATAAAGTTAAAAAATTTTAAGCAATTGTGAGAATTTACAAATTCTATACGTAATTTAAAAGGTAATGCATGCATGCACTTACGGTGCACGGAAATCATAAATCACGTAATAGAACTGCATATGCACACTTAAATGAACACCATAAGTAAGCTGGCTATTTAAAATATACAGATGAGTAAACAAGAATTAATTGAAACCTGGTAATTTCCTGATTAGATAATGAACTTACGTAAATCTATTTACGTTGTGATCTCTTACACACAATCGTAAATTGGTCGAACTGCCTATTGATTTTGTATGTATTGGCTCGAGAAATTGATCGGTTTTTTTTTCAACTGACCACGTTAATAGCCAGAGGACCTTTACAGCTTTACCGGATTAATAAAAACAACGCTTAAGATTCGCCGCTTGGGAACAAGTTCAAGGGTGCCAAAGTGGCGGAAACTTGGCTTGGGCTGTTGCCTTGGATGCAACACCGTGAATCTATTTAAGCTAAACTAAGCTAACTATTCATATATATAAGAATTCGCGTGACACACAGGTGTATCGGCATGTAATCATCACGAATCCAAACGTAGGTTACGTGAAATTGATCATGCATTTTCTATGACAAATGACAGAGATAGGAAGAAGAGAAGTAAGAGAGGTAAAGAGAGTCTAAAGGTAATAATACTGGAGATAGATATATATCCATCAATAGATCGGCGTCGTCGCAATGTTTAAGGTCTTTAGATTTCATTTAAAAGGCTATAAAACAGAAAAACTCGAATTCGCTGATTCGAAGACAAAGATACGGGTGGGTTCACTACTAGGTAAAGATAATATAATCTCCAACTGATAAAAACTTTGAATACGGTACCTCTTCTTTTGAAATATAAAGAGTGAGATGACGTCACAAGATTCTTTAAAACCACCATGATACATAAATATATGTGTAATTACGGTCAACGTTTTGCGTAATGAGGTATAATTATCAAAGACTCGATATTCGGGACGGCAATTAAGGTGCGCACACACCGACGCCGCGGTAACGCACGACTGGTTAAATAAGCGTATTGCCAATAAAAATGCATAGCAATGAGTATGCAATAACCTTGTATTAGTTGTACGAGTTTAATGAATCGCTGATGTGTCGATGTTGTATATATTGCGGTGGTTGTTATCGTAAATGTAATTTTTATTTATCATATAAAAATTAATTCATTTGCTAATAAACAATTAAAAAATATATTGTGAATATGTTTCTGTGAAATAATTAATCTCTAGAACTACTGATGCGAGTCTAAAATTACTTTCACTGACAAAAAGCTACATCAGATCGATAGTTGTTGTAAGGTATATTATATTTTACTAAGTTTTATTTTATTTATTAAGTATTTTATTTACAGTTACGTCATATATTTACAACTAAATTTAGATAACAAAATGCGTTATAAAAACATTAGGAACCAAGAAATTTTTGACGGCAAAATAAAGAACAAATGAATAAACGACTTATTTCACTTGCAGTTACTACCATCGTTTGAAATATAATGTGTTTAGTTTTATTTCAAAAATATCGTAGTGACGTAAACTCAACAGTGTTTTTCTGATCTGAAGTTGAGGTCTGTTTGATAAGATCGACTCTCGTTATTATCAATCTCGTTAGTATTATATTGTTCTGTGGTACTGACGCTTTGAATGTCTTGCATTTTCAAGAATATTCTTATCATTATAAAATTTATTATAATTATATCACATTAATATGAAGAATAAATGATTATAATAATTATTTTTTGAAGTCTCTAGTGATTTCGAGGTAATGTCGACAAGTTTTAGATTTAAATTACTTAAAATATACCAGGTAAGACACTGAAACATTTTTTCGTTTTTATACGTTAATCGAAATTGCTGAGCCGATTTTAACAATACTTTTACTGGATGACAGAAAACTTATCAGGGTATTATTTAGTCAACATATCATTAAGCTTGCCCATAGAGGCTAAACAGTATCGAAATTACTGAACCGATTGTGATAATACTTTTACTGGATGACAGAGAATTTATCAGTGTATTATTTAGTCTACATATCATTAAGCTTGTCCGTATGGATAAAATTTAAAATAGTAACTTAGAATCGGTATTAATAAATAATTATAATAGCCTAAAATATATGTAAATAGAAAAAGTACTTACCGCAAATTAATATAAACTTTTTATTTTTTATTATAAGCTAGTATGTATTAATTCGAAAATAACGAATAGATACTGTGATTTTATTCCTATTCGTTACAATAAAGTTTATGGGTATAACATATAGTAATAGATTATAAATACATGTTTATTAATTAGATAAACAAGGCCGCCGCACACTTTCGGTTACATCACAAAACCCGTGCTCTCGTAGAATTCCAAATGTAAATGTCAGATCGAAATGTGGAGAATAGAGCGGGCGTCCTCGTCACGATTCGCTGACCTACTGGTCCACGACACCTGCGTCTTATAACCGAAAATAAAAAAGATAAAAACATAAACTAAACGAGTTTACGTAATTAATAGCAGCGTATACGTAACGACAGTGTGGACACTGCTTAAGAAATGTACGTGCAGAAATTTACACAGGCGTTATGATTTACTGATTTCACGTTTTCGTGTCGTATCTATTTTTAGAGTGCAGTGTTGTAATGTTATATTAGAGATTTATACTCGTCTCGATGTCATATTTATTAAGCATTATTAATATTAAAATTACAATAGTACCGACTGCGCTGAATGAAATTACGTTTTGAAAAAAAAAATACACGCAAGAAAACTCCTAACCTGCTATCCTCAGAAGACCCAATGTATAATGTATTGTACAAATATGTGGAATGTATTCAGGCCACGGTTTGAAAAAAAAATCAACTCTATTTTTTTTTAACTGACTACGCTATTGACCTAGCAAAGTCTTAACAGCTTCACAATCTTCACAGCTTCAAAAAATCAACAACTGAAAAACAAACAAAACAAAATACAAAAACAAAAATCAACTCCTAGAAGCCCAATGTACCATATAATTCAGTAACATTCTAATTTTATGATTGTAAAGGGTTATGCTAACTATAAAATTTAATAATTCACTGGTAGAACCACGCTGAAGCTATTAATGGTTTCAACATGAATGGGTCGGCTTGCCCGGGGTCCTACCACCCGACCCACAGAATCACTCACGTCAAGGGCTGGCAACGCACTTGCGACTCCCCTGGTGTTGTTAGTGCCTATGGATGGTGGTGATCACTTAACATCAGGCGACCCACTTGTTCGGTTACCTCCTATGACATAAAAATATATATATAATTTCACGTAATCTTGTGATTAAAGACACACTATTGAATAAAATATTGTCTAAAAATGTTCCTTCATTTAAAACTCAGGTTTATCTAAACGTCCAAAAAGCATTTAAATTGACAAGAGATAAAAATATTGGTAGCTTTTTCATTAAAAAAAAGGTGTGTCTTTGCAATTCACACACGATAAAAGTGAAACTTCAGTAACTCGACAAAAGAATGAGATGAATATATTTTTCCTGGATTTTTTTTATTTTAATTTTTTTTTGCTTCGATATTGACGATACATTTCGCCATTAGTTTTCGGCATCTTATAAAATTTATTATTTAGCACAACAAGATATAAAAATACTCACAAACACTGTTAAATAATATCACACCACGCTGACTTCTTACCAAAAATGCTGTAATACGCAGCCGCATACATTGTACAGTAGTATTAGCTCACGTACTTTTCACATATACTAACACACGTTAAATGCTCAAATACAGCAAGTATTAAATAGTGTGCAATATACATTTGCACACACCGACATTTGCTCTCTCGCTCTGGCTCACTAATTTTTGTATTTGTTCCTTGTCTCTTACCTGTCGTTTTTCCGTTGCATCCGGTTTGAAATCACAAAGATTCTAAAGAAGTTTCACTTCTAAAAGACTAAAATGCGTGGACCGATGTAAAAGATGTTGTACAAAATATTAAACTAATCTTGGATCTAAAGAGGCTATATAAATAAAAATCAGTTGGCAAGTGTATGTAAGTTCTTTATTACAGAATAACTGCTCCTATTTGACTAATTGTTTTGTTGTTGTAAGTATCAGGTTTGTATGGAAAAGTATACTGAAAAAATTGTAGGGAAAGGAAAAGTGATGCGTTTGGGTTAAATAATGCTTATATATATAATATATACATACTATATATATACAGTCCCTGGCCATATTATAAGACGCACCATAAGATCTTATATGAAACGTTAATTATCAGGCGATACTGTACAGATATATTGTTTTATGAGATACAATGTATATTTACTATATTATTAATAACGTAAGTACCTGTAAAACTAATAAAACATCGTCATTATAGAAAAAATATGAATTTATTAACTGTCGAACAAAAATGAAGAAAATGTAATGAAAAGTTAGTATTTTGTTGATCGACCTTTGGCTGCTATGAGAGCTTTAATTCTGCGCGGCATGCTACTATCAATACAAGACTGTATTGTGTTCTGCGTTTGAGGATGATGATTCCAAACATGAATAATCTTTTCTAAGAGCTCAGTTTTGTTTGTAATCACCACTTTAGTCACTTCTCTTCTCATGTATAAATTAATTCAAATTTCAATTCAATTTGAATTCAAATTCATCTCTCGAATAATAGTTCATTAAATAAATACTAATCACACTATAAATATAACACAACTGTTTATAAACTTCGTCGAAAACATGTATTTTGTTAAAAAAAACAACGGTGCGTCTAATAATTTGGCAAGGGACTGTACATATACAATATATATAATTATATTATATTAGCGAGTGAGGCTAAAGATAGTAGGAAGATTTAAATTTGACAGATTTACGTTTAGTTGCCATTTTATTTCATTGCACGGTAGCATTAAACGGAATATTTTTGGATTCATTTTCTTCGTTAGTAAATCCATGCGAAGCCGGGGCGGGTAGCTAGTTCATTATAAATAGTACATTATTTTTGACGCGAAGAAAGATCAACTGATATATCTAGAATCAATTGACAGTCGTACGAGACTATTTGCAGCTGGATACACACAGGCCGATTCTAAAACACGACATTTTGAAAAAGAGTATAATATGCCTGGTTTACAAACATGTATATGTTTGTAGTGATTCAGTTAGTTATATTATACCTTGCCACCTTATTCATGGCAAATACAGACAGACTATTGTTAGTGTACAGCTGGTCATCTCTATTGTATTTTTAATTTATATAGCAACTTTTTATTTCCAACTGACTACGCTATTGACCTAGCAAGGTCTTAACAGTTCCACCGGACTACTAAGGCGAGCGTATAAGCCACTCAGCCGATTTTATTTGACAACTAGCTCAAGGATGCACACCTCGGCTTGGGCTGTTGTCTGATACATGCAATTCACAACCTATCTGAGCTATCCTAAGCTAACTATTCATACATATATGAGTTGTTGAAACATATATGTGTACCAAGCATACATACCACAACACCTGTTATATATATTTCGTATCGGATAATTTTCTAAACTATTTCAGTTTGATAAGGGAAAAAATGAAACCCTTCTACTTTTACGTGTAAGCGTTTATGCGTGTACGTGTGTGGAGGTGATATATGGATATGGGAACATTTTATCGAAGTTTGTGATTAACTCTAAGAAATCTTTGTGAATATGCTAATATTAGGGTACCATGGGGCTGACATTTGCTTTGTGGATCTAAGTCCCTAAATGAAATTAAAAAATATATATAGCGACAAGAGGATCTCAATAACATGTCTATATAATGAGAGTTACTCTTTACCACACACTGAATGTATTATTAGCGGCAACAAGATACTCATAATTTAATATTATTCATTCATTTAAGGTCACACTTTGTACTAAACATTTCAATAAGTTTACTGAAAGTTACTGAATCAATCATTATAACTAGAAATGAAACTCATTCCGTTTACTATTCTTATGAATCCATTCTAGTGAGGGAGTTTAAAAAATTTTTTTTAAAATATACAACTGTATAGTTCATATTACAACTAAGTTACTCGAGTTTTTTTCTGAAGTTATTTAAACTAGTAAGTATCAGTTGCTATATAGTTTTGAGCTATTTATGCACTTGCACAATCTATCTTATCATATATTTAATACTGTTCGAAGTCCTTAGTAAGTGGCACTTTTAAAATGAATATGAATCTACCTGTGACTATATTTATATATTTCAGTATTAACTTGGTATACAAATAAATACTAGATTAATTTCGGCACCTTAAACTAAACATTTACACTTGCAAAGTTTTCGCTCCGGTCTTAAGACAGCGAGGGGCGTTGAAGGCAGACTACATTCAATCGGCATTTATCAATCATTGCAATAACTTGTACCTTATGATAAAAATAGGTATAAAATATTGTCGTATCTTTAATTTAATGATAGTGATAAAATTTTATTAAGGAAGGTCAATCAGGAGATTTTCACAGTTTAAGATTAAATCGTTTCGTTTCTTATTTCCTTAAAGGCAAAATAATTTTGTGATCTTGTTATTAAAAAAAATCGAATGCATAAACAGCTCTTTGGGTATTTGTTTACTCATTTCAAAATAAAATAAATAAAATCAAAATTTATGTTTGTTGATTTTGGAATTCGATATTTTTCCTCTTCATAAATTAAACGCTTTAGCTTTAATTTTTTAAACGTTTAATTATATCTCTTTGGATAATTTATATAATCTTTGCTGTGGATTTGATATTATAATAAAAGAAGTATTAGTAAATTATACATTAATGATCGTCTTGGCTTTGAGAATTCGATAAATAAGTTCCGATAAATAAGTTTAATTTTTTAACGAAAACAAGGGAAAATGGCAACTGCGAAGCTTACCGTCAAGAAGATGTGTATCATGTTCTAATGGAATGTGTCAGGAACGTATCTCAAAGAAGACAGGTATTTATAATATAGGTGCTTCTAATGAAATATTGGTACGCCCAGCATCGGAAGAAGCCAAATTAATCTATAATATGGTGGACGTCGGTATAAGGACAAGAAAATGATTGTAATAATGTTTTTCATTGTAGTTTTTTGTTTCTATGTATCTTGTAAGATGTTATTATATTTGTAAATTGTAATTGTTTGTAGTTGGACAAGGATGGCCTGTTCTCTTTGAACAAACCATCAATAAAAATAAAGGAAAAAAACTACATTAAATTTTTATCGGTATAATTTATAAATTAAATTTGCAGATATTTCCACTACATCTTTACAACTATGATATGCCAACAATCAAATCAAAATCTACGTTATATTTACGGTCACGTGACGTGTAATTAATAAGACCAATTAAACAATGAATCAGAACGAAATTTATAAGCAACAAGTGTTCGTTTGGAGTAATAAATGAAACGATACGAAATAAGTCGGCTCGGTGACTCGTGGATGCAATGCGAAAGTAAGCGGCGCGCCAACCGGTCGAACGAAGGCCGACTGGCAACCGCTTTTGTCTAATGTTCGCGTCTAAGTCATGGGATGTGGCTTATTTGACGATAATTTAAATGTATGATTATATACTTCAATATATAAACATATTGTTAGTATAAACATTGTGACGAATTTAGATTAATCAAAAAGTAATTTCTTTATTTTATTTTATTATATTCATAGACTTAAAAATTATCCTGAAACTTTGCGATTGTTAATTAACCAAGGCCAACATACTTTTTAAATACTACTACTACTACTAGCAATAATAATAATTACATGAGCGTTAGTGACTGCTGTAGTTAATAACTGTGTTTGCAGCCACTAACACAGTTCAGTGTCACTTTGTCACTTTGTTCAGTGACAAAAAACAGAATTGCATGGTTTCCTGATAAAATGCAATACTTGTTGAGTGACGCAGCGTGCTGATTAAGTGGCAAAGAATGTAACTTACACCTCATTCTTACTTATATTATTAACTAGCTGTGACCGCGACTATGTCCGCGTGGAACCTATATAACAATGACTAATAAAATCATCTGAATGTATTAAGTACTAGCTACTTCTCTCGTACTTAAGTCGCGTCGTCATTAAAATTACAATCACTTTTGGTTGAGTGAATCGATTTTAATGAAACCAAGCCTAAATGTTACTCGAGGATACGCTTTATGATTTTCTTATGAACGTAGTACTTTAGCAGTGGTGAGTGTTCAAACTAACGGACAGACAGAAATTTCGTATACGTATTTTATTAGTTATTCCAAGACACCTGCAATATTGTTTTTTCACATAAATCTAGAGATTTACATTCTTATTATATGTATAGATGCGAAAGTGACTTTGTCTGTTTGTTACGCTTTTACGTATTAACTACTGAACCGATCGTCATGAATTTTAGTATACACATTGTCAGGGGCATAAACAAGGATATATGATACCCTTAATCTAGAAAATATACTATGCCAGAGTGAAAGATCAAATTAAAGCAACAGAACGTGACCGAAGCCGCGAGCGAAAGTTAGTTATGTAATAAAAACAAACGAAAAGAGGCATTTCAAAATGACACGAGAAAATAAACTTTGCCGCTTTTGCTTTTATTTTATACCGATTCTAAAGTGCAGAAATACTTTAGCAAAAACACATACTGCACCACTCCTACCAAAATACAACTCTCTCGCTTGGGTATTATTGGATTTTATATTTCCGTCCTTGTCATATGAGTTAACACGAAAGCGACCGAAATGTATGTAGCTTACTTTTAATAAGTGATAGAATATATTTATTCACGAAGCCCGTAGCTTATTTTTATAATTGAAATTTTAATATAAATGTAATAATTTGTGAAACATCATTTTAATCGTTTTGAATTATAAGAAGTTAGTTTCAAACCATTTTTCTATATTTATTCGGATAATTGTCAAAAAAAAAACAAATTACATAATTAAATTGTTCTATTGTTGGATTAATTAAAATCATTATAAAACCCTTTTGCCCAATTAAAATATTTTAATTTTACTCGCTAATTACATTGCAATGGAAAGTGTAACTTTCGAGTACGTATTCCACATATAATGTAATTTCTTTTCGATTTTTGGTAAAAAGCATGATACAACCATTCCCATTTTTACGTCAGTATTTGAGTTAGTGTAATTTTAAAAAATAAGTACTATTTATTATAATTTATATCGGTGATTCTTTAAAACAGTAAATAAAAAATGAACATTCTACTAAATAAACAGAAAAGATGCGAAAACGGAGTCATGTACATATTTCCATTACATGACACTTTCTACTATCATGTAGTTGTATTGTAAAAAGTAAAAACGTAAAAAAAGTAAAAAGAAAAAAGTTTTATGACTAAGAAATACAAAGGTATTCAAATATTGTAATTTCTCAGTCAAATAATGGAAATAAAACAGTTGTCGTCTTCCCCGCTCCATTTTGTTTTTTATTAATACAGGAAGCGTTATTCTAAGGGGTGAATCAAGTTAATTGCGTAACTGTAAGGGAAAACACTCTTGGACCCTATCGTATTATACATATTTAAAGTATTGGATTATTCGAAAGTTTTACTCTGGAAAATTTGTTTTTTTTTTAAGTCTGTGTTTAGTCTTAGATATAAGAACGCGAGAATATTAGGTAAAATCTAAAATTTAAAAAGTGAATGCTACATAAAATCCGAAGTTAACAATTTCCACGGAACATTTTGCATTATTGCCAATAGTATTTGGTCATTCTCAGGAAATACCATATTCCGCACTTTTACAGTAACATATACGTATGAATTTTTGAGTAAAGACAGTAAGAGCAACTAGCTGAACCGTTGTAACTACAACGGTTAAGGTAAAAGCTTATTCTATTCGAGACTCTATAACTTGTTGAGGAATTCTGACCTACATTCACAGATTAATAAGTTTAAAACGTTGAAATTGAAAAAAAATTCAAGGTCTTTGCTAAAAACCTTTAATTTATTGCCCTAACGGTTAAGGTACCTGTCGTTACTGTGCCCTAAAAATACCCATCCTTATAAAATACATTTATATATTTTTTCCACCACTTTTTGTTGAACGGTAATATTATAAATCTACAGTGACCACCGATCAGTTTTCTGAGATATCAAATTTTGTACATTTGGTCTTTTAGTAAAACGTAATACTATTTCCTTTTACAAGATACGTTTGTAAAAATTAGAAAATGGTAATTTATATTTTAGATTTTTATTAAAATTAACGCAGGTGAGAACTACCATGTAATGTATAAAAGACGAATCCTAATTGTTGGGACATTAACATAGAATTATTGCACTGAAGTTACCAAAATAAAATGTTAACAGTAAGTTCTTTTTGTGACGCGAGAACACGGATTAATTTTCTTTAAATTCCAGCGTCAAGGATAGGAAATGAAACGGGAATTTATAATATATTTAGTGTCACAAAATTAATATATAGTTACAGAAGAAACAATTATCATATTCACAAAATAGAAAAGGGTAATAAATTATATTTAAAAAAAGAACATAGTAATAAATGATGAGTAAATTCGCTGTCTCAGGCCGTTTTAAAATATGTTTTGTGAGAGTTAAGGTTGATTACTCATCTGTTAATTATGGACAAACCGGGTAATGATGATAAAAAGGTTAATAAGTTCCATTTCCAAGACTATAAGCCGGATGTCATTGCCGTATCGACCTTTTACCATCAGGAGAGCCGTATGTCGTCCGTCTACAACAACGTTCGACGGTTGAATAAATCAGGAAATGATAATGTTTTTGTGTTTAGATATCTAACTATAAATATACACAAAAGTACTACATTTATATATTAGAATATTGACATTCTGTAAAAGCGTAGATATTCCTGATTCGTTGAGGAATAAGAAAATAGAGAAAAGAAAAAAATATATATAGAAGAGGTTATAGAGAATCATAAAATATTATTATAAATATATAAGCATCACATATACATTATATATATTTTATAGGTTATATATATTTCTTTCTTGTGTAAATATTCTTGTTATTTCATGGAAACTACGTATTTTAACTTGATTGTTGTGTACAGCTTTTTTCTTTTATTGTGATTTCGTCACTACTCCTTGAGTCCTACAAACCTTTTGCCGATAATAAGTTGCCTTAAATTTTATCATTATTGCTTAGTCTTTACAGAAAAGCGTAATATTATGTAATGCTCTGAAAAGTTGTGTATGTAGCAGTACCGGTCTCATTAAAATCGGTTCAGCTGTTTCGGTCATTGGCTTAGACCAAAACAAATAAGTTGTGTCTATGTGATAAGGCGTTGTAGGTTTTCAGTCTAATTTAATCCTTTTTATTACTGTTAATATATTATTAATCGGACTGTTGACTGTCACTATATCCACATTTGTAAATAAATAAATAAACATTTCAATGTTATTTGTGTATAATAGTTTGTCGTTTGGATTCACTGTTAACATATTCAATTTATATTATTATACTATTTGTTTATACAAACGATGACATTTTTTAAAATTAAAACACGTAAATTTCATTTATATTTCATACATTTTATTTTTAGTCCGCTGTGACATCTATTTTATTGGGGTCTCGTTCATAAAACTCTGTTACAATAAAACGTCTCACGAAAAATTTTCCACAAAAACATTGAACAGGTTTACAAACAAACATATTCGACCTAAGCAAATATGACATCGGGTTGTTCTTTACACAGCCAAATACCGAATGAGTAGTCATTAACCACCGTTTTTTATAAGTCTCGAAATGTTCATATTCAAAACGAGTTTTTTTTTTAAGTTCAACCTTTAGTTGATAACGTGATAGACACTGCGTCGATGGACTTAGGTTCGAATCCTTGCAGTGACGAGATTGTAGAGAAATGTTAAAGTGTAAATACTAAGTATAAAAAAACAACTTGACCTTGATGGTGTAGCTATGCAGTAGATGTCAGGATATAAGCTGCTGAAATCGACTTTCGTATTATTTTATTTTGACACTAAGAAACATTTCAATTAATATAGAAAGTAAACAAACAGATTCGAGACTTATATAATTTCTACAAACGAATGTCTATACTTTACATTGGTAAAAGGAACGTAAAAGTAAAAAAAACATAAACTACGTCAGGTCTTTGGCATGTAGATTTTTAATAGTATAGGTGTTTTTACCTTTCGAATTTCCAACAATCGCAGGTAGAAACTTAAAGTGTTTCTAATAAAATTACTGTGAAGTAATTCACTGTAAGAATGACTGTGACCTCTAACCGCAGCACTAGGTACAAAATGTGAAAATAATCGATTTAATAAATTCAATACACCTCTTAAATAGAGAAACAATTTACGTATTTCAATACATTATATAATAAAATGTTACACTGACTGTTAGTTCCCATGCCTTTAAGACGATCCATGTGATTCCTTTTTAACTGACTTCCAAAAAAGAAGGCATCGACTTCAAATTTATAATTAGGTAGCGCAAGTATTAATAATTTTTTTTAATTGATTAATTTATAATATGGTTATTTTTCGCTGTCACCTTATTTGTTTTTGATATTAAAGTTACATATTCTTTTTGTTAACGTGTTCTAATCATAGGTGTATTATTTACTCAGGTTTTAATATATTTTGTTACATCCTAAGTAATAAAGGCGAATGTGAGTTTGTTTGTTTGTCTGTTACTCTTTGACACGTTAATTACTCAACCGATCATCATCAAATTTTGCATAAACACTGACAGGGGTACAGAAAAAGACATAGTGTTCGTTTTATTTAGAAAAAGCACTGTATAGGGATAACTTACATCTAATTAAATCAAGCGAAACCGCTTGCAAAAGCTATATAGTATATGGAAAAGGCTTTATGGTTAACAAACAGATCAAGTTGAGATAAAATCACTACAGTCCAATTCTGCTAAAATATCTTATTTAATATCAAGTAATGTAATGCAATAGACGATATTTAAAATAAAGATTACTAAAAAACAAATAAATACAACCGTTATGTTGAAATAATAGAAACCATCTTTAATCAAAATAACAATATTAAGCGTTCCAAACTTAAAATAAATAATTTTGTCTACATTTGTCTGCTATCTAGTTTGGTCTCATTGTTTAGGCAATAATCATTGTGTACAAAAAGTTCCTATCATAAAAAAGGATTTATAAAAAATACTTTAAAAATATTCGTGTACTTTATACGAGTAAAGCTGCGGGTACTACTTGTATACTAAAAAATTAAAAATACGCTTATGGTCACTAGGGCGTTTTTGGTTTTAATTGGAATTAAAGAATGTGATGATATCTCAGACCTCTTATGAATTACATTAAGATTTTTTACATTTACATATTTAATTAATTATTCACAGTATAATTTATCATCGTTTGTTCACATCACGATATAACTAACGAAAAGGTATAAATATTAAAGTTTAATCTGAAATATACTTACTTAAATTACTCAGATGCCAAATAAAGTTATATCATTAAAATAGTAAAATGTTAAAGATGTTTGTACAAGATACAAATTGCATTTATTAAATCAAATAAAAAAATAGAAAATATTCCTTACTAGTAATATTAGCTTCCACTAATTCCGTTCAGTTTATATGAAATAAATTTTCACTTTAAAATTATATGATTATACAATATAATTAAAAAAATAAGATACTTGATTCGGTTCTATAATTATCATAATGTAACTTAAAAGATGTAATTTTGTTAATATGAGTGAGTATATAAGAAAAAAACGATTATACAAACAACAAGCTATTTCGATTTGAGCTGACAAGACGAAAACCTTGAATTAATAATAGTTTACGTCTACATTATAAATTCAAATGATTCTCATCAAAGGTGTTATTATTAACAAGGAATATAAAATCATTTGAAAAATCATAACTGATACCCGTTGAAATCTTTTCTTAAGGAACTCATCAAACGATGGTTATGTCACAGATCGTTGAATAAAAAAAAAATTACGAGCATAGAAATTAATATTTAACACGTTATCTCATGAAATTAAAATTTATATAAGAGTTAAATATGAATTTTTATGTATTAAATTAATAATAAAAAGACAAACCTGTTCAATAAGTAGCACAATAGAACACTGGCACAAAATCCTCAGACAAGTTCGTTCCACTGACACTTTGGATAAGTTCAAATTTAAAAAAATGAAACGGTTAACGTTCCGAATTCAAAATTCGAAGCGGCTGTGTCCGCGGTGCGCGCGCGAGTGGCGCCCGGTCACGTGCGCCCGCCCACCGACCGGCGACACCTGTTACCCAACCAAATTAAATACGCAGGTTCACCCGTCACTTGGTTTTTTCCCTTTTCCGCTTCCTTTGTTTATGAGACTCGATATACTTAACTACAAGGATGTGGTTCCAGAATATACTTTAGATCTTATGATTATGAATTGTCACTATAAATGGATTATTATATTTTTAAAATAATACGAAAGAGTGAACTTAATAGAATAGATCGATATAGCTAAATATAAATAGAGGTGGGGAAGTATTTATAAAATAACCTTAAATTCTATTCTGATTAAAATATTAGTTAAATCAACGTATCATATAATTCCTTTCTAATGAAATAAGATCGCGTGGCACTAAAAAAATACAAGGGCACGAATGCCAATCAAACTTTCAATAATATTTTATTTAGACGCGGAAAAACAATGCCCGTTACGTTAGTTTTTGTCGCTGTTTTTGCGCGATATGAACTGTCGTTTAAATTTAGCGGCATTATAGTCGTGTATCGTCGGCTATTGGCAAAAGCTCACAGGTAAGTTGTTATCGCCCCGGGCTATACTTAGAATTGTGCTTGATCGCCGCTAGAGAATGAATACGTTCCTTCATTTCAAACGTTTACATTCAACGCTAGTTTCTACCAACGGCAGCGTCTGTATTAACATTATTCGACCAATTGTCTTAAACGTAAATTCGTATATTTTTATTTATATACCGTATACTTTACTTTTGAATTAATTCGTAATAATAAAGTTCAATGAATACAGTACTTTTACTGAGGGTATAATAAGCAATCCCACTGTATATATAATGTAATAGCTGATTAAAGACAAAACATTGTGCTATCTGTATCTTAGTTTTGGTACCGTCTCATAAAGAGGCAACAAATTTGAGTGTGGAGCTTCGGGCTCACTACTATAAGATTCTAGACTGACACGCACAGCATAATAATAATACTTGGAGTCCGTGAAATAGACTGTTTATTAATATGACCATATAAGGTATTTATAGAGACGCAATCATTCATTTGTTTGATCGACATTCTATTTACAATATATACAAAAGTTTCAGCCAGTCTGCCAAAGAGGATGACATTCTCGGTAGCTACATGACTATTACATTGTTTTACAAGGCAAAAATACATTTAAAAGTATATCTATTTCATTTGTTATTAAACTTGCATGAATCTGCTCACTTATATTAGCGTTATCAGTTATCAGCATAATAACTTTTTAAATTAAATAATAACAAACGTTTTGCTACCTATAATAGCGGCCCGCTATGATGGCCATTTTAACACATAACAATAGTGACGTGAAATGTCGATTAATCTTCGAGAAAAATATAATCAAATGCTGCTTTGTTTTGCACTAAACATTGATGCAAGTTTACCGGAGGTTATGCTAGCCAACAATCCTACGTATAAAATCTTATTATATAGGATTTAAATACATAATTTCGAATTTTGAAAAATATACATGCCGAGTTGTTTTAGAGATAAGTACACTAATAATTATAATCTATTATGGATTCTGTCCAACAGCGTTATTTTTTGTTAGTAAAAACATATGCTTGCGGGTTTATATCATATAGTTAGATATAGATGAAGTTAGATAGATATATAGTTATACCTATATAATATACCTATATAATTATAATCTATATTATAATAAAACTGTAGCAGGGTCAAATCTGTACATTAAATATTTTTTGAAAATTTTGATGGGGGTAGGCTTTGTTGTCGATATAGAAGCCAAAACTAACCCTTTTAAAATTTTTGTCTGTCTGTCTGTCTGTCTGTCTGTCTGTCTGTCTGTCTGTCCCTGTGAACGCGCATCACTCTGAAAGTACTGAACAGATTTTGACGAAACTTGGCACAGTGATAACTAATGTTACGAGATTACATTTAGGATATTTTTTTTCTCATAAAACGCAAGGGATTCTCCAGGATCTGCCTGTTTGTCTGTCCCTTTAAACACGTATTACTCTGAAAGTACTGAACCAATTTAGACGAAATTTGGCACAGTAATAACTAATATTACAAGGTTACATCTAGGATACTTTTTATCTCATAAAACACAAGGGATTCTCCAGGATAACGGACGAAAGTAAAAAAAATGTAGTTCATGATATTCTTGACGAATTTTGGTAAATTTTCTTTGTGCTATATATAGCAGACAGATTAGCTAAAAAATTAAGCTATATTTCCATATGCTACTTCAAAAAAAAAAACAAAAAAAAGACCCCCGTGATTCGAACCGTCGGCTCCGTCGAAACATATAAAGCCCCGTACGTTACAACTGAGCTACGCCTACATGACATTTCTGTACGTAATTATCGACCACGTATGAAACATTTATGTAGACGAAACTGTCACTTATGTTGTTACATTTATTTCATTGTATAAAAAAATGTTTGCTAAACAAAGGTGACAAGATTTATTTATTTATCTATACTATAATAAAACTGTAACAAAGCCAAATCTGTACATTACAAGGTTACATTTAGGATACTTTTTGACCCATAAAACGCAAGGGGTTCTCCAGGATAACGAAAGAAAAGAAATTAGTTAATGTAACTAGACTTTTTTGCGACACCTTAGTATAAGAGCCAGCAACGTTGGAAGAACGAGAATTTGAGAAAAGTTGGTTCTTTAATATGAAGATATATTATGCCCTTCCAAACACGATTCAGGATACCTGGTAGCCGGTTAACGTTGTATTTTTTAATGCGAATTACACCTTTACAGATCAACATTTTGATTTATAAATAATTTAAGGAACATTTTTTGTCAGTAACTTTTATAAGTTTAACGTTTATACGTTATTAAAAACATGAATTTTTCACTGCCAGACAATTTTGTTATTGACAATAATGTGCCTGGTGATATTCTTTATAAACAAAATAATTCATTTCAAACCATTTTATTTTTTCCCTTGCAAAGAACATATTTCATTTTGTTAACCAGGCTCTTCCACAATTATGGCTATCTTTATTATACAGCCAGTGTTGCGCTAAGCTAGAGTTATAACTAAGTTATTCTATACATAGGTTTTGGTAGGGGGTAGAGCCACGCTGAAGCTATTACTGGTTTCAGGATGAATGGGTCGGCTCGCCCGGGGTAGTACCACCCTCTAACAAAAAGCCGACGGGAAGTAACAATGCTTGCATTAGTGCGTTTCGTTCGATTAGTGAGAGCACCGGAGAGGCCCACCTCTCTTCCCCTTCCTCCTCTCCCCTTCCGCTTCCTCCCCCTCCAACACAGGTTGGCAAGGCACTTACGACTCTCCTGGTGTTGCAAGTGTCTATGGACGGTAGTTATTACTTAACACCAGGTGACCCACCTGTCCGTTTGCCTCCTATGACATAAAAAAATACATTATATTTTTAATTTACCCTTTTTTATGTTGAAATAAAATAATATTAAAAAAAAGTGTGTGTGTGTACTTATGTACACGCATTAGAAGTTATACTTCTTTGGCGTAACAAGTAAAAATCTTTTCAAAAATTTTATCTTGCGCCTTATTCTACGTTTGTAGAAAAAACGACACTAACAATAAAAAAAAGGTATTTAATACAATGAAAGTTTTAATATAAAGAAATACAAACAACAAATACAAAGAAACAAAATGTTGACTATAGCTAACTTCAGGGTGTCGGTTTTTCGTGACGGTGTGTGCGCGCAACGTAAAAATTTACTCTCATCATTTTTTTGTTACGGTGTGCGCGTTCATCGTAAAAATTTACTCTCATCATTTTTCCCTAACGCGCCAAAAGAAATATAACTTCAATAAAATTACAGATATCTTAACATGGTTTGAACATACTTCTTTATTTACAAAAAATTGCATCGGGCACATTATTGTTAATATCAAAAATGTCTGGCAATAATAAATTCACGTTTTAGTAGCGTTTAAAAGTTAGTGAAAAACAAAACATTCTAAAATTATATAAAGTTCAATATTTTTGCCTGTAAAGGTTTACCGGCAGCCAATTCGCTGTCGAAACCGTTGCCTAGCTCTTAGACAAATAGTCACAGGCAAGTGACAGATGACACATGTTGCTCATATCTTTTTAATATTTATGTTTTTCTTTAATACAATGTAGTGTGAAAAAGTTTTAATACAAGTTGAAAATAGTTATGATGTCATTCAGTGTTTAATTTATCATTATTTATTTTATGAATATATTTTAACGTTTAAATTACAATTTAACTCTATCAACTTGATATTTTATAATGTAAACTGTACTGAGCGTATAGTAAACGCCTACAAAAAAGGGAAAGGAACTACGTTCCAACTGAAGGTCCATGGACCTCTCAAGCTCTTTTTACATTACTGCCAATATACGTAGGTTAGTTTTTATTTTAATTGAACCCGGTAGATGATGTTACGAACGGGTTGTAGGCTTATTGGGACAGAAGTTACTGGGACAACGTACTGGGAAGACATTTATCGGCAATATATGTAGGTTATTTGTTATCTTAATTGGACCTGGTAGGTGATGCTGCGAACGGGTTCAAAACATATTTTAAAATATTTCTCACATACCAACTGGGTATATGTTTGAGTGAGTCCCTGGATAGTTGGGATTCACAATTTGAAACAGTAGGTATCGCTGCAATCGGGTTTTGAGATGTATTTAGATTTTTGGCGTTTAAAAGTACAATCGAAACCGGTAATAACCGATTTGGTGCAGACGAAGTCGCACGGGTCAGCTAGTTATAATTTATAAATTAATTTTGTGCCTAATGTCTTTCTAAAGAATAACAATTTACTTCTTCAATCGTAATTATTAATTTTTACGAAACTTCATATATGAACAAAAGTAAAACGGCCATTACAGCGTGCCGCTATTAGAACTATCAAACTACGAACAACAACAATGCAATATAAAACTGTTGGATCTACTGCGTATAATTTTGCTGGCAAGATCAATGGTAAATCTATCAGAATAAAAAAAAACGGTATTATTTCGTTTTCGAATTGGATAAGACTCTTGATTCTTGAAGCGAGCTCAAAGGGTATCAAAATAGCCGGCTTGGGTTGTTGATAAACAAACTTATCAAAATCTCTAAAATAACTTATACTAATTAGTTAAATGCGCAAGTCATGACTTCAATGTCGGAAAGCTTTCAAATATCCGCCAGTTTATTATGAAAAAGCAAAACAATTAGTTGTAATTGTGATTACGATGGAGATTGAGTGAAAATTTTAATGAAAGCTCTTAATTTAACCTTTTAAACCTACTATATAACACTGCATACAATCATAACCATCATAATCTTAAATAATTATTGTACGCTTCTACGCCTTAATTATCCGACCTTTCATCATGACAATTTGCATACAAGGGAAAAGGGAATATAGTATATTTTATCCAGAAAAAGTATTGGTCCCAAGGAAGAGGTCAGCGCGCGGAAATACTAATTAAAAACAAAAGACAGTCTACAAGTAATACATATAAACTAGTAATTCCAATGAAATAACAAAACAATTTTTGTGGAAAGGAAGTCGCGATATAAGCAACTTGTTAATAAATTGTACTGGCTTATTAGGTAATCATACTTATTTTGTATCGTTTCAATCTCGTCAATGTATTGGAATTTGTATTATTACGTTGCTTTGTATTTAGAATACAGTAGTACCCAGTCTAACGCTTAAAGTCATGAACACCTCGTTCAAATGGTGTACATAAACGAAACGAAATCAATACTAAGAAAGTTGGTGTCTTGTTTTGTAGGTAAGTGGGATTTCCGACGTATATCGCATGGGTAACCTTACAACTGGGTGAGGGCGTCGCATTGCGACGAACCAGGACGCCCGGGGAACGCACACGCAACTGGGGCCAGTCACTAGAGCGCGTCCGAGACGATTGACCCTGCCGTTTCTGATTTTTTTAACATAATTATCTTACAAGCAGGTAGTTTCCTGCGTTCTTAAGTTACACGGATAAGCATTTAAATATATGTATTTTAGGTAACAAGTAAAATAATAAGGAAAACAAAAAACCCAAATGTAAAAACGTCGAACCTTCTTTTAATTATATTAAAGAACGAGTTTTTTGAGTATTGATAAATAAAAAAAACTATTTTTTTTATGTACGTCATGCTTAAACATTTTTATAGCCTACATCACCGTCATCATCATCAGCCCACGATTATGATAAACCTAAAGACATTTAATTTAAAATTCGTTAAACCATTTCGGCTATATAGAGAATGTGTGAAAGAGATAAAAAATACATACACCATGTAATGAAAAAACATGACTGTATTTAAATTTAAATATAATAAGTTTTAATAAGAGAAACAAGTGAAATTCTTATATCATTTTCGACATAGCTGTAACGTAATAAACTACAAAAATGTAGACAATTGCGGGTACGTGTCGTATTATTTACCAATAACTATCGAGGATTAACAAAACGTGTCTACATACATTGTGATGTAATAAATATCTATAATACGTTTATATATTATTATAAAATGGTTATAGTATTTAATTATAATACCAACGGTTATATGGTAAGACACGTCAGTTGACATTATCATGTAAAGGTGAGAACAGGTTGTACAGGATAGTGTCTAATAATATAAGCTATATAATTAATGGGAATAATTTTATTCTTGTATAAATTATTAACTCTTCTTGCGAGCCCACTAGCGTTTTTTAATTATTTGTTGCCATTATTATTCTCTTGTAATTACTACTAGTTGTAATAAATAAATAACTGTATTGTAGCAAAATAAATGTTATGTAAATATTCTACTTCTTCAAATTAATATTCTTCTTCTTAATTAATTATGTAATACCCTATTTAGTTTGTATAGCACATCGTTATTCTAAAATGAATGCACATTATCATAGATTACAGTGGTACAACAAAATAATCCCAAGGAGGGTTGATGTCAGGCAGGCGGCCGATCGTAATAATTAAGCCAAATTATATACCACAACATGACAAACATGTTGTACCGACCCTACTTATGTGGGATAAGGGTAAGTATTTCAATTTTCAAGAGCATTTATTGTATAGAAGTTGTGCTACAATGACATATAATACAACTAGCTTTTGCATGCGGCTTCGCATGCTTTAGCATAGATTTAACCTATCCCTCGGTAAGAAACCTTTTTTCTAGATAAAGGGTACTCGGTGTCCTTTTTTTGTATATCTAAAAACATGCATACATTCACTTTTATAATATTAGTTAAGAAAATAGTATAAAAATATTTTCTATTACAAACCCTTTAATATGATAATTTTCATGAGAATAATTCGAATGGAGTTAAGTTTTTCAATGTTACATATAAATACCAACGTATTTTTTTATTTCATTTGAGCATACGTATATTAATTGTTATATATAGCCATTCATCTGGTAATTTTGGTATAGTTCAACGTATTTAAGAATTAAAGTCACGTAACAACATTTATTCGAGGCCGAATTGTATAGTGTGTTCTTAGCCTTGTCTCCTAACATTGTACGTTCGAACAATAAAACCCGCAAGGTTCGGTTTCCGACGCGATGCATTCACCTACCTGGACGTATGAATGAAGGGATGTAATAGACGATCCTTCTTTACTCGTGATATCATTCAAGCAGTCTTCGCTTTGTTCACATCCAGATAATTGACTATTGGACTGTTTTATGCTCGATGCGAATAGACAATTCATATCAGGAACTATTGTTTTTAATTTACATAGAAAATAAAGCGATGATGGTTTAGTGATTGGCTTGTTTGGACACCATGTTGTCCGACTTAAGTTCGAATCCTTGTGGATGAGACGGACTTTTTCTATGCCCGTTTGGCTATTGACAATTGTCAATAGAAGAGTGGTAGAGCCACGCTGAAGTTATTATTGGTTTCAGCATGAATGGGTTGGCTCGTCTGGGGTAGTATCACCCTCTCATAGAAAACCGACGTGAAGTAACAGTGCTTGCATTGTTGCGTTTCGTTCGGTCAGTGAGAGCCCCAGAGGCCCACCTCCCTTTCTCTCTCCTCTCCCCCCTCAGTCCCTTTCCCTTAAAAACAGACTGGCAGCGCACTTTCGACTCCCCCGGTGTTGTTAGTGTCTATGGACGGTGGTGACCACTTAACCTCAGGTGACCCACAAATTCGTTTGCCAGTTATGACATAAAAAAAAAATCTCAAGTTGAAAATCTGTCGCCAAACATCTATGTGTGTTTCTGCAGTTGCCCTTGAGAGCCACTGAGTGCTGATATAACGCTAGAACCTATAAATTATAAAAAAAAACATTCCGAAATTTAAATGATTAAATTGCGTAACATTAAAATATTCCAATTATCAAAGTAGGTTATTGTGACATTGGGGTATACATTATTTAATACTATTAAATATATTTTATTTAATGTATAATTTAGTTTTTTATATGCAATGTTATAATATAAAGGATGTAAGTATATTTATTTGATATAAGCCGAATCAAAGTCGATGGTTGTGTTATTAAATATAAAATTGGCTTCTCCATATATAAGTGTTCTAAATTTTAGACGTTCTACATTTATAATAGTTAATATAAATATTATTATTTAAAAAATGTTAATTCCCTAAAATATACATGTTTTTAGGGCCCACTCTCCTCGGACATGATCCGAAATGATATTTACAATAATAATTCTGTTGTAATATATTGTTTTAGTTATCTTTTCTTGTATCCTTTTTATTATTTTTATCTTAACTTTCTACTTTTTTATATGCCATGTCTTATTAATAATTTTAGTCAATTTTTACAATTCCGTCTTCTATCCATATATAACGTTTAATTTCTTTATTTCGTCCTGAAATTACAAAGCCTTTACAATTACCAGTACTTAGTTTGCTATTCTCATGTTGTTTATGTCTATTATTCCTTTTGTTTGTATATTGTATTTTGTTTATATGTGCTCTTATTTATTTCCGATTCCTGTTACTTTAGTAAAATATTAAATACTCTGCTAAATTCGTAGTATTCGAATTTTTCATAACCTTATTATACCTGATGTCAGTTTTAAAACAACCGATTTTTTTTTATGCCATAAAGTGGCAAACGAACAGGTGGGTCACCTGCTGTTAAGTGATAACCACTGGCCATGGACACCAACAACACCAGAGGAGTCGCAAGTGAGTTGCCACCCTTTAGGGGGAAGGGAGATGGAGAGGAGGAGAGGGGAGGGGAGGTGGGCCTTCGGCGCTCTCACTGACCGAACGAAACGCATCAATGCAAGCACTGTTACTTCACGTTGGTTTTCTATGAGAGGGTGGTACTACTCCGGACGAGCCGACCCATTCATGCTGAAACCAGTAATAGTTTCAGCGTGGCTCTACCACCCTAAAAACCACCATTTAAATCTAATTTTACTGGTTCAAACACTCCCACGAATATCCGTTAGCTACAAACAAAAACAATAGGTTGGCAATAATCTAATTGAATAGTTAACTATTTTAAAAACAATACATTTCAAACGGTTGTTCTAAGAGGCTATTAATGTTACTGCTAAAATACCGTGAGAGCGTTTCGGAGCCCTGTTTACATCTTAACAATAACAATGGAAACAGAAAAACGTGGTCGAGTCACAACGGTCGCCGCTCCATTTCAGGTTCTGACTCATCGCAGGATGACGTATATAGTAATATAAAAAATGGAAGGTTTGTTTGTTTGAACACGCTATCCTCAGGAACTATCTGTTCTATTTGATCGCATTCTTTTAAAAATGACTGTATTTATACGAATAAAATTTCTATCTACAAAGGAGATTGTATAAAACAGTTAAGTGAATTATTATTAACTAGCTGACCCGTGCAACTTCGTCTGCAACAAATCGGTTATTAGCGTTGTATTTTTAAACGCAGAAGATGTTAAAAAATCTAAACCTTGATTGCAGCGATAATTAGCGCTTCGAACTGTGCATTCAAACTATCTAGTTTGAGAAACACTTCGATCAACAATAAGAAACATATACCCAGTTGGTATGTGAGAAACCTTTTAAAATAAGTCTAGAAC
Source organism: Antheraea pernyi (assembly GCA_015888305.1). Classification (NCBI taxonomy): domain Eukaryota; kingdom Metazoa; phylum Arthropoda; class Insecta; order Lepidoptera; family Saturniidae; genus Antheraea; species Antheraea pernyi. The sequence continues at coordinate 745,179 of MU158711.1, forward strand.
CCGTTCGGAGGACCATCTACCGAATTAAATTAAGATAAAACTAACCTACATATATTGCCGATAAATGTTTTCCCAACTTCAACTTCGCGCTCGTTCACTATTTGGGTAGACTTCAAGACTCAACAATATTCAAAAAACTATTTTTATGAAGTATCGAAACAATACACGCATTGTCAGATCTGTAATTGAGATTCATGTTCTACATTGCAATGTAACTATTATCTGTTTATGTTTTAGGAAGAAATAAATTGTCACTTTTGTTTAGCAAATGTTTTTATACAATAAAATGTATGTAAAAACTATCCGTGTTATTACAAAAAAGTTAATTATGCATTGAACTCTTTTAAAAAGTTTGATCACCAAAGAATGTTCTTACCCTTGCTTACAGATTGACATTATTTTAAATATTTTCTAACACTTGTCTAAGTTGACAATTCTTATTCTATTATGTAAAATTTTATAGTAAATTGTGGATTTTGTGGTTATAATTAATTTCGAAGAAGTAAATAAATTAAACCATTGTAGATATTCACAAGTAAATGATAACTACTATTATATATATTATTTATTCTAGGGGTGTAAGGGATGTCGAATAACATCGAAGACTTAAGACATCCAAGCCAACCTCACCTGCACGAGGCGCACCCTGCTGAATAACGGGCGAGGCAATGGCGAAAGCGGGGTGGTACAGTTTTACAGCCCGACTGGGTGGCAACCACCATGTATATGGCGAAAAATCCCGTCATAGTGATTCGCTTCTGCGGGTCGCATTTCGGGATCAGCCTGTGCGTATCCAGCCTTTCGCAGACCGGCATGACAGCGGCGACCGGCGATGGATACTGTGTCACTCGGTGGTCGCCATTGTTTTTGGATTGTACTGTGCTTACCATCAGGCAAGTGCAGTCATTTTGCCGTGCTACAAAAAAAAATTACACAGGGTAGTCCGGTGAAGCTGTAAAGACTTCGCCAGGTAAATAGTCCAGTCAGATCGAGAAAAAAATTTAATCTGTCATTATTCTGTTGTTTCCAAGGAATTTATAAGTAAACATACTTTTTTGTTGTTGTTTTATAAATTCCTTGGTTGTTCCACCTTACGCTTTTAAATTGCTTATCTTATTTATTTTATACATCATATTCTTATAACTACAATATCACAAAATATCAGTATGTAATGGAATGTTTTTGATTGATGAGATCGAAATGAACGAATGCTAGCCAGAGTTGCTTGCATAAAAAACTTAAATCAGACGTTTAGCTAGAGACCGCTTGGACACGCTTTTCTAATAAGGTATTATATTTTAAATATAAGTTCAACTAGATTTTAAAATGTAGGCACTGCTTAGTAAAACTCGTGTTATACGCGTATTTATTTTTGTTTTTACTTAAGACCGTATATGTTTTTACAACTGTTACTTATATAGTGACAGTTTCGTTTACACGTATATTTCAACTTTATCGACATGGTATTTATTATTGAAGTGAACTTTGTTTAGTATCCTTACGATTTGAAAATCAAAGAATAAAAGATGCTACATGACAAACAGACACACATAAACCAATAGATTACGCATAGGGAGATGAAGAATAGCTTAAATTTTCAGCTAATCTGTCTGGTATATATAGCATAAAGAAAATTTTACAAAATCCGTGAAAATTTTCATTTACTAAAAATTTTTTTTTTCGTCCGATATCCTAGAGAACCTCTTGCATTTTATGGGTCAAAAAGTATCCTAGATGTAACTTCATAATATTAGTTATCACTGAGTGAAGTTTTGTCAAAATAGGTTAAGTACTTTTTTCACAGGGCAGACAGGCAGACAGACAAAAATTGTAAAAGGATTATTTTTGGCTTCTATATCGATAACGAAGTCTACCTCGATTATAATTTTCATAAAATATTTAAAGTACAGATTTCGCCTTGGTACAGTTTTATTACAGTAATAATATATTTATTAGTCGTGGTGGTACCTAGTGGTTTTTGACCGCTTAAATATCGATCCAATGTCTGCATGTTCTAACCCCGGCATGCACCAACGAATATTTAAAGCAGGAGAATCTGTGAGTTACAATTAGCGTTGTATAGACACACGGCTTATGTTATGTTATTTGATCGATGAATATAGATGGCAGATGTTTTTTTATAGCCGCTATTTTAAAAAAACATCAACATTGTTACAATGGTAATCATATCTTTCCATCGTATTATTGTGCTGCACTAATTTACTGATTGGTTCCTGGTATTAACAAAAGTTTCTTATTAAGAAAGAAAGAGATTATGTTAAAATATTATCTCCAGTTCATTTTGTTTTTTTATTCTATTTTCGACAACGTTACAAACTCTAAAATGTAGGTGCCTCTTAAATCTACACTTGGATCACAAGCATTATGTATCAATTACTCCAGGTTCCTCGCCTTGTAGCCTGATATATATGCCTAGCACTCACATAGAGAATCTATGTAATACTAAAACCTTAGTTTACCTCCACACTTATGACGTAGAATTAACAAAAATTTGCCATGTGTCAACTTGTATGCAAATTTATAAATAGTCAAACAACAACTCTTAATAGGCATTAAATACAAATATCAGTCAAAAGTAAGAAACAATTGGAAATAATATGCATAAAATTTAGACCAATACGTAAAACATATGGTGTCTTTTATATGTTTACTGAACAGAATGGAAATATGATAATCTTTCCACATACATAGTTGTATCAAAATACACCGTGACTACAAAAAATTAGTTCCGTATGATATTTCGATTTTTTTTTTCGTACTGACTACGCTATTGACCAAGCGAGATCTTAACAGCTTCACCAGACTACTAAGGCGAGCGCTTAAGGCACTCAGCCGATTTTATTTTGACAACTAGCTCAAGGGTGCGCGGCACACCTCGGCTTTGGCCATTGCCTGATACATGCAATTCGCGACCTATGTGAGCTAACCTAAGCTAAGCTAACTATTAATACATATATGAGTTGTTGAAACATATATGTGTACTAAGCATACATAACTCAATAACTCTTATATGTATTTCGTATCGGATAATATTCCAAACTATTTCAGTTTGATAAGGGAAAAAGATAAAACCCTTCCACTTGCATGTGTAAGCGTGTATGCGTGGACGTGTGTGGAGGTGATATGTGTAATGTAGTCGCAGTGATTTAAAATTTTGTGTCACTGTATCGCGCGAGCAGCGTTCTCAAGGGCTCCACGCCGAGGGAACGGACCTAGGCTTGAGCAGCTGCCTAGTCCGGTGTGCGGGAGCGAAATTTATCCCTAGACCACGGCGGCGTGATCTGTGGTTACGCGGGATTTTTCGACTATTTACTGCTTGATATAAGTCTTCTTAAATGGCAAAGGTTATCGTCATGAAGATGAAATAATATTAGACTATTACAAAGTAGTTATTAAACGTTTCATATCCAAACAAGATACGAAGCCTAATTAGTTTCTAATTGAATGTATGAATATTGTATTAAATACACTAGATTCTTAAGTGCTCATCGGTAAACCTGTTTTAAATGTTATTATGTCGTCAGATGCATTGCTAGGTTGTTAGTGGAAACAGACGGGCAGGCAAACATTAACAAAATATTTTTCTAGTTATCCTTTATAGATTTTAGCGTTTAACCATTATCATGTCTAATTTTAAATTAACGAATACGTTAAACTAAGAAAGACACAGGCTGACGAGCTCAGCTGAGGGAATACACCTATAGTTGCTTGGGACAAATTTCGAACTCGAGGGTGGTAGCTAGAGCCCGGCGGGTTTAAGAAAGGCCTATACCATAGTTTCATTACAAAGTTTTCTTTCAACGAAAGTTTCGGCTCATTCGCGTCATCGCTGCCGTCATTTAGATTTGATATGTATTTTTTTCGGAATGAGAGGTGCCTTATGGGGTATTTCACTTAAACTGGACAGCGAAAAAATGGTGAGGTTCTGAAATTCGTTCGTAGTCAGCCTGACAGGACTTCTAGTAGGCACGAATATATTTATTTTTTCTGTCATGTTTATTTGTCAAGTTATGGGCTTCTAAAGAATAGTCACATTTTATTCGGAATTTTTGGAAGTGGTTTGTCGAATGCAACGCAGCCATTTACAAAGAAAAGTAAGTGCACTTTTTTTTAAAGATAATATGAAACTTGAAACCTTTTTGTACAAATGCGGAAGTAATATTTTCACATAATTCTTGTTTATTACTACTTTCTGCTACTATTTTTTATTAAGATGAATACTTGTTTATTTATATTATATTTATGAAAAATAATCATTGTTATAGCTTACATACACTTAAAAACGATTAAACATGTTAACAACGAGGCATTTTAATACGATACCTGGCAACTAAATCGATTTAGGCAAGCGCTATATCTTAGGGCAGTGCGTAATGTGTGTGCATTAATCGATCGTTACCTTAAATAGTGTAGTCCGTGTTTTAAAAATTACATTATATTTTAGGTATATTTCATGCTACATCTTGATATAAAAGTGAATTAAAAAACGATTAGGCAAGTTACTAAAATTTCGTTTTGAAAATTTTATTTCGTGTTTTGTGTACAAAAAAAGTTTTTTTTTCAAATTTGTAAAAGTCATTTTCAAGTTTTTAAATAAGAACAATTAATTTCCTATATATCATAAACTCAGGCTGAATATGTATGAATTTCAGAACCTCATATTTTTTTCGTTGTCCGCTTCACGTGAATACTAATGTCGTCTTCTATACAATTGTCGCATACCTACGAATATGCAAATTTTCATAATAACCGGTTGAGTAATTAACGCGTGAAAGCGTAACAAACAAACGAACAAACTCACATTCACATTTATAATAGTATTTAGGATTAAGAAATATGTTCAAAAAAAAAAGTTCAGTAAAAATGATGTAATGTACTGTACGCATATTGTAGTTTATCTACTTAAGTACATACAAACAGTAAGTATATATTTCTCTTGAGCTAACAACGTAAACCGGTGCTATGCAAATAGTTTGTTCGGCTCCTGCGATAACAATGATGGACAAACATTCAAAGATGTGATTACGGAGTTTCCGCGAAATGCCGAATCTTTTTTTTTTTTTTTCGAATTGACTACACTATTTACCAAGCAAGGTCTTAACAGCGTCACCGGACTACGAAATGCCGAATCATAAAGAACTACTCGTACTGGTTTAAGCTTTCTTGTTGTAAAGTTTTCATTGTAGACTTATCTGAGAGTGTGTCACTTGAGTGAGACAATGACGTCACTCGAAAATAATGTTTTTTATTTAACGTTAAAAATACATTGGCAGGTATCGATGATGACTCCGTTGTACTAGGTTCCGCTATCGCGTTAATACATGTACGTTCAAATCCTATAATGTGGCGGAGTTTTCGATAATGTAATAGATAGTGATGAAATCATAAGTAGTGTTATTTACAATGTCAGTTTAAATATTAGTGGACTTTACTTTGCACTTCCGCCTGGAATTGTTTTGCTGCTACGACGTCTCACTGCAACAAAAAACGTATGATTTTATGTATACGAGCTGAACCTGATAAAGGTAATCAGAAAATAGGACTAGAAAGAGAGAGAGCAAAAATCATTACATAGTATAAAATAAAGTCCCCTACCGCGTCTGTCTGATCGCGATAAACTCAAAAACTCTCGAACGGATTTTCATGTGGTTTTCACCAGTGCATAAAGTGATTCATGGGGAACGTTTAGGTATATAATTTGTCAATGATTTATTTTTAATCAGGGCGGGACAATGTCTGCCGGGCCCGCTAGTTAGTTACTAAAACAACAAAAAGAATTAAAAACGCGTTTCTTGGTTAAAGCTGACTGCGGCTGAGAGTGTTGGTATGTAACTGTAAAAAAAATAATATAATTAATTAAAATATGTAAGGATTAACGTGTAATAACCACAATGGATTACAGTGTTTCGTTCTTTCACGGAGCATCTCCAGACCGATGTTGACTGCTCCAATGCAAGCAGAGTTTGGCAAGTTACCACTCTCAAGTTGAGAATCTGTAGCTAAGCACTTATTGTCGTATTCCTTTATATATTTTTTCGTATTCCCATATTTCCGTAGCTGCATTTGTTAGACAGTCTTTCGCTAGTTGTAGTGTGTTACCGTATTAGACCACAATGTCATTTATTATCAGATGACATTGTGGTCAAATGCTAAAATGTATAAAGAAACTTGTTCCTTGTTTTACATTCATATCTCTTATTGAATGTAGAAAGTTCCATTTTTCTATACAAAAAGTTTGGCGAACTTTCTAGTCATTTGCTAGCTAAAAATTATCTCTATTTAATACCGCACAGATATCTTGTCTAATATCTCTGTTACATTGAAATTATATTAATTTAATATACTGAATATTTACTATTGATTGAGGTGAAGGCTGATTTGAACAATAGTTTAAACTGTTTGAATATGTAAAAATAAAAATTTACAAATATTTACGCCTAAGTTTTTCGTATTTATGTAGGTGTTCAGTGTGTTGGGAGTGTGTTAGGTTGCATTTGGAGGTGAACGGTCGACCTTCTGTTGCGGATGAGTCACTAGATCCGATGTGAGGGGTCGGGTTTCGTGTTTCGATCTCTCAAATTGTAGGTAGTCGTGGCATCAATGAGTGATTCAGGTATGTGGTCGCAGGGATATAATGGGAACTTACGTCATTTTAATATTTTCCAAGTTATAATAGTTTGTTTCATTCGTCGCATAGATGAGTATTTATTAGATGACATAATTCTTAACTATCATAAATTGGTAACACTATCAGCTGACGGTGAAGGAAAACATCGTGAGGAAACCTGAACCTGAGAAGTGTTCTTGTAGTACTACTGTATGTGGGAAAAATATAGAACTATGGATTTCTCAGAGTTTGAAATTGCCAATACGTAGTGGGCTGGCGTGGTGATTACGCCCTTCCTTCGGGAAGAGGCTTATGGCCCCAGCGGGTCTCTTACAGGCTGATGATGATAAATCTTAATATGTAACATATCATGTCCGGTATTTTGTAGTTTTCCCTATATTATTTCAAGTCTGAAATGATAGTATAGAAAGGTAATCATTATTTAAGCTGCGGATCTTCTCCATGATTGCTTTCCGAACATTAGCCACGGGAAACTATTGCTTATGTCGATATACTGTGTAAACTCTTTATAACGAATTTTAAGAGACCGAGCATTTTCTTTCGTTATAAAGAGTTATCGTTATATGGAAAAATGGTTAAATGGTAAACCAATCAAATTGAACTAATTTCAACATTATACATTTTTATTTATTATAACTAACGACGTTATAAGGAGTATGTCGACTGAACTTGAAATACGACATAAATTACTAAGAGAGGGTTTTCATTACATGTATGATTGTTTTGATAAAGAATGAGTTCCGTACTATCCATGTCTCCTTACTTTTATCTCCAATATTGCTATAAATATGGGATAATTTATTTTATAATAGAATAACTACACGTGAAGAATTCTTTTCGCAAATATATATACGCCACTACTCGGCATTTACCTTAATCTTAAAATTAAACGAGGAAGGAACATCATTCGACGTGTGTATCTGCTACTTATCGCATGGTATTGCATCGAGGGAACCATTTTATCAGGCTCTCACCAAATCTGACCAACTACTAATTCAATTGGAGATCATCGATTCAGCGTTTGACAATTGCAGCTCAGGGGACTTTAAAATATTCATACAAATAGGATAACAAATCATATATATATGTAATGAAAATATAAAACTACTAAACGTATCGACATAGGATAGTATCCATTCGTTGCAGATGTTATCGTAGATGGTTCTAGGCTACTTATTTTTTTGGATTCGATTATCCCTTTTCCATTTTTAATGCCCAATGTATCGACTGGTAATCATCTAGTATAGGCATATAAGTCACACAATATTAATATTAACTACTTTTATAATATCACCTTAATGGTGAAATTAATGACGTTGTCATAGGAAGTTGTTCTTTCCCAGTATATAATAATCGATTAGTCATAACCTGCGAAGATGTGTATACGACGACTTAATATTGGTCGGTATAAAATTCTTAGAATTATGTTGAACGAGTCATCAGGATAGCATTAAATCGCTTCCTTTGAAATTGTAACATCTGTATTTAAGATAATGAATTTGACAAAAAAAATTATATGATTTTAATAAGTGTTTGTGATATACTGACTCAGTGCTAGTCTATTTGATGGATAATTGTAAAAAAAGTCTTATAATAAACCTGGTCTTGAGATAACACCACGATGAAAACAAAACGAATCATCAAATTAACAAAGTCCTTGACAATCAAACATTTGTCAATGTCTTTCAATTTAAGCCTTTACTAGCAAGAGTTCTAAAGTTGCTATATTTGATCGCAAAATTATTTTACATTAAATTATCGCTTCCATCCTCGGCAAAAAATTTAAAGCTTAACAATAGATCAGTGGATGTAATATATTAGGGTGTCAGTTATTTATCAAGTTAGTTTATAACCTACCAGCTGACCCGTGCCCACTTCGTTGGGCGGTAAACATTTATAAAAAACTACCTGTTGCGACTTAAATATAAACATTAGACGTATGCTCTAATTACATTTTTTCTAGGAATTATCAAGCTCTACAACTTTTTTCTAAAATTCAATCACATATCTCTCATTGTTAAGGCAGCGTTCGTAAGAAACGTTTCCCTTCGACCGTTTTCTCTCCAACTTACTTTGCAAATCCGACTACCACAAAAAAGTCTTTTCATTTGTCGTATTAATATATAGCACCAAATAACGTGGTTTTCTATTGGTAAAAGAATTTTCAAAATCGCTTTATTAGTTCCTGAGATTACCCCCTACAACATCACAAACTTTACCTCTTTTATAATATTAGTATAGAAAAACATTAACCGTGATTAAATGACGATACTTTTCCCATTTATTTAACAAGGTGGTTTTTTCACTTTTTAGAAATTAATTCTTATCTTCCTTATTCTATTGCATTACTCACTAAATATTATTAATTCTCAATCTACTATGATGACCTTGGGTGGATGTATAAGTTTTGATATGGGCGTCGAAAATTTAATTTGTATATTATATTTTTATTAGATCAAAATTTATTTTTAAGGTTTTTTGTAAAAAAAAAGCAGTTTTTCTTGTGAACGAAATCGTAAACGATTACTAAGTGTAAACTGTATTATATTTGTATACTGTATATATGTATTATTACTAAGTGTAACTATTTAGTATTAAGTCCCAATAATATCAAGTTCTGTAGAATGCCTGAAGATTTACCGCAATATGTCTAATTCTTTGTTAATAAGTCTTAAACTTCGATGGAAGATACGCGATGGTTTTCACGAAGCATCAAGTGGACTACTAGTATGGTAGTTCCATAGGAGGCTGATGTTATTTGCGTCAGCAGGAAAACAAGTGTAGGCAACGGCAACGCATCTGTGATTCTCCTCATGTCGCAGGTGTCCATGGGCGGCGACGATCACTTACCATCAGGTGACCCGCATGTTCGTTAGCCGCCAATGGTATTAAAAAAAAAGTGGTCCGCGGGTGCTGTGAAAGAGTAACTAATTTTTGGCTGATACACCATTCCATATAAATTGAACCTTGCAGGGACAGATGGAGTAAATAATCAGTCGGCGATAGTAAAAAAAGGATACTCCATTAAGCCATACGATTAAATAAAAAAAGTAGTTACGTGTCTAATCTGGAGCAGTTCCAATAGTTATTAGTGATTTTAAAGCTATCGCAATTTTGTATGCATATGCCGTCATGTATTTATTTATTTATTTATACATTATGCCTTAAATACGCAATGGCGGACTTAATGCCGAAGGCATTCTCTACCAGTCAACCATTAGGTGATGCAGAGATAAATGTTGGTAGGTTTAACAGGAGAAGTTTTTATAAAATGATGTTTAACCTATTTAATATAACAATATATAAATAAAATATCAACACCGATATACTACATATATACAATACATACATATAACAACATCATACATAAATAAAAGTATAATAAGTCAACATCAAGTACTAAATACAGCATTAACCAGATAAATCTGCTAACTGAGACTGGTAAAGCCGACGTACCTTGACTTTAAAACTGAAACGGTTAGATGACATCCTGATTTCATAAGGAAGCGCATTCCATAGGAGAATAGATTGGATAAAGAAAGAGGAATGTACAAGACCGGAAGTATGGATAGGACAGCAAAGAATAAGATTATTAGAAGAGCGAAGGTTAAGGTTATGATTAGAGCATAAAAACTGAAAATGTGGAGTTAAGTAAGAGGGAGTGTTGGGAGAAAATAGAAGAGAATACAGAGTTGTCAGAGCCCGCAAACTTCGACGCTGGCGTATGGGCAAACAATTAAGCTCTGAACGATGGCTCGATACATGGTCATACTTACGATGTAATTACCTTGATCATCTAGCAACCGAATTAAAAGGCATATCACAGTACAATATTGGAATAATATTCAATTTAATTTTTAATATTTATCGTAGACAAACAACTTAACTTACTTAAGAATGTGTTGTCGCTTTTTCATAAATTCAACGTGATCTTGCAATATTGTGATAAACAATTAAAACAATATGTTCAATTAAAATAATAAACAATAATCATCTATTACTCATAATCAATAAACGAATATTTAATGGTGATAATATTAATAATTGGCTGCCAATGTGATCGTATTTTTATATACATTTATGCAATAATAATCTTTAAAATCTAAATCATAAAGACTATTACGCTTCAATACGTTAAGTTGTTTTCTCATACAATGTGACCGGTAGTGACTTTACCTATTTTTATATCCTTCAATAAAACGAATTCTCGTATATGTGTTAATTTGGAAACCGTGCGGCTAGTGCTAAAGAATTATTATAATCTTTAATGTTCACTTATCTTCACGACCATCTATAATGACTTAGAGGAGGTTGGTAGGATACAACAATTGTGCCTGATGAAATCGGCACAACAATATACCGGTGTAACACCATACCAGCTATACCGACGTACAAGACCAGTTACTACTGACGATGAGTAACCTACCCATTTCCCACAACTGTACTTTGTGCGTGCTTATATGTTTATATATTTTTTTTTATATCATAGGAGGCAAACGAACATGTGGGTCACTTGATGTTAAGTGATCACCACCGTCCATAGGCACTTGCAATACCAAGGGAGTTGCAAGTGCGTTGCCAGCCTGTTTGGGGGAGGGGGAGTGGAGTATGGGGAGGGGATGGAGGGAGGTGAGCGGAAGGGGAGGGCACATGGATATCCGGCGCTCTCACTGGCCGAACGAAACGCAACAATGCAAACATTGTTACTTCACTTTGTTTTCTGTACTATACTATTTAAGATACTGTCGAGTATATTGTATAAATATTAGCAACTCTGTTATATAGCATTAAAGTATTTGAATATGTGTAATAGACTTCAGTAAATTTTTGTTCAGATTTTTTTATTTTTTTTTATTTCGTAGGAGGCAAACGGACAGGTGGGTCACCCGATGTCAAGTGACCACCACCGTCCATAGACACTTGCAATCATCAGGAGAGTCACAAGTGCGTTGCCAACCTGTCTTGGTGGGGAAGGGGAGTAAGCGAAGGAGGAACGGGATGGGAGGTAGAACCTCCGGCGCTCTCACTGACTGAACGAAACGCAACAATGCAAGCACTGTTACCTCACGTCGGTTTTCTATGAGAGGGTGGTACCACCCCGGGCGAGCCGACCCATTCATGCTGAAACCAATAATAGCTTCAGCGTGGCTCTACCACCTACAAGACTTTTGTGCAGACTCTTGGTCCAAAACTTTTTTTCTGTTTTCGTGTATTTTATTGGTTATGTCAAAGAATTGTAAGCATTTACATCGTTTTTTTACTGAGATTATTTATTGCCTTCATGGCGGCTGCTTTTTTCATTTTGGACAAAAGCAGCTTGGATATTGTGACGATCGATGTAGGCTCGCAGCCCAGTAAAGGGACGGAGATTTTTAAATAAAGGAAAACACCGCATTGAAACCTTAGTATTTTTATTTTTTTATTATATCACGGCAAAGTGACTGCACTATGCCTGATGGTAAGCACAGTACAGTCCAAAAACAATGGCGACCACCTAGTGACAAACTATCCATCGCCGGTCGCCGCTGTCATGTCGGCCTACGAATAGCTGGATATGCAAAGGCTGATCCCGAAACGCGACCCGCAGAAGCGAATCACTATGACGGGCTTTTTCGCCATATACATGGTGGTTGCGACCCAGACAGGCTGTAATACCCTACCACCCCGCTTTCGCCATTGCCTCGTTCGTTATTCAGCAGAGTGCACCACGTGCTGGTGAGGTTGGCTTGGGTGTCTCAAGTCTTATGATGTTATTCGACATCCCTTACACCCTGTATGGTATGGTTGTAAGGGTTCTTCTAAGTTCGTCTGTATAGCTACCACCCTCAAATTGGAAATCAGTCGCCAAGTACCTATTGGTGTGTTCCAGTGGCGGCATTTGAAAGCCAGTACTGCTCTAGGGTTTGGGTATTTATCATCTTAAGCTACATCGTTATTTAGCATTAAGAGGCATTGTGGTTGAACGCCAAAAACCCAAAAGTAAGAAAATGGTATGCTTAGTATGTCGAGTTCCAGGGTCAGCTGGTGTGTCATTAATTGTCGTGATAAATCCTTCACAGTCATTCTATATGAACGAAGTTCCTTAACGGTGTTGCTTGTGGTAGAAATTATCTGATATAAATCGTTACGTAAACAACAAGGGTTATACCATTCTGTAACTTTTTCTATCTCTTTCGATGCGAGTGTGTCTGCTGGAAATTTCTTCTCGGTCGCTCCTTGGAGTAAGCGGGGAAACCGCATCAGGGATGCCCCTCTGTCGGTGACGTCGTCTCTGACCGCTTTTACGGCCGGGACAAATGTATGACAAGTGCAACACTGCTGCTTCCACTCTACCCGACAACCCCCAACAGTTTTGTCACACAAAAAGGTCGCGGATCAGAATTTCAAAGCCATCCCATAAGAAATTTCACTTAAAAAAATACAATATAACAGTCCTTCCATCGTAATTTTTATATGTAACATATCATTGTTCTAATAGGAAACTTATGATGTCACCGGTACATCAACGTTTCTTATGAACATTGAATACAAACCAGACTTAAACGAATCGTCTTGATATACAAAAAAAATGCGCATGTCTCATGTCTAAAAATCGATTTGTTGACTCGTTTAATCATAGAAAAGACGGTTACCGACCGTTATTCACCACGCGGATTTACTATAGGCGCTTTACATTTGCCCGCTGCTTCCTTCGCTTTAGTTTGGTAATACATATTTGTCTATTCCTTGGGAATAGTATTTGTCTCTAGATGAAATGTATTGTATGCCTTTTCCGTACACCTAACAATGTGTAGGTATGCAAGATTTTATTATTATGATCGCTTAAGTATTTGAGACGAAAAAACATAAAAAACAAACTCATTTTGGCATTTACTTAGGATTCATATTGTTGCCAGTTGAAAAAATAGAAAAGTCTAATTTTACCTAGCATATAGTTATTATAATTTACCTCAGGATTTATAATTTTTTATTGGGGTTCATATATACACTCAGGAGACCGTTCAAATGTATATAATATTAACGTACCATTTATAAGTATAAACTTATGTATTAATTGTGCATAGTCGACGATCCCAAATTAACGTGGGGTCTAAAGCCATTAGAATTTCGCAGAAACATTGAATCTCTATGTGTACTTTACCACATGTACAATGTTGAGTGTTCCAAAGAATATTCATATATAATAATATATGCATATATAAATAAGAAGAATTTTTTTTTTTTTTTTTACCGTAGCACAACTTATTGTCTGTGCTGTGCCTGATGGTGAGCACAGTACAATCCAAAAACAATGGCGACTACCGAGAGACACGCTATCCCTCACCGGTCGCCGCTGTCATGCCGGCCTGCATAAATGTCTCTTCACGTTACGTTTGAAGGACCCCATATTATAGGAATGAGGGAACACACTGGCAACGAGATTGTTCCACTGATTCACGGTACGGCAGAGATAAGAAGTTGCGAACTTTTTAGTTCGTGCCCAGATAGGATTTACCGTAAAACTATGGCTCCGAAGCCAAGCGCGCGTGGTTCGGGTAGGAAAAGGAGAGGAAGGGATTAAATGAAATAGCTCTTCAGAACACTCGTCATGATACAGACGGTAGAACACGCTCATACTACATGCTATATACGATATAGTTTTATGACAGTATGTATTTATTAACTTTATAACAGTTATCACTGTCAAACAGAGCAGTCTTAAAGATAAATCACGTTAAAAAATACCAAATTGAGCGAGAGACAACAATGACTTGTCCTATTCCGCTTCTATCTCAGGGGTGTTTTCAGATAGACTAGGAGCTTATTTCTATAGTAATTCTTCCTTTGTAATTCTTTGATTTTTCTTTCTGATAAACTGTGTTGTTATAAAAGCATACAGTTTTACTTATATTTCTTGTGTATCATTTACGTTTGCTTCAACTATTTTATGTATGTAAGATGTTACTTAGACCATAAATTAATGAAATATATAGATTAGTCAATTTTGTTAATGAAGGACGCGTGTTTCAGAAATATTTTATTAAAGTCAACAATATATTTTGTAACTTTGTTTATGGTTTTTTATTTGTTAATATACTTTGCTTTTTTTTTTTTATCTGCAGACTCTCGGTTTTTTGCTATAGTTTTATTTAATATGTAAGTTAAAAATCGTATTTGTGAGCATCTATTGGGTAGTTTTTTTATATATATATTTATTTAACTGTTTTAGACACATTATTGCCTTTATGGCGGTTTCATTCCGGTCCCCTATCGCCATCTTTAAGTTATAATCCACAATATGCCGCGCCGGAGCGTCCATGGCCCGATGGATGAACCTACTAACCGCGTCATCAGTCACGTCGGTATAGTAGACACAGGTGTGAGTGTGTCTGGATATTGCCACTATAGCATGTGAAACACTATCGTGGATTTGCATCGTTCTGCCCTTTGTTTGCAGGATCACCACCGATTTGAAGGTCAATCCCTGAGATTCGTGGACTGTCAGAACACGCGATCCTTCCCCTGCCCCGTAGCCCTCGTTTATCAGGGCTTTTTTCTCTTCTTGTGTGTGTACCAGGAAGAGAGTGTCGGGGGTGTGTGAGGATATTTGTTCGCCCTGATAGCCCTTTATGCTCAGAGATCTCACTATCGGTTTCGGTGAGTATATACCGTCGTATACTTGACTCAGTGCATAGGCTACATCCATCGGGTTCCTGTATGTAGAAGTGAGCTGTTGGTCAATACCAGCTACGGCCGTTGGTCTGCTATAAGCCATCCGAAATAAGTTTTCCATATATATATATACTTTGCTTGATAAATGTAATTGATATATGTTTTGACTATCTTTAGGCCGAGGCCGACCACTTATGTTAGTTCGATTAGTTGCAGGTTGAGTAACTGTGAGTAAGATCAATCTAATAATCACTTTATCACGCACTTACCGCTGTTATTGAGATTTGAATTCTTGTTTAACGAACATTTGCTGTTCTCTGAATTTACTTTAAAAACGTTACATTGTTAAAAAGTAATACACCAAGATATATGTAGGACATACAAGTATAGAAGACTAGCTTCTACCCGAGAATTCGTCCGCGTGGAATTGTTCACAGAGTAACTAACGCTAACTTTAACTCGCGACTTCGTTTACGTAGAAGGTGAAAATATTTTTAAATAATATGTACGTTAATCCCGATTTTGAAACATTCTCTGTTGGTGCTCCGTCCCTATTAGCTTTAGCGTGATGATATATAGCCTATTGCCTTCTTCAATAAATGAGCTATCTAACACTGAAAGAATTTTTCAAATTGAACCAATAGTTCCTGAGATTAGTGCGTTGAAGCAAACAAACTCATTCAGCTTTACAATATTAATGGTATAGAAGTTTAGATACCGCTCAAAAACCTGTAAATATTCTATTTTTCTAAGTAAGCCCTAATATAAGAGCTTGATTCTAACATACCGTTTTTAATTATTTTAGCGTATATGTCTAAACCGTGATTTTAAAGAGAGGTCTATAAAAACATGTTCATATTATTTTAAACTTTAAATAATTTGTAAACTGGCTAGAGAATTACAAACGAAAGAGAATGATTTAAAGCGATACGTATTTAAAACGATAAGGTTACCCTTGAATTAGTGATTACGTCACGTCTCCCTTTCCAACGCGTTGAAAAAAACGAAATAAAAGTTTGCAGGTACGTTGTGGGGCTGTAAACACTTTGTCGTTTTTTTATTTTCTTGATGTCTTTAATTTTATCGTCCACATTAATAATAAATCTTTAGACCTTAGATTGTGCATGTAATTTTTATTTAATGCGATGTTAGGGTTTGCAATTTACACAACAAAACTAATCTCAGGACCGGAGACCTTTTGCTATGTGCGCATATGGAACGTGTGTGACATATATGATGCATTCCAAACCAAATTAGACGCCTCGATTTTTTTTTAATTTACTCACTTTTGTGGTGTTTTAATAGTACATCTCAAACTAGTCAAAATATATAATCTAAAATTCAACCGCAGCGCTATCTACCGGGTTCAATTGTGGATCTAAACCATTCTTGTATCCACTGGAACAGGCACACAAAATTTCATCAAAATCAGTCCAGTCGTTTAGGAGGAGTTCAGTGACATACAAACGTACAGAAGAAATGTATATCTAAAGACATGAAATTATTATGTTCTACTGGTTAGGTTCAAAAACAAGAAATAACTATTTCAAAAAAATTGCATTTTGGGCGAAAGTAAAGAGAGCAATGGATTATCGATTTCTGTTGTTTTAAGCTTGATATTCTTGTATTTATATGAAATTCGTGTATTTGTACGAACTTAAACTTTGTTGATAAAGTTGACGGTTGATGGTTAATAAGAAACACCGTGAAAAACATGAAAGCTATAGACGTATCTTTGTAATATAATTATATAGTGGAAAACCACAGAATTTTATCCTTACCGGTTCTAGATAATGTAAAAAACGATGAAGTATCGGATCCCTGTGATGATTTACACCGTTTCTCTACGCAGGAAGAAACTACTCCCGGCTAGTCATACATTTATAAACTTATTTATTTTTATAAAAATATTTCAGACATAAATTGTGTCGCAAAAATACAATTTAATTGTAAGATCGAAACAAAGATTATCACATATTCAAAGTAGAATGACAACGTATAAAGTTTAAAATGGACAAAAATCCCATTATTGTGTTATTTTATACAGACTGGTATTTACGTACGGGATGTCAAGGTGATCTGATCTTCTTTCGGACTACGACTAACCGGTCTGCCAAAGTTTACGACACATTTCACGTATATGTGAATTCTCATCGATATATATATAAAACAAGTTCGGGTTTAGCATGCGACATTTTATGGTCCATAAATATCCAGCAATAATACAACATTCGTATAACATATATATATATATTATTGGTTAAGAAGTAAATCATCTAACGAAAGAAAGATACCTTATCTAGGTTGACAATAACAACATAACTTAGCTAGGCTTGTTACTAACTTACAACAATGAAAAACAACAAAAATATAATGATTATTTATGTATGTATATACATATATATAGGTATATTCTTTTTAATCTTACTTTTTTCTATTTTTTTTATTAAATCAAAAACTAAATATGGATAAAATAAAACTTAAAATAACTATTTTATAAATAAATAAAAACCTTAAGTACTTTGTTCACAGTGTTTTAGTTCGTAATTAAAGGTAAACAAAAGCTTGTTAGCCTCAATTTATTTGTTTTTTTTTTTTACTTTTCTACAATTTATGAACTAAGATTTATAAAACTGTCTCTGGTGCTTTTGCTACTTATAAAATTTTTGAGTTCATTTTTGCACACTGTGATTCCAACTTCCACTTCCAATTGAACTCTGATTTTAAAAATATTGGACAAGCGCCACCATTTTGAGGCCATCCATCATTTTTCAGATTTCCATTTAGTATAAGTTTCTGCTCGTTGTAACTGTGACATTTGTTTAAGTTTCAATCGAAAGCTCTTGTCAAAGTCTATTGATTACTTAAAAACCATTAGTGTAAAATCGTTACTATGTACATAATAAAGTGTTAAAATAAAAAAAAAAGACCAAAAAAATCAGAAGTCTTTCTCCTGTCAAATACCAACTTTATATAGGTATTTAGGATCTCTGTATAACATCCTTATATACGTATGTTATTATATATACGTATAGGTATATTGAACATTAAAAGCAAATTGAACAGGCAGCCCGGTGAAGCTGTTAAGACCTTCCTAGGCCAATAGCGAAATCAGTTCGAAAAAGAAAACAAATTGAACATTGATTAAATTACTGGACAGGAAAACTGATATATATTTCGGGTTAGTGCCAAAAATGATTCACTCAATTTAGCTCCTACAAATAACGCTATGGCTATTCACAACAGCAAAAGGTAAATCAACGTTTCCTGTCCAGTAATTTAATCAATGTTCAATTGACGCAACTATCAGAGCAACGGAGATTTGTCAACTATACCGCCCGGCGAATGATATTACTTAGAAGAAACGTAGTCTATTTAACTAAAATTGACTGATACTATCCACACTGTATTGTTTATTATAAGATAGAGTTCCTACTCTATTTCTATATATTCTCTGCTCGTTATAAAGAGACTTTATACAAGCGAGTTATTTTTTTTAATGTAGGCGTAGCTCAGTTGTAACGTACTGGACTTTATATGTTTCGACGGAGCCGACGGTTCGAAACACGGTAGTCATTTTTTTCGGAACCGATATTCCTTGGGCAGACGAGGTCAAATATCTCGGTGTTACATTAGATAAACATTTAAATTTTGAGTCACATATAGATAGAGTCCGAAACAAAGCCGCTATGGTTAGAGAACACACTATCTAGAGAAGTGGCAGTGATGGCAGGAGTGCCACAGGGCAGCTGCCTGTCTCCCCTGCTCTACGCCTTATACACAAACCCTATTTGCCGATGACACGGCTTATTGGACGATGTCTATGAATAGAAAGAAAGCCGCGTCGCTCCTACAACCGACGCTCGACAAGCTCCCCGACTGGCTCAACAAGTGGCGGCTTGTAGTGAATGTCGAAAAAACGCAAGCCTTTCAGCCGAGACATACCACAATGAACGTACCTCCCCTAACACTCCAGGGGCATACCCTCCCATGGAGGAGAGAGGTAAAATACCTCGGAGTGACCATCGACAAGGGTTTAACATTCCAAAAACACATCGACGACATCATTACACAAGCGAGGACGGCGAGGAGAGTGCTACGCCCGGTGCTAGCCTCCAAACTTCCTTATCGCACCAAACTAGGCCTCTATAAGTCGTACGTGAGATCACGTCTCACGTACGCTGCCCCGGCTTGGTTCGGTTGCGCATCAGAGAACCAAAAGCGCAGATTACGAGCCCAACAGAGTCAGACGTTAAGAACGGTAGTCGGGGCCCCACGCTACGTGAGGAACACGACGATCGCTCGCGATCTGAAAATAGAGAGCCTAGACGACTTCATAAGCAGCCTCGCCTCGAACATGTTTCGCAGGGCAGACTCATCGACGCATACTCACCTCCAAAATATTGCGCCGTTGCATACCAGACCGCCAGAATTGGAGACATTCTCCAAAAAATTAAGGAGAAAGCAAGCACGAACGCTCATTCGCTCACCCACAAATGAGTGAACGAATGCGCCACAGATAACCGCAAGAACGCTTACTCGCTCACCTACAAGTGAGTGAACGAATGCGTCACAGAAAACCGCAAAGAGGTTTGTACATAACACAACCTCAATTATAGACACGCCCTCAGAAGGAGGGCGGCGAACCAAAGTTCACCGCAAAAGGGTTACAACCCTGGTACGGTTTCCCCGCACGCCCCTCGGGGCGCGCGAGAAGAAAGCACAGAGAGGCCGCTATGGTATTGGGTCGCCTCCATCCATTGCTTTGTCATAGGAGTAAGATGTCCCTCAGACACAAGCTCACTTTGTATAAGACGTGTATCCGTCCCGTGATGACATACAGCAGTCCCGTTTTTGCGCATATGTCGAAAGATAATTTTCATAAGTTGCAGGTTCTTCAAAACCGCGTTTTACGTAAAGTGACCGGTGCCCCGTGGTACATCCGGAGAGTTGATCTATATAGGGACCTAGAGATGCCTTCTATCTGGGCGTACGTAAAATCACTCACGATTAGTTATTTTGAAAAAGCCGCGAATCATCCCAGTCCGTTAGTGGTATCCGCCGCAAAATATGAACCCGTACCAAACGCTGTGCGTTGTAAAAGACGTCCGCGACATATTTTTACCGAACCTCCCGATGAAATAACCGCAGTGAACGATCAGTACCAGCCTGTCTCTCCAAACAGAGCGTGCTCACGCCCACGCCCGCGTAACCACAGATCACGCCGCCGTGGTCTGGGGGTAAATTTCGCTCCCGCACACCAGACTAGGCCCCCCTCGGCAGCAGCTCAAGCCTAGGTCCGTTCCCTCGGCGTGGAGCCCTTGAGTACGCTGCTCGCGCGATACAGTGACACAAAATCTTACATCACTGCGACAACATTACACATATCACCTCCACACACGTGCACGCATACACGCTTACACGTGCAAGTGGAAGGGTTTTATTTTTTCCCTTAAAAAACTTCATCTGTTTTCATTGATAGTACTAGAAAACGATTTAACATATTGCCAGACAATTAGAATCGTGGCAACCCCTCGCCTTAAAATAAGGTTAAAATACAAGTTGTAAGGTTTAAAATATAAATAATCATCACTACATAGTATAAAACAAAGTCCCCTACCGTCTGTCTGTCTGTATGTTCGCGATAAACTCAAAAACTACTGAACGGATTTTCATGTGGTTTTCACCAGTAAATAAAGTGATTCATGAGGAAAATTTAGGTATAATTTGTCAAGGTTTTTTTTTATTGTCAGGGCGGGACAGTATCCGCCGGGCCCGCTAGTAGAATATAAAGGGCATAGAATATCTGTTAAATGAATATGTGGCCTTATTTGTATTTTTTTATTAATATTGAATATTAAAGAGTGGACGTTAAAGGAGTCAAAGTTTGGTGCATTTAATTCATTTCACGGTTTTACTGCAAAGGCGCACATTATAAGTGGGTTTAAATATATAATGTTGGAAATAAATGAAAATGTCGGGTAGTTTTACTGCGTCGGCCCATATAAGGGGCGGTGCTTGCCGTGTTGATTCACTCTTTCGGTGGCCGTCATATCGTGCGATAGCTCTGTCCGAACGAGCGTCTGTTATTTAATGAGTGATTAATTGTTAGAATATATTCGTAACAGTTTATATCTAAATTGGCCAGTTCTTTGTTAATAATCAATAAATGTGTTAAAAATTGCTAACAATGTTGTTCAAAATTGCTAACATCAGAAGCGGGATTCACCACTGTCCACATATCATTGAGTTTTTAAGGAATTAATCAAACCGTAAGTATCGATGCCTCGTTCCTCGAGGAGTCAGAGTTGGTTATCTGAAGTCAGATATACGAATGTAGCGGGCTGCGACGGAACATATGTGAAAACATACGAAGGTACGTGTCCTTGTTTATGTTTTCAGTTATTTCTGTTTCGTGTGTGTGTTTAGACCATTGAGAGGACATACGAAGTTTTTTTTTTATCACGTTTTTTTATCAAGTTTTGGGCTTCTAAAGAACAGTCGCACCTGAAATTCAGATTTTCTGGAAGTATTTTTTCGAATTGAACAAATTTATATATAAGTCTGTTTGTTCCAGGTAATCTTCGAAACGGCTAGACCGATTTTAACAGGAATTTCACTACCAGATAGCTGAAATTACAGCGGGTTCCTTAAGCTACTTTAAATTACACTAGCTATTAACCGTGACTTCGTCCACAATGCTAACTCTGAAACGGTTGGACTGATTTTCACCGGCAGATAGAAGACATAACATAACAAGTAATAGTCTTTTTATCATGCTTTTATTAGCTTCACCTGTATGTATGTATGTAACCGACCCCTTTGAGCTCGATTTTGTACCACTTTATATATATACATTTATTTCTAATTTACACTATTCTTAATATAAATTTATTAAATTTTATTTTATAATTATTAATCACTTTAATGATATACAGGTCTTCACAATAAGATCTTAGATTATAAACGTATTACGTAAAGAGTTTCACAATACAATTTCTTGCGGATGAGACAAGCGTTTATTTTTGGTATAGTCACAAAATCTTAATTATAATGTATGCATTGTACATTAAATGTAATGTAAATCTTTATAATAATATTTTAAGTTATTATTTCATTAGTTCCTTATACAGTGTAAGTGACCACTGAGATAGTTATATTGTGGGTTAAGGTTCCAAATATGTTGTTGATGATATACTTCATTTGGCACGCTGTTAGTATTTATATATCTAATGTACACTTTACATGTTACTGTAAGTGGCGTGCGTGTCGTACCTACAATTGCTTTTAAAGAGCATTTCTCTTATTGTACATAGTCTCACAATGTTATAATTCTTTAATACGAATAAAAAAAACGCATGCGGAGCTGCGGGTAGAGCTAGTTAAACATAAGTTTCGCGCTTCTGAAACGCGTTCTATAGGCTCATCCATAACCATAGTGGTTTTATTAACTGAGGGAAGATGGTTAAGCTGATACCTAGTACCTATTATCACATACTTGGTTTTAGAAGGGTTAAGTATAAGTGAGTTACACCTTGGCCAATTTACAGTTCTTATTATTTCTTCATTCATTACGCTAATAGCATTATCATAGCTTTGAGGTTTAAATGAAATATAAAGTTATAAATCATCTGCATAGATGTCATATTTACAATTTAATATGGACTTGGTTATGTTCGAGCTATAATATAGTGCGAATAAAATTGGTCCTAAGGCAGAACCTTGTTGTACGCCTCTGTTGACAGAGCGAGGGGTGGAATGTATAACTTATCCATTAGGTAGATTTATTTTAATCATTTGAGTTCGTCTGGTCAAATAGCTATGGAACCACAGTTAACTGGAGCTCTGTGAAATCCGTAAAAAGTTAATTTAGAGAGAAGTAAAGATGTATTTATAAAGAATTTGTATAGAGTATAAATTTAAAAATAAATAGTCCATTTTTTGGCCCACCCTAATATGTATATGTTTACATATGTGCATATATACATGTATGTAAATATACATATACTAATTTTTAATTATTAAACATTAAATTTAATATTCAATATTTATTATGGGCTTTCATTCAAACTCAACTCTCTTTCTATCTTCACTAACTTATATATCTCCCTCTGAACTTCCGTTAGCCTCGCCCGATCACACTTTTCGTAACGCTCTCGTCACGCATTCACTAAATTACTCCGCAAGTGAAGCGTAAGGAAGTTATATTTAAAAAAAAGTATTTTTAGAGGAAAAAAATATTTAAGCAATGCCGGCGCCAGCGGCGTTGCTACGGTTTTAAAAGGAGCCATGCCTCCACCTTCAATGTGGGGCTCGTCGCATGTGTCTAGTCTGACCTCTAATAATATGAAGACGAACCACTTCGCAAATTCGCAGACTGTATGTCATCATTCCAGAACAAAGAATTCGGAGAGGCAAGCAACGCGGCGAGGCACGGCGAGCCGTCCAGCAATGGTTATTGTAATTCGGCTATCGCATCCATTTAATTCCAACGTAATTTAACGAGCTGATAGCTTATGTCGACTGGTATCAGTAATTTCAAAATAAACATCAGTGTTGCATAATCTATAAAAAAAGATGTCTGGAAATCTTTGGTTTTTTGGAAAGATTGGGCGGTAATACGTAAGCGTGGAATGGTTATTTTGTGCTAAGACGCAGCGGAAGCTCTGAAAAGGAAAAAATACCCCGATTTTGCAACATTCTTCATTGCTGCTCGGTTAATATGTGTCTTAGCGTGATGATATATAGCCTATAACCTTCCCTGATAAATGAGCTATATAACACTGAAAGAATTTTCCAAATCAGACCAGTAGTTCCTGAGATTACCCCTTACAACGTCACAAACTCACAAACTCTACCTCTTTATAATATTAGTATAGACAAGATATACAGATACACATTCAGATATTTTAACTAATAATTCTTTTTTGTATTAAGTTTCACGAGGACGAAGTCGCAGGCATAAGTAGTTTAACATAAAGTTTAAAGAAGCTGTAATTATTACAAGCACGTTTAGCTATGTGTGTTTTCTCACCGTGAAGAAGTGGAGTAAGCGGTTTCGGTGATGTTTATGAATTCTCCTCTGTAAATAAAATATATATAGACTAGCTAACCCGCGCAACTTCGTCTGCTTAAAATTAGTTACCGGTTTCTATTGTATTTCCAAACTCGAAAAATCTTAAAAACCTAGAACCTAATTGCAGCGACACCAATGGTTTTAAATTGTGAAACCAAACAGTTCAGCGACCTACTCAAACATATAATGTCTTCCCAGTACCTTCTGAATAGCTTCTGTGCCACTCACGACCGCGCCCCACTTGCTATTCTCATAGGCCCAGCGGCAGCAACAACGCAATAATTTTACCAACTTATAGTTTTTATTTCCCATTATCTTCTTACTAACTTCATCAATTAATATGCTGTACAAAGTATACTTTATCACCATGCAATCTCCATTTTTATTTATCTGTTTGTTTTTATAAGTGGACTTTTTTTGTAAAGTTACAAATAATGAACATTTTACTACAAATTTTATTCCTTTGTTTCAAACCATTTAAGGGGTGCAGTGATCTGCATATTATTGCATTTTTGTCAATTTTAATTATATTTAAGTGTGTGATTAATTATTAAAAACACAAATATTTGTCAAAATAATGAGTAAATCTTTAGCAATGAGAGATAATACACCTTTCTACTTCTACCTTTCAGATATAATTTTCAAAATCAAACCAGTAGGACTAATGATTATTACCCCGAATACCCGAACTTTATCTGTCTTTACAATATTAATATAGATATAGTGTTTTGTGCGTAATAATAATTGCGAAATAAGGGATGCGGACTCACCGGTGTTGATTTTACTGGTTTCACTTCACTTCACTCGCGGCGATATATATTATGCACTATATATTTGGTTTAGTGTCTATGCGCTTTTTACAAAATGTTTTATAATAGTAGTGATGGGTGACTACCAATTCTTGCGTATGAAGAGCTCGTTTTTTTTGTTGCGTCCGCGGTAAGGATCGTGGCGTAAGTGACAGAGATTGGTAGGAAAAGAGACGGAAGGGATTCTTGTGCGTTCGGAAACCTGAATATATATAACGCGCGCCAACATATAGTATTGAATGACAACTGCAAATGCCTAAACTAATTATTCTAATCGTAATCTTACAACCCTGCACCCAACAATGTCAATACTCCTCAGTACTTGGGAAACAAATTTTATCAAATATCGTAACGACACATGTACTGATAAAACTCTATTAGATACTTATGAGACTTCTTTTCTATATCGCAATATAATATTGTGTAGGTTTATGTTTTCTAAACAATATCTTCTGACATTGATTCTGGAATCACTTATTGTTTAGCAACGCCGTAATTTATTTTCGCAATTTTCATATATTTAATCCGCATTCAACGATGCAAGTCAACGACGACTTTTATGCTCCAATCCGTGAGAAAACTAGATACCCAATTGCGTAGTTTCTCGGGGAGTCCATACGAAATCAGCTTTGTGAGGAGCGCATTATGCCAGACTCGATCGATGGCCTTAGCAACATCCAAACTAACGGCTGGGGCGTCCCCCTTATTTTCAACTGCTTTCTCCCATCTGTGAGTTAGAAACGCTAGAAGATGACCAGCTGAGCGGCCTTGACGGAAACCGTATTGGCGATCATTAATGAGCTGGTTATCTTCTAGATCCTTCAGGAGCTGGCGGTTGATGCAGGATTCCATTATCTTACAGAGCAGGGAGGTAATGGCAATAGGCCGATAGTTGGATGGATCAGAGCGGTCGCCTTTTTTATGGATCGGGTGCACTAAAGCGCTCTTCCAGAAATTAGGGACCAGGCCTGCGGAATATGAGCGCCGAAAAAGATGTGAAAGAACCGGAACCAGTTCCGGAGCACATGTCCTAAGCACAATTACGGGGATTCAGTCTGACCCACTCGACTTTGAGATATCCAAAGAGAAGAGTGCATTGCGTACAGCTCTTTGCGGAAACCGAATATTAGGCCTCGAGCTTTCGCAACGTGGTAATGCAGGTGGTAGCTTCCCTTTGCAATCGAGTTGGACGCAAAAAGGCAACTAAGAAGATCGGCCTTGTCTTTAGCGTCATGGGCCAACGACTCGTCTTCCCTCCGCAATGATGGAAAGGATGGTCGACAGAAATTTCCAAGGACAGCTTTGGCGAGAGACCAAAACGTCCGTGTTCCCGATGGAAGACGAATTAATTTCTCACCAATTCTGTCAATAAAGGTGGACGTAGCCAAAGCGATTGCACTTTTGTAAGACCTGGAGACAAAAATTTCGTGCTTCAACAAGTACGAAATCCATGACAATAGTTATAAAGAAAAGAAAGAAAAAGTAAGATTTACTGAATTTATTTTGATGTTATGTTTTCACTACACATAATTAAGAAGAAAAAAAATACTTATTCTCTAATCAGCTACTAATATCGAATAGTTAATTATCAAGAATAATCCCTACTGAACTCGATGTTTTTTAAATATAATTTAATAAACAAGTGCCGGGGGTTTGCAATATCTGCAAGGAAAGTTACCGAGGGAGACCGCTTCAAGCAAGTCGAAGCACCGATGACGTAGCCTTGCACTTTGTAATTTAATTTCGGAGGAATATTGAGCATTTCGCAGAAATAACTCTGATGTCCGTTAAAACAATTTGTACTTGAGAGATAGTTTTTTGAAGTTCAAAGTTTGAACGTCAAAACGTTATAATCCTAAAATTATACATTGTCTTGAAGACGATTTTAATTTACTGTAAGTTTGGGAGTCAGTAATCCTAGTTGAATTTATTTATCAACTAGTTGTACCCGCAGCTCCGCACGCGTTTTTTAAAATCGCATTAAAGAATTATAGAATTGTGTGAATATGTACAATTACAGAAACGCTCTTTAAAGATAATTGTAAGTACGACGCGCACGCCACTAAAAGTAACATGTAACGTGTACATTAGATATATAAATACAAAGAGCGTGCCAAATGAGGTTTGTCATCAGCAACACATATGGAACCATAACCAACCATATAACTACCTCAGTGCTCACTTACACTGTATAAGGAACTATTGAAGCAATAACTAAAAATATTATTATAAAGATTTATATTTACATTACATTTAATATACATTGCCATTATTATAATTAAGATTTAGTGACTATACAAAAAATAAACGCTTCTCTGTTCCGCAAAAAATTGTATTATGGAACTCTTTACATAATACGTTTATAATCTAAGATCTTATTAGGAAGACCTCTATATCATTAATGTTATTAATAATTATAATGTCGAATTGTAAACAATAAGCCGATAATTATTTCTCTCATTAAAAATAAAGAATGAGTTGAAATCTTGCTAAATTTCATGCAGACAAAGTCGCGGGTAACAGCTAGTCTAAAATAGAATAACCACAATTACTTTTTATTAGGTTCGCTATCTACCAGTGAAAGTCCCGTGAAAATCGATGTAACCATTTTGGTGATAGCACAGCGGGCGAAGCCACGTTTATTAGCTAGTATAAACTAAAATTGCTTAAATTACTTTTTATAAGATCAGCTATCTGCCAGTGAAAGTTATCTGTAGACCGACGAATCGTTTTGAAGGTAGCACTGTGGGCGAAGCCATGGTTAACAACTAGTATAAACTAAAATTGCTCGAATTACTTTTTATAAGATCAGCTATCTGTCAGTGAAAGTTAGTTGAAGATCGATCGAATCGTTTTGAAGATAGCACTGCGGGCGAAGCCACAGTTAACAGCTAGTATAAACTAAAATTGCTTAAATTACTTTTTATAAGATCAGTTATCTGCAAGTGAAAGTTATCTGAAGATCGATCGAATCGTTTTGAAGATAGCACTGCGGGTGAAGCCACAGTTATCAGCTAGTATAAACTAAAATTGCTTCAATTACTTTTTATAAGGTCAGCTATCTGTTAGTAAAAGTTCTGTGAAAATCGGTTGAACTATTTTGAAGATAGTACTGCGGGCGAAGCCACGGTTAACAACTAGTCTAAATTAAAATAGACTAAATTACTTCAAATGATCTCCGCTATCTGCTGGTGGAAGTTTGGTGAAAATCGGTCCAATCGTTTTGGAGATAACATTGCAGACGAAGCCATGGTTAATACCTAGTCTAATTTAGAGTAGCCTAAGAAGCCCGCTGTATTTTTTTTTTTTATAGTAGCACGGCAAAGTGACTGCACTATGCCTGATGGTAAGCATAGTACAATCCAAAAACAATGGCGACCAACGAGTACATACTGTCCATCGCCGGTCGCCGCTGTCATGCCGGCCTGCGAAAAGCTGGATATGCACAGGCTAATCCCGAAACGCGACCCGCAAAAGCGAATCACTATGACGGGCTTTTTCGCCATATACATGGTGGTTGCGACCCAGTCAGGCTGTAAAACCCTACCACCCCGCTATCGCCATTGCCTCGTTCGTTATTCAGCAGGGTGCACCACGTGCAGGTGAGGTTGGCTTGGATGTCTCAATTCTTAGATGTTATTTGATACCCCTTATACCCCTATGTGTCAGTGAAATTCCTGTCCAAATCGGTCTAGCCGTTTCGGAGATTACCCGAAACAAACAGACAGACAGACACTTCATTTTTATTATATGTATAGATATAGAAGACTATGTAGTATGACATTTTATGAACTACTATGATCTTGAAGTATAATAAATATATTTAATTTAAAATTAGTAGGCTTTATTTTCTAATACATTTTGTAGCATATATAACACGTAAAGTTATAATAGTATTTTCCCATAGTTTTGCGTATAAAACATCGGTTAAAATATTTACATACACTCATACTTGACGTCAGTAACTCTTAACATGAGCGATGTAAAATACGTCGAATAAATCCAAATAATTTTATAACATAATATTTACTACAAATAAATTGTTTATGCATTAGTTTTTATATGTAATAATAGCTTTAATTAGCTAATTTGTTCCGAATAATTTAAAATGAAACAACTCAAGCGCCATCTATTATAAAGTGGTTGCACGAATTCAGAAGCTTTCACGGGCGTGTGCAATAAAATTCATCTTACTTTTATTGCATAAAGAAAATTTTTGTTTGTCTGAATACACTTGTTTTCAACACTACCATTTCGAAATACTCTATTTGTTGAGGAATGTTATATCATTCTTCTTGTTACCCTTATCCCACATAAGTAGGGTCGGTACAACATGTTTCTCATGTAGTAGTATATGATTTTTTACGATCGGCCGCCTGCCTAACATCAACCCTCCTTGGGATTATTTTGTTGTACCACTGTATGTATGATTATTATTATATAGTTACGAAGTCTGATGGGCTCTTTTAACCTTAAAATTTTTCGTTCCAGTTAAAAACGAAGTTCTTCCAGATTATGGTTTGCTTGCTATATTGCCATTTTTTTTTCAGGATTCGTGGTTTCAGATTCTTCACAGTAATAATAATATAATATTAGATATAAGAAACCATTATAAAAATACAAAATATGAAAACTATAATAGAAAAATAGATGCAAATAAAATGACAAGTCAATATCAATGTTGAGGAATGTTATATATTATCAAAAATCAAGTACCCATAGATGCGAAGTGATCACAAAATAAAATTTAGGTCAGAAAATACACTAAGCAAGATTGAAGATTGGGGGTGTAAGGGGTGTCGAATAACATCATAAGACTTGAGACACCCAAGCCAACCTCACCTGCACGTGGTGCACCCTGCTGAATAACGAACGAGGCAATGGCGAAAGCGGGGTGGTAGGGTATTACAGCCTGACTGGGTCGCAACTACATGTATATGGCGAAAAAGCCCGTCATAGTGATTTGCTTCTGCGGGTCGAGTTTCGGGATCAACTTGTGCATATCCAGCTTTTCGCAGGCCGGCGTTACAGCGGCGACCGACGATGGATAGTGTGTGACTCGGTGGTCGCCATTATTTTTGGACTGTACTGTGCTTACCATCAGGCATAGGCACTTTGCCGTGCTATAATAAAAAATAAATAAGAAACAGCAACACTAAGTCGTGTAGCAGGGAGCAGGGTAACGGAGGACGAGGATTAGTTCTCCAATGTGTACAGATCATAACCGAAAAGGATTGAACTATGAATGCGTTTGTGAGCGAGGTATGTTCGTTGACGTAACTCGAAACGAAATCGAAACAGTTAACTCATGAACTCTCTGTATATGAACAAGTATTTACAACATAACATATATACAGAGGTTCCAAATATAATTAAATGGACATCCAAACTATACAAAACCAAATGAATAACGTAATAGTTGCTTATAACATAGTGGCTGTGCCCGCGGCTCCGAATGCCTTTGTTAATAATTTGTTGCAATAAACTGTTGAGTTACAATAAGCAATATCTATATATACCTGTTTTAATCGCGATCCGTTAAAGATGAAGTAGAATTACTGAAGCGTCATCTAGTGGGAAGTCACAGTAAAACTGTAGTCCGGTGAAGCTGTTAAGACCTTGCTAGGTCAATAGCGTAGTCAAATCGAGAAAAAAAAAACGGATAGCATATAACTTTTACATAAAAAAACACTTCGTGTATGTAAACAGTGTGTACACGCGGACTAAGTGAAACTTTTTTGGCTTATATGTATTAAATTATATATATGAGAATTTAAATTAACTATATACTATACGTACCAATACTTGAGTATACAATTACTTATTTTGGTATACTACTAGACCCAGACAGACATTTATACATACTTACACATACACACACATACATATCTACGTTTAACGCTTAATGCATAACGCGTGACGATTTTTTTTCTCTAACGTGCCATAAGAAATTGCTCTTCAAAAGTGTAGGTGTGCCATTTTCCACGGTGACATTATTTTATATTATGTGTTACTTATACCCATCACCAAGACCTTAGACGTAAGGTCACCATATTTCCGTGTTACGAAATAAAGAATCCATTATACAAAGTAAGCGTCATATTCAATTCTATAGTGCCTTTTCTTAGCTCCTGAAATAAACTTTATTTAATCCGAGGACTTGAATGGCTCGAAATTTGAACTGCGAGCCGTGACTCAATCCTGTCTGACTGGTTTTAACGTACACGCTCTGTTAGTAAATACAGTTGTAGGGTAACATGTACTGATAGGTGTACAGATAGATTTTAATATTTAATATTACTTTGTAATAATTATTTCTTACCCAAGATTTCACTATCGATTTTTAGTGTAACGAATTAAAAATACATATATTCATTGCAAATAACATATTGGTAAAATATATTTATATCTTAATTGAGTTTAAAAAACATCTTCATTCTGTATACGGTATTTTATTGTAGTCTATAATAGTGTAGGTTACATTATTAATCTATTAAACAAGAATATTAATTTATCTTTAGGGTTCGTACATCTAAGGTAGGAGATGAAATATAGAGTTAACTCATATTTATAGATAGGTAAATTTCATAAATTTAGACATAAGCATAGTGATGCATAGTCCAAGTGGTAAAACAATCATAATCTAATCCATGCAAAATATGGTTTTTAGTTAGTTTTTTTTTTAAATCTAGATAGTCTTTTTAAGTAAAAGTATAATATACTTAGAAATACACAGGATAATAAAACCTGATATCATCACAAAATCATTCCAAACAAAAGTACTCTTGTTTAATGTACGAATTTGTGGTATCAATCTCTTTCAGTGCCAATGAAAATAAAACAGGAACTTAACGAGAAATAACTAAATAAATATTTTGATTTTCGCGAATTCATAAGGGGCACCTAGTAAATAACAAAATAAATTAGGAATAATTTGTTTGAAATCTATTATTTTGTTTGTTACAGATATATAGTAGTTTAGTGATAATGTTACAAATATCATGGACTTTATAAAATACATTTTTTTATAGGTTTTAGCACTTAATCACTGTCTCAGCTGATATTAAATGACGATGTGATCCAGGATGGCAAACACGCTAAACCTAGAGACTGGTTCTGAAGAGCAGCTGCCACACACTTATAGATGCTTGGCAATAGATTTTCAATTAGAGGATGGTAGCTAGCCAAGCTGGCTTAGAAAAACTCCTACTGGCATGATATGGTTTCATCACATTGACTTTCTTTACTGAAGGCTGTCATTCACTACGATTCAAACCTACGTCGATCAACGCGGTGTCTGAACACGCTAACCATGTATAATAATATAACGACTCATCATTATCGCTTATAAATGTACATTTTGTAATGGATATTAAAGTATATTGTTAATATTTGATGCGAGTCAAAATCAAGAAGTTGAGTCGGATTTTTCGATGAAGGATAAATTGTAAATGAAATGTGATGAAACCATAGCATGTTGCGAGGACTTTTCCAAAGACTAGCTACCATCCTTAAGTTAAAAATCGGATGCCAAACGCCTATTGGTGTAATTCCGCAGCTGCATTTGAGAGCCAGTTTCCCTCTAGTTTTAGCGTGATTACCGTCTTAGACCATGGCGTAATTTGACGTCAGATTAGATCGTGTTCAAAGGCTCGACTATAAAGTTTAAAAAAGTAATGATACATGTTATTGGTAAATTTTCGAGCATGTGAGTTAATGATTTCTTGTGTATATACATTATAATAATACTGGTGTATCGACACTACGACGCTTTACCTCACGTAGCGGCTTTTTGCCGATGATATCTTAGCTCTTCTATTCCCTTGGTACACGGAGCTTTTGTACTGGCACCGTTTTTGCTCGTCTTCTGTTTGATAATTTGTATTATTGTTGATTCATATCGTTATTATGAAATACTAATATGTATTTTGTATAGATTTGATCCTCCCATTTGTGAATCTAAATATAAATAGGTGTGTATAAAAGATAAACGTTTTGATGCAATCCACAAATAAATTGCACTTAAAACTTGTTACTTACATTAGCTGTGTTTAAATAATATTGATTTAGCAATAATAAAAACGGATTTTCCGTTTTAATACTTGGTGATGATAATGGATGCGCACATCCGTATAGAAACATGCGCAAATATGGTTTTTCGAGCGCAAAAACATACGATTAGGGATTTATAATATTACGAGCTATACACGCGGTTTCTCACGCGTTTTAATGATTTATTGCTATTATTTTATGTGATAATAAATACTTGAATTATTGTAAAATAGATATGAAGTAAATGTTCTCCGTATTCATATAGTTTTATGAACATAACAATCTTAACGACACATTGTATGAACGATATAGAAGTTGATACGTTACAGCGCTATCTAGTGACGGGTTATTGAGTAAGAGTAATAAATAGCATAAAAACCTCTTCCATGTTAAAATAATTCGTTATTGCGACTTTTATGGTGTTGTCTAACGGTGCTGACGTTTGTTATAAAATATGTAATAACCATAATGCTTCACTGTAAATTAATGAGAAATAATTATGATGAATAAAAAAACGTAAGGTAAGCGGAACACCATCAGGAAAGTTCGATAGCACAAAGTAAGGAAGTAACAGTGGAAGAGGAAGTAGCAGGAAGTAAGGCAATGAAATCGAGAAGTTTCATCAGATATTTTAGTAAAAATATTCATTTATAAAAAGTTAAGTATGAAATTAATTAATTATAAATTATATATTGAAAATGATAAATAAGTTGTAATAAAATTTACGAGTTCAGTACTGAGGTTATACAACCGAAAGTGCACGATGAATTTCGATACTTGCACACACACACACTCGTCTGCAATAGAAAGAGGCAGAGAGGGAGACAAACAAAGTTACATAAAAGGGAATAACGCTTTTTCTTACGTGACTTTTTTTTTTTTTTTTTTTTTTTTTAACACCTCCACACACGTGCACGCATACACGCTTACACATGCAGGTGGAAGGGTTTTATTTTTTTCCCTTATCAAACTGAAATAGTTTAGAATATTATCCGATACGAAATATATATAGGAGTTGTTGAGGTATGTATGCTTGGTACACATATATGTTTCAACAACTCGTATATGTATGAATAGTTAGCTTAGCTTAGGTTAGCTCAGATAGGTCGCGAATTGCTTGTATCAGGCAACAGCCAAAGCCGAGGTGTGCCGCGCACCCTTGAGCTAGTTGTCAAAGTAAAATCGGCTGAGTGCCTTAAGCGCTCGCCTTAGTAGTCCGGTGAAGCTGTTAAGACCTTGCTTGGTCAATAGCGTAGTCAGTTCGA
Organism: Antheraea pernyi; assembly: GCA_015888305.1. NCBI lineage: Eukaryota > Metazoa > Arthropoda > Insecta > Lepidoptera > Saturniidae > Antheraea > Antheraea pernyi. The sequence continues at coordinate 779,682 of MU158711.1, forward strand.
AAAAAAAAAAAAAAAAAAAAAATGGTATCCGCCGCAAAATACGAACCCGTACCAAACGCTGCGCGTAGTAAAAGACGTCCGCGACATATTTTTACCGACCCTCCCGATGAAATAACGGCAGTGAACGATCAGTACCAGCCTGTCTCTCTAAACAGAGCGTGCTCACGCCCACGCCCGCGTAACCACAGATCACGCCGCCGTGGTCTGGGGGTAAATTTCGCTCCCGCACACCAGACTAGGCCCCCCTCGGCAGCAGCTCAAGCCTAGGTCCGTTCCCTCGGCGTGGAGCCCTTGAGTACGCTGCTCGCGCGACACAGTGACACAAAATCTTACATCACTGCCACAACATTACACATA